>JAQMCX010000056.1:1469682-1508160 GCA_029814765.1 Acanthurus leucopareius | reverse complement strand
ACTCACACACACACACACACACACACACACACACACACACACACACACACACACACACACACACACACACAGAGCTTTATAGTTCACAGAGGTTCAGCAGCAGGCAGACGGAGGCCGACAGCAGCAGAGACAGTTTGATTATTAAAACTTAAAATAAGAAAAAATCAGGTTTTGGAAAGTTTTGGAAAAGGTCTGAAGAAGACTGGTGGGGGACCCTGCGGGAGATCCGGCGCAGAGGACCACAGAGGGTCTGGAGGGTTTTTGAAGGAGGTTTTGGAAAGGTTTGGAGGCAGGAGGAGGTCCCGGGTTTCGCAGAGGAGGCAGGACTTTCTGGCTCTGTGGTGCGCTCCGACACCGCAGGTCCGCTTTAATACGAGAGACGGAGGAGGAGGAGAGGATCTGCTCTTTAACGCTGCTCAGAGAGACAGACGGAGACAGAGAGACAGACAGACAGACAGACAGAGAGAGAGAGAGAGAGACTGCCGTCCAGTCCTCCGTCCCGCTCAGTCGGCATCGAGCATCCATGTGCCAAACGGACTTCAGCCTCGGAGCGCAGACCGAAACACATCCGACTCATCGGCGGGGAGTCATGAACCGGCTCCAGCTGTGCTGATGTTGTGAGAATCAGCTGTGTGTATTTTTTATCTGAAATCAGATCACGTCGGACGCTCCGGTGCGGTGCGCTGCGGTGCGGTGCGGTGCGGACTCCTCTGACCGCCGGAAGCGAAGCGAAATCCAGCTTGAGACTCCGCGACCATCCGCTGCTGCTCTCCGGATCCGCGCATCTGCAGGACTTTGGACCGACCTGGTCTCTGCGTGTTTGGGGTTGGTCTCCGGGCTCCTGGTGTCCCGGTGTCCCGGTGTCCTGGTGTCCTGGTGTCCCGGTGTCCTGGTGTCCCGGTGTCCCGGTGTCCTGACATGAGCAGCCCCGCTGTCTCCTGCCCGTCGGCGCGTCTTTGTCATTGTAATGCCGCTGTGATCTGCGCGCGTCTGGCTGAGTGTCGCTTTGCATTTCAGCGCAAACTGAACAACTGAGGAGGTTTTTTTCTTCTTCTTCTCCTGGCTGGAATAAAGACGAGACGCCTGCTGAACGTGGACCGGTTTAACGCGACCCTGGTGTCCTTTGGATTGACTTTTTTTAAATTTTTTTTTAATTTCTAACTGATTCTTTTTCGTGGAGAAACAGAAGGATGTTGCTCGGCTGCTTGAACTCTCCCTGCTGGTCCACCTGTAGGTTTTTATTCTGCTTTTTGTTGGCGCTCCAAACGCCCCAGTCCTCCTCTCCGCTAATTACAGGTAAGATTAAAGGGATCTTATGGCTTCATAATAACACATCACAACACCCACCGTGCGTAAAATCTACCCAAACCCCCGGTTATTTAGTCTGCTGCGTCTCCGAGCTCCTTCAGCCTGTTTTTCCTCTTCAGAGCGCACAAGTATCAAAGCAGCAGCGACGCGGTGGTCGACCAAAGGTCCCGGGAAACCGGGGAATGTGACCCGCAGCTCTGTGCGGGATCACCAGGAAGAAAAACCTGAGCAGAACGTAAAAAAAAGCACTTTAATCTTTCAGTAAAACTCGTTTCTGTCGCAGTTTGCGTCTCCACACAGCGTGTTTTAATTTTTAATTTTTATCTTAAAGACTTTTTGATGATATTTTGCAGAATGAATGTCAGTAAAATGCGTTTTTGGTGTTTAAAGACAGCGTGCTAATCCAGTGTTTGGGTACTAAAAAGGACAGTAGACCTGGTTTAAGTTTAACCCGGGTTATCCTCTCTGTACTCTGCGACAAAACAAGGCTGAACTGCAGAGAAATTCACCCAAAATCCTCCTTGAAACGTTTGCAGAGGTTCTCATGTGCAGAGGTAGTTTTCGGCTTGACATAAATCATGATGGCGTAAGACAATATGAAAGTAATTTATATCAAACTGAGGGAAATTATAAAAGGATTTAAATCTTTAGGATAATAGGTTTGCGCAAAATTATACGAGATCTTTGCGCAAATAGTTGTTTGTGCTGTCAGAGGTTGTAATTAACCCACTTTTTTAGGGTAAAAGCAGCCTGCAAAGTGTAAATTACTTTACTCAACCGGCTCTGATTTAACAGCTTTTCTCCGTCCCCCCCCCCCGAGCGGCTCCTCCCGCCTCCCCCTCCCGGTCTGAACGCGCTCCCTCCCCGGGCTCGCTCCCACTTTTTGACAGCCGCATTGCATCATAGGATATCGTTTGTTTGCCCTGCAGCGCCGTTGAGAAATGAGAATAATAGAAAAGTGAGTGAATGAAAGGTGGATGTGTTGATGCGCGCAGGCCGCACCGCACCGCACCGCACCGCGCCTGCGCCGCCTGCCGCTCGGCCCACACGCGTCTTATCGGCAGCGTAAAGGACGGAGGCTCTGCGGCGGAGCTGCGTTCACTGACCCGACCTGCCTCCTCTGGCCCTCTGCGGAACGAACTGTAGATTTAACACATTTGGTTCTGGTTCATATTCCAGTTTCTGCCGCTTCAGGGGTCATTTGGAGGCTTTTCATGGCAGAAGAAGTTGACTTTTATGTAATTTCACTCGCAAAAGAGTGAAAAATTGATTAAGATTGTCCAAAAAGAGGTTTCACCTTCTTGACATCTTTTAACGTGAATGTTAATCTCACTAAGAAGCTTTAAATGAATGTTTGATACCTGCATGTGATGAGAATCAGCTCTGATCAGCAGCAGAAACCTGCAGCTGACGGTTCTGGTTCTCTGCATGAAATCACATGAAACATCTGAGTGAAGCTCTGAGGAGCATCAGCTGAGGAGGCTCCGCCGTGCGTTTTGATCCCAGCAGATCAGATTCCTCCACCCGGCATGTAAAATATGCAGCATGTCATCCTGTCTTTTGTCTGCTGAGCCGCGGGCGGAGGCTTCCAGCGGGTGGATGTGTCACTGCAGCAGGTGGAGCTCAGAGGTCAGCGTGTTGCTTCGCACCGTTTTCACAATAGAAGCATTAATGTTTTAAATCTGATCCAGGACGCTCGCTGCTCCTCTTCCTCCTCTTCCTCATCTTCCTCCTCTTCCTCCTCTTCCTCCTCTTCCTCATCTTCCTCCTCTTCCTCCTCTTCCTCTCTCTGTCTGACTGTCAGTCGTTGTTGCTGTTTCATTAAAAACTCTCAGACTTCACTTGTCAGAATTGAAATAAAATAAACTAAGAACAGAAGTTTTCAAGGTTCAGCTAAATTTCCCAGAATGCTTCATAAATCTATTCAGATCCCACATTTCTTCATTGTTTAAGTATATTTTCTTTAATACTTTTACACACTAAAAGTAGTTTTACTCGAGTGTTTCTATTTTATAACACTCTGAACTTCTGCAGGGAAACATGACTCACTCCTCTATCGCTTTTATTTAACAGCTTTAACTTTACTCGTTCAGATTTCACACATAAAACATCAGCTGAGCTTTAAAAACATCGAATAAATCAGGTAAAATTAGCTCCACTTCAGAGAACTAAAGCAAAAACACTGCAGCTGCTTCAGTAATCAGATTAAACTCCATGTTTCATCGGGACAATAAGTTCATTTTGATAATAAAACTTGTAATAAAGAGTTTCTGCGTTGAAACGTTCACTCAGCCGGAGTTAAAGATCTGAATTCTTTGCTGCTGGAAGCAGAAAACGTGCAACAGATGCATATTTGCAGCTAATTAGAGGCTGTGAGAAGCAGATGGTCGGATGGAAGGATGCACTGAAAAAAAAAGAAACAGTTTTTGATGGAGGGATGAAAAGGGTATGTGAGGTCCTGAGCCCGGTTATATTTGACTCCACGCCGCCGGGCGCCGTCACATCCACCGATCCATGAGACTCAAACCCTCAAAGATCCAAGTTTTTAATGGAAAGAGGAGGAATCTGTCAGAGTCTGATCAAACTTCAGAGTCAGAGGGCGACCTTTGACCCCGGACAGGTCACAGGCTGGAGTCCCTCCGGTTCTTTTAATAACTCTCAGCTCTGCTTTTTCCAAGTTATTGATGTTATTTTGACATTTTTAGAGCTTTTTTTTCTGCAGCAGCTTCAGGTCTTCTTCTTCTTCCTTTTCTTCTTCTTCTTCTTCTTCTTCTCTTTGTGGAGTCAAACAGTTGAAGCTGAAGTTTGAAGGTGAATTCAGCAAATTAAATATTATCATGTTTGTTATAAATGTTATAGTTTCTATCAGCAGACTGAGATCTGGATTAACGGGGGGAAACACAGACACTGACACACAGCAGAGGAAGGTATTTCCTCCAACTGTGTCCGAGGCCTCCGAGTCTGAGCACCCCCACCCCCCACCCCTCCACCCCTCCACCCCCCCACCACTTACAGCCCTGCCGGTTTAATTGCACCCGCCGCTGTAAATTTTACAGCGATGGTGGAGTCGGCGGGGTTCGTCTGCTCTGCCAGAATCCACAGGCTGGTTTTCTGCTGAACTCGTCGCTGCCGAGTTCACTCTGACTTCAGTTAAAGACTCAGACTCGTTTCAGGACTTTGACTCGCTGTCGTTCGACCTCCAGGTTTGACCTTTAAAGGTTTCTGTCAGTTTGTTCGTTGAACTCGGTCTTACTTTCAAATTCATCCATTTTTCCAAACTTGATATCAAACTGAAGGAGACAAAAGCAGCTTTCTTATAGCTACACCTGATCTTATCAACTGTGGTTAGCTCATGTTGCTAACGTTAGCTTCATTGGGTGGTTAGAACTTCCTGTTGACTTCATGAAGCTTCAGGTTGAAGTTTTTTTTAAAAAAGAAGCAGCTTATAAAAGACAAAAACTTGTAATCAGACTGTTTTCGCTGCAGAACTTGTATCTGATCGAGATCTTTGTTGAACTGTTTCTGTCACTCGGATGAGAACAAGATGTTTGTGATCCAGCAAAGTTCTGAAATGCAAATGTTTCTGATCCAAATTCTCAAATGCTGAATAACTCTGTGATTCACGATGGATTTCTGCAAGCAAGGAATTTAGTGAACAGACGCATTTTCAAACCAAACCAAACAGTCAGGGGTCAGAGGTCGAGGTCACTGATAAGAGACGGACAGGAAGGTCTAATCTTTACGTTTCGTCTTCACAACATTTGTTTCCATGTGAAATCTTGCCGTGTTTACTGCTTTTCATCACCGAGCAGTTTAGGATTTACAGTTTTTTGAATAAACAGAAGATAACGTCCAAATGCTCCAGATGGAGCGGCTGAATCACTGCGGCCGATGAAGCGGAGCAGAAAATAAATAAATCAGAGTTTTGGACGTGCACAGATAAACATTAATGATAGAAAAACAAGCAGAAATGCAGGATGAAGTAGCGGCGTTCCAGCTTCCTCGTTCACGGCGGTCGAACGGGCCGATGAGGAGTTTCACAACGTGAAAATCAGTTTCTGATAAATAAATACGATGTTTTGTGCTCCGTCAGTGACAGGAACTCTCCCCCCCGCAGATCTACCATCAGATGGACGACACATGACGAGAAACAGGAAGTAGTTTGATGGTCAAACGGGGCGTTCATGGTGGGGATTTACCTTCACCTCTGCTGACCCCGCTTCACCTCCCAGCTCGGGACGATGACTTCCTGCTGGGAAGGAAGTTGTCCTTTTTTTCAGAGAGTGAAAACAAACCTGGCACATGAACAAACAGCCGAGCTTCGGCTGGACGTGAAATGTTGACATGTGTTGGCTTCTCTACCCATAAAGCCTTGTGTTTGGAGTCGTTTCCTGCGCTCGGTTCAGGTTACATTCGCTTTGCTCGTAACAAACTGACCGACTCGTGTTTTTAAGAGCTCAGTTTAAACGTCTGCTGCTTTCACCTGGACGGACAAACAGAAAAAAACACTCTGAATGATCCACGCTGAACACGCTGGCTTTGAACGCACCGTGAAATGAATGACCAGCTTGCTCTGTTGTGATGCTGCTAGCAAACATTATATACATTGAAAAAAACGTCCAGTAGCTTCGATTTGAGGAACAAAAAGGATCAAACTGCTGCTTTTCTTGTGACACGTCGACTGCAGAGTGTTTGTCACCTTTTGTTCTTGGATTTTATTTCTGCTATAATCTGACTCTGGTGTTTCATTTGGCCACTTGGAAGCAGAACAAACTGTGATAAGCTGTGTTTGCTCATTTTGCAGAAATATGACCATTCATTTGTTGTTTTTGCTGATGAATGGAGTCCAGTTTCTCTCTCTGAGCTCTGCTTTGGTCTCTTCCAACACCAGAGGAAAGACTCTCGCCTTTTATTGTCTTGTTGCTCTGACATGTGCTGACATTTTCTGACATTTTCAGCAGGAAACAGAGTTCTTGGAGTGAAGTTACAGAACCAAAGGAGTCAAGTTGTGGATCATAAAAGCCTGATGAGCTGAAAAAGACACATGGAGCTGATAGAAAGAGCAGGGTCAGGTGTTAAGTCTCCGGTTTGTCACCATGAGAGACGCTTATTAATAGAAAAATATTTATTGCAGCAGCTTTAAATACTCGTCTGCTGATCCTCTGATCGTGATTCACCTGCTTTCAGTTCACAGTTTATTTAAGCTGAGCGTGTGTGTGATGTCGTCTGATCGTCAGGAGGTTTGATCCGAGTCTGAATCTTCTCATTCTCTGCCTCAGCTCACCTTTTTTTTCCCTTCGCTCTCAGGTACGGAGGCCAGCTGTGAGAACGAAGGAGAGGTCCTCCACATCCCCAACATCACCGACAACCCCTGCATCACCTGCGTCTGCCTGGTAAGAAAACACGCGTTCACCTTCTGCAGCGTCGAGTCTTTTGCACAGCTGATAACTTCTCACTGTGACATTTCGTGGGTTGAGAGACTCGCCGCCCTCCATGTTTGTTCTCTGCAGCCTGACGTGAAGTTGCTGCTGCAGGTTTTTTCTGACTCGAGCTGTTTGGATAAAACGACCTCCGTCAGCGCTGATAGTGATATTTGGAAAAGTGATTATTGAGCTTTGTGTGGTTTTTCTTATCGGACGGCTTTAAAGATTTGAAACGCCGCAGAAGGACTTTGAGATGAAGGTTTTGCTGCAAAGTTCGGTGAGACGGAGCGAAAAAACGGTTTAATTTGATGCTAGATGTTAAAATTGCTTGAATAAATAGATTCAATTTAAACAAACTCCTTAAAAACTTTCAACATAATCTTCTGTTTTATGTCAACAGTCATCAGGCAGGAAATGAGGCGTCATTGATTCGACATAAATCACAATCAAAACACAATCAGCTTTAATATAAACAGCTGATGAAATAAGCAAACTGACATTAAACGCTGATTTCTTTGGATTTGAAGAACTTCTAAATAATCTAACCTGGTTATTATTGTGGCATTTCTGCTGATAATTTAGATGTGATGATAAAAAACCTGATGAGTCTTGAAATCTTTTTGTGTCTTTTCCTTGAAAGTCCTTAAAAAGTGCTTTAATTCAAGCGCCGTGTTTCAGGTCAGAGACGTTTACAGTCGAGCTGCAGTTCATCAGGACACGACTGGAGGTTAAAAAATGAAACTGGAGAGAAAATTTTGCGGCACATAAACTCAGGATGCAGTTTTTTTTTTGTTTTTTTTAACGACGCAGGTGATTTGCGACTGCAGGAAAACGTCTTTCTAACGCGTCTCGACCGTTTTCTGAGGATTTACAGCGAACTGGCAGTGAAACGTGAAGTGCGGACAGTTTGTTTTAACAGACGGGCCTGTCGTCACGCTGTCTTGGCTCGGCCCGGCTGTTAAATCCAGCCTGCTAAACTTTAGGGGACGACTCTTTCCTGGAACATGTGCTCTTTGACCCCTGACCCCCCCCGTGCCCCTCCACCCCCCTCACTGCTGCTGTAGAGGTCTTTGTTTTAGGGGATGAGAATGGAGCAACGAGGCTTTTCTGTGTCACTGCCTCCACATTGACTGAAAGAGGTTCGAGTTGTAAAAGGCGTCACATGACCAGAGTTCACCCTCCACGAAGCACTCGTGTGTGTGTGTGTGTGTGTGTGTGTGTGTGTGTGTGTGTGAGAGAGTGTGTGTGTGTGTTTGCACAAGCCCAAGTCCATGTGTGTTTGCCTGCATCCTCAGTATAAACTTTACATGCTGTACAATATTCCTGGTATAATTCTCCACACCGCGTCCGTGGAGAAATGCTTGTCTCTGATTGGCTGGTGAGATAAATGCGAGTATGAGGACGGCTCAAACATTCCCTATCTTCAATCATTAGTCTAATCGCTGTCCTCGATCTCAAGCTTGTGTACATAAGCAGAGCAGCACAGCTGAGGCTCAGCAGCTCAAGCAACAGTCATATGTTTTACTTATAAGCTCGTTTATTCAGGAAAAATGAGTTAAAAAAGAGAGAAAAGTTGATATCACTCAAGTCTGCAGCTAACAGCTGCTCAGCTTAGCTTAGCTTAGCTTAGCTTAGCTTAGCACAAAGTCTCAAAACAGAGGAAACATTAGCTAACAAACAGTTTCTGGAGTAGCTGCAGTGAAGGTCAGTGGTGCAAATGGCAGTAATGCAACATTTATAGATGCAAACTGCATAAAACTCATCAGAAGAAGAAGATGATGGAACTGGTTTCTCTTAAAAACAAGGCAAAAGAACTTGTGCTGCTCGCTAACCACCAAACTACCCACAAAGACGTTGGGCAGCATTTTCCCTGAAACGTTATCCGGTCTTGAGGTGCGAAAACTGGAAGCAGAATTCCCTGAACAGCGACTCCTGATCCGGTTTACATGAATCCCTGCAGGAAATATTCCTGAACATTTCACAGATCGACATGTCACATTTTGTTAATGCAAAGTTTGCACATTTGCTGATTCATGGCAGCTACAACTTTGGGCTGCGTCCAACCACGGCTCTTTATTTCCGTTGTGCTGGCCTCTGATTGGCTGCTGCAGCCTGACTGAGCCGTCCTCTGTGTTATCAGGCAGACATCAGCCAAAGCCCTGCTGAATGCTATCAGTCATCAGCAGGCAATGGACGGCCTTTCATCTCTACTTTAACCCCCCCTGCACACACACACACACACACACACACACACACACACACACACACACACTCATAAACTGACATACATTCAGGGCTCAGTCTTTATTGAATTTGGTCTTTGTTTTTCTCCTAAAAACGTTTGAAAGCCTTGATGCGTGACTTTGTGAGCAGATATCAGTTTCCAGGTTTCTTTCTCTTTTGTCTCGTAAATTTTAAGCTTCAGTTTCAGTTCTGAGTTAAAAAACAGAAACTATAGATGATATTAGAAAATATTAACGGTTTACAGAGATAATCAGTAACTAATTGAAACATAAGAAAAGCCTGTATTAGCGACACTGACGGGACTTTGTGGTTCAGTAGCAGCTGAAATCAGATTCATAATGAAAAACAGCAGATGACACTTCAGTCATCAGACTTTTTGATGCTGGATTTTGAAATTTGATCATTTAGCTTTTAATATTATTTGCATCATTTGAGCTCCACAGACTTCAGGTGACCTGCGGTGTGATAAACAGCTTCTGTCGGTAAAAGTTTCCTCGTTTCTCTCACTTCCTGTTTCCTGTTTGTTGTGGCGAACAGTTTTTCTCGCGCAGAGAGAAGAAGAAACGTTTTGATGTTCGATAATTTAACATGCAGGTTCAAATCTGGTTGAACGAGGCCGTCAGCAGAAAAACATGTTCCATTTCCTGCCCCCCCCACCCCCACCCAAAAGGACAGACTGTCTGTGTCGCCTCGCCGTCCCGTCCTCAGGGGGTCGGGGGGCCATCAGGGCTCCAGTGTCACTCAAACATGGAGGGTTTGGGGGGGTGGAGGGGTGGAGGGGGGGTCCAGAGTACCTGCTAATGGCTGTGTGTGTGTATCTGTGTGTGTGTGTGTGTAGGGGACACACACACACACACACACAGATACAAGCAGACACACACAGAAGAGCCTTTGTGTGAGTGGCGGCGAGGCCGAGCGCCGTAATGGGTCGGGAGTGGATGTGGCTGACAGACTGACTGACAGGCCGGTCGCCATGACGATCCGTTATCTCGGACGGAGCCGGTCGATCTCCGTCACGCCTCTTCATCATCCTCGTCTGTCCGTCTCCGTGTCTTTCTTTCCACTCTCTCATCGACTCGCTCGCCTCCAGTTTGACGTGAAAACACGAGAGCGTCTGACGTTCGTTCCTCTCAGCATCACGCGGAACAAAAAATATCAGCTTTAAGTTGTTCAAGAACGTTTTGCATCAACTGATTTAACCTAAATTATTTAGAAAACCACCAGTAAAAAGATGAAACACAAACATTAATAAAGATAAATATGAGAAGGAGCCTCCTTCGTTCCATCCGTCAGAGCAGCAGCCGTCAGTGAGGAGGTCAAAGGTCAGAGTGGCCTGTTAACTGATCAACAAACATTCCAGATGAGCGACACACACACACACACACTGGAGTTGTGGGCGAGGAGTTTAACACTCGGTATCTGTGAGCGATCTGAGAGGGAGGTCAAAGGTCGTTTCCTGTCAGTTCAAACAGTAGCTGATCGAAACGGGAGGGGCGAGTTTGACCCGATAACCAGCTGATAACGCCGAAGCAGCCGCCGCGCCGCTCCGGTCTGTTTGCTAACGTATAGAACAGGGATAACACACGTGTCAATAAAGCCTCAGTGTTGTTTAAAGTTTCAAAATAAAAGCATAATCTAGATTAAATGTGAAGAATAAAACTGATAAACTAAAAAACAGCAATTTTTTTAACATAATTGTGCTTCTTGTAGTGGTTTTTTCTTCTTCATGTCTCTCCTCTTCCACTGTTTTCAGGTTCTGTCACTTTGTCTTTCATCACTTGTTTTCTGCAAACTGAGAAGTAGGAAGTTAAAAAGGATGAAAAGAGGAAGTAACGAGAGATGAAGAGCAGGTCTGAGTGGTCAGAAAGGGTCGGACAGGGAGAACAAAGGTGACGCGGAGGCGGAGCAGGATGTGAAGAGTTTGGATTAAAGAGCTGGAACGAGTCAATGAACAATGTTGTCAGACATCGACTTTACTGAACTGTTTCTGTACAAAGTTTGTCGCCATAGAGGTGTTTTTACATTCTTCTCCTGCAGGAGGCGATGTCTGTGCTCCTCCCTGAAACCTTACGTTTAAACGTACACGGGATGAGACAAACGTCAGAAATTCAAGAACCAGTTGCAGGTGAAGAAACTTGAATGTGTGCAGACGTGTCAGACAGGGAGAGTTAGCATTAGCACAGCTAGCCGCTGTCAGATACAAGCTAACAAGCTAACGAACAGCTTAAACAAATAAAAGATGCAAAATGCTCTTATGATCCATCTGCACGTTAAATATTTTGATGCAAAACAGAATTATTCAGAAAATATCTGAATCCTGCCGATGTTTCCCAAATCGATACCTGTTAGCTAGCTTATTACTGATCACTGATCAATAAATATAGTTTGTTTTCAGTGAGGAAGAAAAAGTCTTCAGCTTTATTTCTTTCATGTAGAAAAACATTTAAACCTTTTTTTTAATCATTGCAGAGTATTTTTTAAACACTTCAAAACATGTTTGAAGAGGAACTTTAAATCATCAGTCGACAACAGAAAACTTATCAGCAACGAGATAATCAATAAGTCATAACTGATCAGAGGAATATCAGCTGCTTCCAGCTGAGTGGACGAGAGGTTTGTTGTGTTTTTTTGTGATTTCTAATTTCGAAACACAAACTTGAAACGTGTTTGCAGACGTTTGCCTTCGTTCCCGTCGCCGTCCTCCTCGTGTCTCGTCTCTAAGCTGCTGTGGCTCCTGCTCTCAGGCGGGGGGGTCGTGACCTGTTTGTTTTGGAGGAAGGGTGAAAGGTCAAAGGTCGCCGTGGCAAAAGGGGCGACGACGAAGAGCTTAAGTGGACCTTTAGGTTGAGAGCTCCTCTCCTGTGCTGACAGACGCTGAATGATCTCTCCATCCTTCGCCGTGACGGAGAGGAAGCATGAAAGGGAGGAGAGATGGAGGAGCGATGGAGGAGGAGGAAGAGGAGGAAGAGGAGGAGGAGGAAGAGGAGGAAGAGGAGCTTTCAGTTCAAGGAGGAAACATCCCAAAAACAAAGTGACTAAATTAGAGAGAAAAATGGAAAAACAGAGAGAGAAAAAGATCAGAAAACAAGATAAAAGTTTGCAGACGGAGCTGTGAAAGTGATGGATGATGAAGAAGAGAAGCACCTGAGCTGAGTGATGATGATGATGATGATGATGAGGAGGAGGAGGAGGAAGATGGAGTGAGAGAGAAACGAAACACCAGTGAGGAGAAAGAGTGAACACTGTCACCTCCTAGTGGCAGAACAGGCCGGTTGTCACTTAAATGAGGACTTTTTTAATCATTCAAGAAGAAGAAAATGTCTCTTAAAGCTGAAAACACGAGAAAGAAACGAGATGTTAAGAAGTTTCATTTTTATTTCTGATCATCTTTATGAAGAAAAAGCAGTAAAAACTGTAAATTAGTGGAATAACTTCAGATCTTAACGAACTAAATCAGAACCAAACTGAACTTTCTGATTAAAATCTGGACGCAGTCTGATCGTGTTTGTGACAGTTTTTGTTTCTCTGATGTTCAGAGATTCAACAGCTGAGCTTCTTCTTCATCCAGATGATGAACTTCATGAGATCTTCTGGCCTCTTTCAGTCTAAAGAAGAATAACTTCACTTTAAAATATTGTAAAGTGCAAAAAAGACACAAAACTCCAGATTAGTTTGCATGTGACTCCAGTTTTTTTCCTTTAATATTATAGGAAGCAGATTCATTCAAAAAGTCATCTGATGTTGAATAAAGAGTGATGACGTCTGCATGTTTGGAAGCTGGAGATGATCAATGACTCAAACAAACACAACTTTGCTCCAGGAGACTCGTTTCTGTTTCCTGTGTGAAACTTTAAGTCGTCGTTTATTTTATTTTATACTTTAATGTGTTTCAGGAAGTTAAATTAACATCGTTTGCTTATTAAAGTGTCGCTTTGTTCGTGACTTCACCTGGTTTGAACCCACACGTCGATCTCTTTCTTAAACACAGTTACTTTCTCCGTCTTCCTGCCTTTTTTCATTCACCTGTGTTTGTTTTTGTTGCCGTGACGATGACGTTCACGTCACCTGACCTCACAGCTGATCTCAGCTGAAGCTCATAGAGAAAATTTTCTCGTCACCTGCATGAAAAAAGTCATATTTTGGTGTTTTTGCTGCAGTTTGTTTGAGAGAGAAACGTTGTGTTTTTGTGCACAAAGTGACAGGAGGACACACACACACACACACACACACACACACACACACTGCGTCTGTCGGGTGAAAACCTCACAGCTTTAATATTCTGATTTTAATCTGAGAAGAAACTTTTTCCACCAGATGATTTCTGATAAAACTGCTGCTTGAATTTTTGTGGTTAAATTAAAAAACGACAGATTAAAACTGAATCTGGAGATATGAGGTTTTATAATATGAGTGACGGAGCGCTCAGTGGGATTCAGATGAAGTTGGAAACCTTGTATCTCCACACAGCAGCACATAGACACACACACACACGAGCACTTTCACTTTTTCTGACACACACACACACTTACGAGCATTCCAACACTTAAGCCACAATGTGTGTGTGTGTGTGTGTGCGTGTGTGTGTGTGTGTGTGTGTGTGTCGGAGGGGTCGTCACCCGCAGCCACAGACAGCCGTCCGGTCGACCAGCCTTGGTGCCGCGGTGGTATGTCGAGTGTTTATAAGGCGTGGTGACCCGTTGTGACCTTTGACCCTTAGACAAGAAGGGTGAGAGG
Source organism: Acanthurus leucopareius (assembly GCA_029814765.1). Taxonomy (NCBI): domain Eukaryota; kingdom Metazoa; phylum Chordata; class Actinopteri; order Acanthuriformes; family Acanthuridae; genus Acanthurus; species Acanthurus leucopareius. The sequence continues at coordinate 1,494,451 of JAQMCX010000056.1, read as the reverse complement.
GGGGAGGAGGTGGTGGGTGGGGGGGGGTCACATGTATTACTTTGTGCTAATGGATAACAGAAGAGAGAGACGGGGAGGAGAGGACATGACCTTGGAGACCAAATCATCCACGGTCCTTGAAAGCATCATTCCAGTGGGGTTTTTCATGTTTTCAGCCAATTTGATTTAAATCCCATTAATTTTACATCACAGACGACAGTTTGTGAACGATGCTTCCTGTTTTAAAGGTTTTTTAAAGGTTTTTAAAGAGTTGGTTCACATTAATTTCTGTAAAATATGAAAACCTGAGAAACTCTTCGACCAGTTTGAGACGAGTTTCAAACATCACGTGTTGTTAAAGAAAATCCAGTTCAGACTCGATGTTCTCTGTTTACATCAAAACACGACTCATGAAATAAAAGCAAGTTTCAAAAGTTTTATCATAGATTTAAGAATTTTAACTCCAACAACGACTCTTGTCTGAAGCTTTAATGAAGCTTTAACACGTTGAAGTTCAGATGTTTCAGTTTGTGGCTCGTTAGTTCACGAATCTTCAGAAAATCCTGCTTCTGGAACCAAAACTGAACAAAACTCCATCTTTCTGTCCATGTTCTTGTTTTTTGTTCTGATGAAAAACTTCATCAGCTGTTCAGCTTCACGTCACTTCACTGTTTTTGTTGCTTCAAGGAAAATTTAAATCAATCAATCAGTTATATCAGAGCAATAAAACAAGAAAACATTCAAACAACAAAGAGACAGTCGAGGAAACAGATCTGATGGAGAAACTCTGAAGTTCACTGAACGCAAACTGCACAGATTTTAAATTAAGAAGAAAAGAAACAGGATGAGATCAGATGTTAATTTGTTCATTTTCGGCTCATTTCAGCTGATTTGAACTCATCGTGGCCTCTGAAGAACCTGCTGATCAACGATGAAACGCTTGCAAACGCAAATTCTGTCCCCGTCTTCTTACCTGGTTCACAATATTTTCTTCTTCCTGTTTCCTGTGTGTTGATCTTCTGGATGGAAACTCTCTCCTCTAAAGTCTGGACCCCCGTTTTCCTTCATATTCAGGGGTGAGATGGAGGCCGCGGTGGTCAGATGATCCCATGAGACGAATCAGAAACTGAAGCTTTGAATGTGAAACTCGAGTTCAGTTTGAAGTTTAAACGTTTTCATCGTCTTCTTCTGTCTTTGATCCGACATCTTTTCCCTCCTGCTTGTTTCACTCTCTCTCTCTCTCTCTCTCCTCTCTTTCCATCCGTCTCCCCCTCCGCTCCTCCCCCGTCATGACTTCACCCGTCCTCGGTGTGGTTGGGGTTTAGTTGGAGCCCTGCTGCTATATTAAACCAGCCCGATTTATTTTCGCCCTGCTTTGATCCGTCCTCGTTAGAGCCGCCTGCCGCGGTGCCACAGAGCCATGAGACCGGCCAGCCTCCACTTTATGAACCCTCACAGTGTGTAAAACAAAACACACACTCACACACACTCACACACACACACACTCTCACACACAGTGAACGCTGGGTGTGAAAGTGCAGCGGATTAAACGAGCGCTGATCCCGTCCCGTCCCACAGTGCACTTAGTGGTGACGACGGATGCAAAGTGCAGCGTTTCCGAAGGCGGCGGGACGATTGTTGAGTTGGTGTGAAAATTCACAGCTTCACCGTGAAACTGAGTCACTTTTTTCACCGAACGGTCGAGCTGCAGAGGCGGAGATCAGGTGAAAACATCCAGCTTTGGTGACGCTCTGAGATCAGAGACGGAGAAGAAACCTCAGTTAAAATCTGTGAACGAAACTGTGTCACCAAAACATTCTGCACAGGATGAATTTTAATAACTTTAATTATTGTCTGAATTTTCCCTCAACAAGTCAAAATGCTTTAATACATGTTTGTTCCTGTGAAAAAAAAACTGTTTGTTGCTGCAAATCTGAAAGAAAAGCTGCAGTTTAATACACAGTTTTTACTGAAGCAGATTAAAAGAGTTCAAGTGGTTTACGTTGTATAAAAATTATATCAAATGTTATTTTCAGATTATTATCTTGCTGTTATTTGCTCATAAATATTACAAATAAAAATATAGAGAAAGATGAAGTTTTCAGGAGCTTTCAGATGTAAATGAATCATTCGTTTGTGTTTTTAACTTGAGCTGAAATCTCACTTCTTCCATCGGCTGAAGCACTGAAAGTTCTTCACAAAAAAAAGGAAAAAAATGATAAAATATAATTTGAATTATTGTTCAAACTTCAAAGATCAACTTGTTTCTTTTTAACTTCCAGGAGGAAAATAAGTTTGAACTGAACGAAAAATAGAACAGAAGAGTTTGTTGTAACAATGTCACTCAGTGGAAAACATGACACTTACAGAGAAAGTCTCTCCTCCCATCCTCCCCCCTGTCTCTTCCCCTTTTCTCCCCCGTCTCTCCCCCCTCATCTCTCTCTCTGCTGCAGGAGGGGAAGGCCGACTGTAAGCAGGAGAAATGTCCGCTGGTCTCTGAGGACTGTGCTCTGGTGGTGAAACAGACCGGAGCCTGCTGCGAGAGGTGCAAAGGTGAGACAGACAGACAGAGAGAAAGACAGACAGACAGACAGACACAGAGAGACAGGAGGACTGACTGAAAGGATAAAACTTAAAAATCTCAATATTCATATTTTAGATTTTCTGCTTTCACTGATCTTTAATTCTGCAAATCAACTCAACGGAAGAAATTATCACTTTGTGTGTCTTTGTGAGAGTGTGTGTGTCGTCTGTGAGAGTGTGTGTGTCTCTGTGTGAGTGTGTGTGTCTCTGTGTGAGTGTGTGTGTCTCTATGACAGAGTGTGTGTGTCGTCTGCGTCTCGATCGTCTCGTATCAGTGCTGATAATAATGAAGCTGGTGTATTTTTGGAGCTCAGTACCTGCAGCTGCACTGCATTAATAACACACTGTAATAATAACACACAAGCACAAAAACATAGATGCTAACCAGAGCCTACACACACACACACACACACACACACACACACACACACACACACACACACACACACACACACCCTTCAGGAACCTCTTTATGTACAGTACCCAAACAGCCAGGCCTAAATAAGACCTGTGGGAGTAAAGATATATTATTTGCCTCATATACAGGCATCCTGCCCCTCTCTCTGCGTCACACACACAAACACACACTCACACACACTCACACACAGCTGCAGTGTGTGCAGACAGTGCGGCTGCTGAAGGGGTTCACCGTTGGGTTTACAGGCCACAGAAATACAGTTGCTTTTATGAGCCAGAACCTCGTTCGTCGCTCAGATCTTCATCGTCTCGTCTCCGTTTGCTGCAACACAAGCAGCTTTTACATTTTTAACTTAAATTTAAACTGACGAGCCTCAAAACTCACTGAGACTCTGTGTGTTTGAACAGAACAGCAGCTGCTTTGCTTTCTTTCCAAACTGTTTTTTTAAATCTGTGAAACTGGAATGAAAACGTTCAAACTGAGATGAACTTTCCTTTAATCAAAAACGACTCAACAAACCATAAAGATGAAGTGAAATCAAGTCTTTTTATACTTTAGATTTGAGTTCATAAAGTGTTTTCAGTGGGACAGTATTTCTAGTTTTCTGTCTCATGTTTTCTCACTGAGACTCAGACACTTTCAGTGGTTTGGCGCCTCCAGTGGCTGTAAGAGGAACTGCACCCTCTGTGTCTCCCACACTGACTTCATCTCTCAGTGGGTTTAAACCCTAATAATTCTGACTTCAGGGGACATTTAAGTTCTTTCTGTGCTTATGAAGCTCTGTGTTTCTATAGAAATACAAGATGTCACACACACACACACACACACACACACACACACACACTCCTGCCTCCCAGCTGTCAGCAGGGGTGCGGCCCTTTTGTTTGTGGTTTGGCGTTTTTACGACGCAGCACTTCGTTAAGGGCGATGGAAGGCGCTCGGGTCGGACGTGGAAAACCCCTCGTCGCACGGAAACCAGCTCTCTGCCGTGCGGTCGACTCGCGGCTGCCGGGACCAAACTTCAGGACCCCCGAGTGTCTTTACTCTGGAAAACACCCGACTCCTGCATGTCACACCACTGTTTTATCACTTCGATGAACTCATACACACACTCACAGATGGACGGCATCAGTTTATTGGAGACGATTTAATTTAAAACTGGTTTAATTCGCCAGTTTATGACGTCGGAGCTCCGAGCTGCTCCGAGTTTATTTAAAAATCATAAAGAAATTTATTATGAAGAACTTTCAGACTCAGAGTTTGAAGAGCTGCGTCACATCAGTGTGTGTTGGTGTGTTAATCTCTCTCCGTCCAATCAGATCTCCCGTCCGTCCGTCCTCGCGTGCGGTGAAACAGCAGCAGAGGGTTCGTTTTCAGCAGATCAATGACTGTGATCAGGTTTCATCGTATGGAAGGTTAAACATTGATCTGAGACCTTTTACTGTAAATAGGATGAAATGAAGAGGCTCTTCATTCAGTGCTGTGTGTGTATGTGTCTGTGTGTGTGTGTGTGTGTGTGTGTGTGTGTGTGTGTGTATGTGCTTCATCCAAACACACTGACTTACCGGATACAAAACTACAGAAAACCTTCACATCAGAGTTGATGTTCAAACTTCTTCTCCTGAGGTGGATTAGACGCTTCTGAACCTGCTTTTTGAAGGAAAACGTCTCCTTCATGCTGCGTGTGTTTGTCTAAAGTTCTAACTTTCATCATGTGAAGATTTTTTAAAAATCAGAAAGAAGATGATTTCAGATTCTGTAAAATCAAACTGAGAATGAAAGAAGTTTTGTTTTCTGACTGAATCTCCGTCTTTGTCTCTCAGGCTGCACGCTGGACGGCCGGTCCTACAACAGCTCCGTGTCCTGGACGAGCTCCACCAAACCCTGCATGACCAGGCGCTGCCAGGTGTGTGTGTGTGTGTGTGTGTGTGTGTGTGTGTGTGTGTGTGTGAGTGTGTGTGTGTGCGTCAGCAGAGGGGAGGTGAAGCGAGCAGACAGTGTTGTTTCAGTGCAGACATCATGTGGAAACCTCTGACGTCAGAACTGAAACAACACACAGGAGGAAGGAAGGAAGGAAGGAAAGAGGGAAGAAGGGAAGGAAGGAAGGTAGAAAGGAAGGACACAAGGCAAGAGGAAGGAAGGGACGAGGAAGTGAGACACAAACAAGGATGTAAGGAAGGAAGGAAGGGATATAGATGATAAAGGAGGAAAGGAAGGAAAGAACTTGCAAAGGACAGTTGAACATAAAATGGAAAAGTGTGAAAGAAAAGATGGATGATTTAAAAAGGAAACGAGGAAAGGAAAGGAGTCATTATAAGAAGCAAGGAGCCTTAAGAACTGCAATAAAAAAGGAAGTGAGGAGGAAAGAAAGGTGGGAAATGAGATGAGAAGAGATAAAGAAGCAAAAAGCATCAAACATCAGGAGAATGAAAGTGAAGAAGAAACGAGAAGCAGCAGAAAGGAGAGAAAGTGTGAAGGAGGGATGAAGCTGTGAGAGATGCAGAAGTTAAAGTCTTTAAAATGTCAAACTGAAGAAGTGATTTCTTCTTCTGCTGCTTTAACAGGAAGGCGTCATCACCGAGGCCGAGGTTCAGTGTGTCGTCCACTGCAAGAACCCGAAGATCCACCCGAAGAAGTGCTGCCCCACCTGCCCCAGTGAGTCCACGCTGAGCAGATCTCTGAAGATCTGCTGCTCACATCACAGCATGCTTTTATTTTGATCTCAACAGCTTTGAAATGTTTTAAAATACAACTTTTAATGCTTTAATGGCTGCATGACCTTGTAAAAAGGTTTTTATTTATTTGGTACGACTCAACCAACATCCAGGAGCAGAGAGAGTGAAAAACTTTAGCAACACTTGTGGAGAATAAAAAAACTTTATTGTTAAAGTTTGTTGTGTTTGCTGGAGTTTTATCTTTTTTTAAAACCTGCAGGTTAAAAATAAATCTGCTGTTGTTGAAGATCACAAGTGAAAAAAGAAAAGACTGATGTTGAAATCTAAAAATGCAAGTTTTCATTCATTAGTTTGTGTTTTTAATGAGCTTTTAGACAATAATCAAACTGGGTGATTTCAAAATAAAAGACATAAAGATGCAAAAAAATTTAAAAAGTGAAATAAACTGCAGGAACAAAAACTCATTATTTGCAAACCTCAGAGGTTTCAGTCTGTAGATTTATTATTTTATTACGAGCTTTTGTATATTGAACAATTAAACCTTTCAGGATGTTTATAGACATTTTGATTCTTTAAAAAAGTGAGAGACTGAAACAAAAAGTGAGTGAAAAGTCGATGGTGTCGTGTTTGAACGTCTGCAGGCTGCATCTTCGAGGGTCGACTGTACAAAGAGAGGGAGGAGTTCAGTCCAGAAGGCAAACCCTGCATCAAGTGCACCTGCACTGTGAGCGCACACACACACACACACACACACACACACACACACACACACACACACACATAAACACACACACAGCAGGGCCTCTTTTCCCTTGAATTAGTGTGTTTTCGAGTCTCTTGGGAGCCACAAAATTTGTTAAAACAACATCCTCTACCTGTTTTCCCTCCCCCTTTCCTCCCCCTTTCCTCCCTGTTTCTGCCTCACCCCTCCTCCCCCGTTACACAAACAAACCCCGCAGGTAGATCCATAAACACATTACAGCATTAATGTGCTTTCGTCCTTTTTTAAGGCGACCTGAAGGCTTGTTAAGGTGGAACAGTTCACAGATCGTGTCAATAATTAACTTATATGTTTATTATTATTTACTACTTTTTCTTTGGACATTCAAGGAAATAAAATACTTATAATTTTAATTTTAATTAATAATACTCTTTATAATAATATACGATAAAAAGGTAACTGTAACTGCATTACACTTTTTTTGTTCATTCACATCAAACCTGCAAAAAAAGTTACTTTTATGTTAATAATCACTTTTTTAACTTGCTGTCCATCTAAATGTAAAAAATAAATCATGTTTCCGTCTTAATTTTTCTCGTGATGTGTTGTTGTTGTTGTTGTTTCAGGGGGGGCGGACTCTCTGCATGAGGGAGGTGTGTCCTGTCCTCTCTTGCCCCGCCCACCTCAGCCACACCCCACCTGGACAGTGCTGCCCCAGGTGTCTCGGTAAAGACCAGTGATCATGTTTCTGTCTGCTCACCTGTGGAAGGTGGATGTTCAACCTCCACACTCTTAAAAAAGGACAAACGAGTTTGATTCTTAAAATCTGTGAACGTTTTTTTATCTGAAACGTGAAGTTTTTCGTGCAGAACGAGCTGCTGAGCTGCAGGAAGTGAACTCCACCTGTAAACTTCTCATCTCCTCCTCTTCCTCCGTCAGGTCAGAGGAAGGTGTTCGATCTGTCTTTAGGAAGCTGTTTGTTCCACAGTGAAGTTTACGAAAACGGCACCTGCTTCGTACACGACAACTGCACCACCTGCACCTGCAAGGTATCGGCTTCGTAACCAAACTCTCCTCCACCTCCTCCATCTTCATCATCATCATCATCATCACAGTGATAGATATCCAGTGTTCTTCTTCTCTGTTTTTCATATGAAGTTTTTTTTCTTCTACGACTCAACTGGAGACAAAACTTTACTCGATGTTTTTAGTTAGTTTGTTTGTCTGTTTGTTTGTTTGTTTGTTTGTTTGTTTGTTTGTTTGTTTGACCCTCCTCCTCCTCTTCCTCCTTCAGGATTCCACCGTCGTGTGTAAGAAGCGTTGCTCTCGGCCGGGGAGTTGCCATGGCGACCACTGCTGCGAGGAGTGTCTGTCCTACGTGAAGGTGGAGGAGGTGAAGTACTGCAGAGTGAGGAACAAGATCTACAGGGTGAGGCGGCAGGGTGGAGGGATGAAAGGATGAAAGGATGACTGAGAAAAGGAGATGAAAGTGTCATAAATGAACGAGTGAATGGACAGAGTGATGATGAATGCTTGATGAAGAGTTGGATGGATGAATGATGACAGGATGACTTGTGGATGATAATGGACAGATGGAAGATGAATTCATGACAGGAAGACAGGTGGATGGGTGAATGAATAAATGGATGATGGATGGATGTATGATGGTCAGATAAATGACAAATGGAAGATGATTGGATGAATTGATGGATGAATAGATGAATGAATGAATGGTTGGATGTTGTATGATAGTAGGATGATGTTGGATGAATGAATGCATGAATTTCTGGATGATATTTGGCTGATGAATGGATGAATGGATGAATGGTTGGATGGTTGGGTGGTTGGATGAATGGTTGGAGGATGGTTGGATGAATGGATGAATGTTCGAATGAATGAATGGATGGAGGGATGAACGGTTGGATGATGGTTGGATGGTTGGATGAATGTATGAATAGATGAATGTATGAATAGCCGGATGACGGATGAATGGATAGATGGATGGATGAGGGTTTGATGAATGGATGAATGAATGAATTGTTGGATGTTGGTAGGATGAATGAATGAATGGATGAATGGATGAGTGTATAAGTGGATGAATGTATGAATGTTCGTATCCTGACCCTGGTGTGTCCTTTGCGTCCTGCAGGAAGGAGACATGTGGTCGTCGGTGAACTGCTCTCTCTGCGCCTGTGTGAAAGGAAACATCGAGTGTCGGCCCAAACAGTGTGTACCAATCACAAGCTGCCCCTCGGTGAGTGACAGGCCCGCCGGCCAATCAGCAGCCAAACTCCTGTTTACAGGTTTTTATTCAGGCCACGTTGTTCGACCAGCCGCCGTCTTGGTCTCCGTCTCTCCTCGGTCTGATCCGTCTCACTCTCACACTTCTCAGTCCGGGATTCATCCATGACTAACTGCACCATTTGCACTTCACACGCGTGACGCCTCGAAGCAGCAACACTCCTCTGATTTACGGGCGAAGCGGCCGGATCGGTTTCAGTCAAATTCAACGGTTTCTCCTGAAAAAACAAAAATCAGTCTGAACCAAAAACACTGAACTTTCACTTCACTATTAGCAGCTTTTTCTCCTCAACATATCATTTTCTCCAATTTAAATCCACTTCCTCTTTCAATCTTTGTGTTTAAATGTACATAAAAAGCACAAAATCCAAAAAGTAAATTATATTTTTTGAAGATTTCCATTTCTTTCTGTGACATCAGTAAGGTTTCTCCTCCTTTTAGCACATTAGTGACGTTACATGCAGCTGAAGTTTCACATTAGCCGTCAAATGTTCTGGGAAACTGCCGTCAGGAGGAAGGTTGGTGCTGCGTTCACCTGTCGCAGGGGTTGCTGGGGGGTCATCTGTCGGCCGGTGGGTGATGGAGTGGATTCCTCGCATACCGCTGGCTGCTGGCGGTCGCACAGTCAAAGCCGGCGTCAGCGTTAGTCCAAGTTCACACGCTTCCAGCGGTTACAACAAGCCCTCACCTGTTGTTTGTGGTCAGAAGAGGCGACTGCAGGGTGATGGAGGTGATCTGCAGGGAGTTTAGTCTCCGGTGAAAAGTCAAAGTTTCACTCCGTTCATCTTAACAACCGTGTGACATTTGAGCTTTTTAATGTGACAAAGGTTCTGCACGTCTTCACACATGTGCTCAGATCAGGGAGCTACAAGCATCACGGCTCTGAATCCCACATGAAACCAGCAGCCGGACGTTGTTTCATCAGTGTGTCGCGTCTGTGTGAGTGAATGTGAAGTGATGCCTTCAGGGGGAGTGAAAACTGCAGGAAACCTCACTGCTTCAACCTGCTGAGTGCGTTCACTCTTCTTCTGCATCAAAACTATTTGAATTAACTGTTTGATTTGTTCTCCAACATGAAGATTTGACTCCACAACCATCCACCAACCACACCTTAACTCCTCCACCTCCACTACACACACACACACACACACACACACATACACACACTCACCTGCTTCATTCATCCATTTTAGACTCATAAACTAACCTCTGCATCAAGTAGAGGAAAGTTATGAGTGTGACTCTCTCACAAAGGCCACTACAGTCCACCTCGACCCCCATAAACACACACACGCATGTACACACACACACACACACTCTCTCCCATGCCGTCATCCTGCGGTCAGCAGCAGGTCGGCAGAGTGTGTGTGTGTGTGTGTGTGTGTGTGTGTGTGCATCTCTTTGGAGACAGTGTGTCTCTGAACAGCCTTTTGTCTGTGTGACGTTTGACTGACAGCAAAGAAGAGTTTCCCTATATTTAGGCCCCTGAAAACCAATCTCTGTTAGTGTGTATATGAGTGTGTGTGTGTGTGTGTGTGTTGGAGAGAGGGAACGAGTGTGTGTGTGTGTGTGTGTGTGTCGTCAGTTTGTCAAAAGGCAGCCCTCTTCAAAGAGAGAGGTTGCCCTTTGTGCAGAGGTTAGGACTCTGGAGTGCGTATTGAGTGTACGGAGAACGTCTGAATGTAATGACAGATGAGCGGCGTGTGAGTGCGTGCGTGTGTGTGTGTGTGTGTGTGTGTGTGCATGTGTGTGTGAGATACACAGACAGAAAAAGAGTGTGTTTGCACAAATGAAGGGCTTCCCTAAGGCAACAAAACTGTGTGTGCGTGTGTGTAAAAGGTCCTCTGATCTGCTCCTCTGATGGAAGTTGAAACATACTGTACACACACACACGCACACACACACACGCACGCACGCACACACACACACACACACACACACACACTCTGGCAGGGTTTCCTGTTACACAGACGGGGTTCAGCGGTTGGAGTTGGAGTATCTCTGTCTTTGCGGTCGTCCCGGTTCGACTGTGAACGTGTGAAAAAAGGAACTTTTCTTCTGTTCTCGTCTTTCATGTGATTGAAGTTCTTTCTGATCGACAGCTGGAAAACACAACCGTCACCTGCAACTTCGCCAATAAAATGTGGAAAACGTTTCTCTCCAAAGAAATCTGGTTGATCTTCGGCGGATTTCAGACGGATTTTTAAACTTTTAACTGTTGTTTTCAGTTCAGTTAATCTGCTGCTGAAAAGAGGGTTTAACTTCCTGTCACATGTTATTTTCATCAGCGAATCAAACCTGCAGGATGAAAAAATTAAATGTAAATAAGAACAAACTCTCACAGCTTTTTAACATAAAGGATTGTTTCATTTTTTATCTTAGCTGCTGTTTCACATAAACTGCTGTCTTCAGATTTCTCTGACGGTTTTCCAGCTGCTGGCTGTTTGTCTGCGTTTCCTCACAGATTTTTGCTTTTCATTCATCAGTTTTCACGTCCAGATGTTCTTCTGTCCTTTCTGAAAGCGTCTCATCCCTCTGAGATCTCACAGTGTTTCTGTCTCTGCAGAACAAGATCCTGAACAGGACCGGCTGCTGTCCCGTTTGCACTGAAAGTGAGTAAGTCCTGCTCAAACCTTCAGCTTCCTGTTTTCCAGACTAATCACACATCCTCAGATAAGCCAGGAAAAAGTCCTGCATTTGAGGGCTTAAATATTCTTTAAATAACTGTCATTTATTTATTATATTACCTATTGATTATCTGAACTGAGTCATAATAAGTGTGGTTATCAAAACAAAGTGAAATCTATGAATCATCCTCCTGAAGGAAATGAAAACAAGAGTCAGTCCAGCTTCTGTAGCGTTCGCTCAGCGTTTCCCATCGTTTTCGGTCCAGACTGGCTTCTTTTCAGCTCATTTTGGATTTTGGCTGCAACCTGCAGCTAAAGTCAACAAAAGAGGCTGTAAATGTTCCGTTTCTGGACTACAAAGACTTCATAAACCTCGTTTTTTCACACTGCAGAGTTCAGTTCAGCTGGTAAATCGGATGTTTGTCCAAACCGCAGATCCACTTCAGCTCATCAGTGCCTCGTATTTCACCATTTGTCATTAATTTTCCCACTTGTCTCCTTTTTAAAACCTTGAATTGTGTGTTTTCTCTTTTATATCCTGAGACGACAGAAACTTTAAATTGATATTAAGAAGAACAGTTTTTTGTTTTTTGGTCTCTTGCTCATTTTCACTCCATCTTCGTTCCTCCTTGTCTTCTCCTCTGTTCCTCTGCAGAACCTGGTGTCTGCACAGTCTTTGGAGATCCTCACTACAACACCTTCGATGGCAGAACCTTTAACTTCCAGGGAACCTGTCAGTACGTTCTGACCCGTGACTGTGGCGGCGCCCCCTCTGGAGTACCAGGAAATAACATGAACCTCAACGGCCCAGACTCCAGCTTCATGGTAGGACCGAAGTTCAGGACATTTTTTAGAGGAAAGCACCGACGTTTGGTGAAACAGTTTTAGTATAAGTGAAAAACACTCCTTCCAGTGATTCCAGTTTGGTTTTTACATGTTTTAACTTCCCAATCTCTCAAGTTAAGCACAAAGATTTTCAAGAGTCAGTTTGGTTTAATTCAGATTTAGGAAACTGAGCAACACTAAAAACTTTATAGTGATGACAAACCAAACAACCTGCTGCACAAAGCTGCTGTTGGTTAAATCCAAACACTCAGATTTGTCCACAAACTGCTTTTCATTACCAGAAAACCTTGTTTTTTTATTCTGTGATAAACATGCAAGACATCTTAGTGGTTAGTGATTGGCAGCTCTGAAAGCATGGCCTGCCTCTAGTCTTCATGCTAAGCTAGGCTAAACACACAGCTGTAACATCTGGTCAAACATCTCGTTAGAAAAAAATAAAACAACAGGTGCAACAGGTGCATTTCCCAAAAATGTTTAAGAAGTAAATTTTGTACGTCAAACATGAGGAGAAATTCTCAGTAACATCATCATCATCAACAACATCATCCTTTACTTACACTCTCGAATGTTGCTCGGCATGAATTGGTAATAATGACCTTTTCTCTCGCAGGTGTTGGTGAAGAACGACGCCCGGCGGACTCGCTCCTTCTCCTGGACTCAGTCGGTTGAGATCCGGCTGGGAACTTTGATCCTCAGTCTCCATCAGCACCTGACGGTCCGAAAGAATGGCAGCCGCATCGCCCTGCCCTTCCATGGCCCCGGCGTGCACATCGACCTGGACGGATACCTGCTCAAACTCACCACCATCGCAGGTGAGCACACGGCGCCGTTGGCAGGAGGCCAAGAACTCAGTTTAACTTCTAAAACAACACAATAAGTTTAATTTAAAAACTGTCAGCGGGAGAAGGACTGTCTAAAAGAATAAAAACACTTCTCGTTGTGTTTCTCCTTTCGCCCCCTGCAGGTCTGGAGATCACGTGGGATGGCGACAGTTTCGTGGAGGTCGTGGCTGCTCCCCACCTGCGTGGACGCCTCTGCGGCCTCTGCGGCAACTACAACGGCCACAAGCGCGACGACACCATGGGAGGCGACGGCCACTTCAAGTTCGACGTGGACGAGTTTGCCGAGTCGTGGCGGGTCGAGGGGAACGAGGTTTGCTCGCAGCAGCATCCGCCTCGCCGGCCGACGTCCTTCCTGTGCCCCGGCAGCGTGAAGGTCAAGTTCCGCGCCCATCGGGAGTGTCAGAAGATAAAGTCGTGGGAGTTTCAGAAGTGCCACCGTGTGGTCGACTTCGCCCCGTTTTACAGGTTAGAGGACAGAAACTCTGAGACTGAAAGGAAAAAATAAACCACTAATGACTAAAAACTCTTTTACCTCTTCCCTTTACCTCGTCTCACACTCTTACTCGTCCTAACCAAATCTTGTACCAAAAAATATCCTCTATTGAAGGCTTGGAACAGCCAAACTGGTTTCAAAAGCAAAAGCACAGACGTCAGACAGTCTGATATGTGTGATCTGTCGTCCTGCTCTCTGCAGGTCGTGTGTGACGGACATGTGTGAGTGTCCGGTCCATAAAAACTGCTACTGTGAGTCCTTCATCGCCTACAGCCGAGCCTGCGAGAGGGAGGGAGTCCCCGTCATCTGGAGGCCCGACGCCGCCTGCATGGGTGAGTCACAGCGACTGTAATCTGATTACAATCTGATGACAAGGTTTCACTCCAACACAACTAACAGACCACAGGAAGTCAGACTCTTTTATATTTTTGCAGATGTCTGTTATGATGCGCTGTGTCTTTAAACATTAATATCACCAGATTCACTCCTTTTTTATCACCACTGATTGGCTGAATTTTAACTCTTGACCTTTTCTTGCATCCTTCCAGCCACGCAGTGTAAACACGGCGCCGTGTACGACACGTGCGGACCAGGCTGCACCAAAACCTGCGACAACTGGAACGAGATCGGCCCGTGCCACAAGCCCTGCGTGGCCGGCTGCCACTGCCCCGCCAACCTGGTGCTGTTCCAGGGACGCTGCATCAAACCCATATCCTGTCCGGGACGGTGACCCATGTGACCCAGGAGGGAGGGGGGGCGGTTAGGTCGGGGAGGGGAAATTATAGTATCAAATTCACAGGGGGCCAAACGAGCTGAGAGGAAATCCAGACGGGTGTCGGGTCGACACATCAGACGCGACGAGATCTCACGAGAGCGTCGCAGCGACTTGACGTTCGAGGTTCAAGCTGCAGCGACGCCGACTCGTGATGTCATGTACTCTCACAACACCCGTCTCCGCCACCGGAGGCGCTGTTATCAGTCTCGCAGAGGAAGAACTAAAACTACCAAGAGAAAAACTCAGGGGCCAGATTCTCAGAGATTTCACGGTCTCCGTCATCTGAAGAGTGTTCGTCCACGCTGTCATGGACCCTCAGGAAAACAGTTTGGGCCATTGGACTCCTGTTCGAGCCAACATGGCGCCCAAATCTCTCTCACAGACACTCTGAAGTGGGAAACCGAGCATCTGCGTTTGGACTAAGGAGATTAAAAGTGATGAAACTCTCTGATGCGTCATATCAAACCGCCCTCGGGATCTCTATTCCATCATTTCATACTGTAAGCTAGCCAGATTTATATGAAAAACAGACAGCTTTTATATTATTATTGTTCTAATTATTATTATTATAATTATTATTATTATTATTATTATTTGTTGTTGATGTTGTTAATTTATATATTGGTCAGATGACTTGTCGTAGCAAGAGCCAGAATCATGAATATAATTGCGTTACAAATGATCTAAAGGGAAACAAAAGCTATTTATGTATTTGTTGTGTACTTTTGTGTTTCTGTTTGAAGAGAAAAAACCCAAATGTGACTCAGTTGTTGCACCATCGCAGGGAAAAAGTACTGTATTGTGTTGTGCTCCGTGTACAGGTTGTTGTGGTTCGTATCAAACTGAAGGTGTTCGATCTAAAACATGTGTCACTTGATGATAACTATTTAAGACCAGCAATATAATCTTTTATCAAAGTGAAAGTCTGACTCAAGTCTTTACTTTCTTTACTGTTAAACTTCCAACATTGTCGGAGAAGAAGGTCTGACCTGAAGGAGACGTGGAAGAAGGAAAACTGAAAGATTCTCGTTCCTGTGAGCAAAGAATTTGTCCTTGAATTTGATTGTGATTTTCCTTTGACAGTGAAAAGAAACAGCCAAGTTTTCATGAACAAAATTATTTGTTTTTCTCTCTTTACTCTTCTTTCTTGCAAACTATTGTTTTACCTTCTCAGGTTTGCAGACAGGTAACTTCTGACAGGTGCTGCAAGGAAAGCAGCTCCTTGTTACGTGTGTGGATGCAAAATGCAGAAATCTCTGATGCAATATTCTGTTTTAATGGTGCAAAAGGAGAATTTACAAGCTGTTTAAACTTGAGAAAAAGCTCACAAATTACTTCTTTGCTTGTGATTGCGATTAAATAAATTTTGTGATTAATTTTGGCCTGATGGATCAACGCTGACACGTTTCAATCCGAAGCTTCACTGCAGACAATAAATTCCCCCTTAAGACAAAACTAATCAGCACTCAGAAAGAAACAGACCAAATCTCACAAATAAAGAGGACAAAGATCTGCTTTAAATATATCTGCACACTTTTAATACACTTCAGAGTTTGTACAAACATATTTCACATGAACGCAGCACTAAAACATGAACATGAGAACTAAAGCACCAAAAATGACATTCAGAGTGTTCAACACATTTCAGAGGAAACACCAGGTGGAAAACCTGCAGATCAGGTGTTTGATTTCCACAGTAAACTGACTCCTGTGTGTTAAAAAGCTTTTAAAACTGTTTAAAACTGCTGCGGTTTAGTGTTTTTGGACAGGAAACGATCTGAAAAACTGACAGTTTTCTCTTTTCTGTGAGTTCATGAAGGAAAAGATGAACTTTTTTTTAAAGAAGCTTTTAGAAACTCAGTCAGGATGTGAAACTTGAACAGTTACAACATTTATGACAGCAGATCATTTTCAGCGACATCATAACATCCACAAACTGAAGACAATGTGTCATTAAAGGGTTTCATTTCAAAATGCCTTTTCACTTTCTGGGTTTTAGATGTTCGATATTTATTCAGAAATAATTCAGACGATCTATCGATGTCATTAAAAATGTCTCTTACACTTTAATATTTCCTGAATCTTTGTCAGAAAACATTTATGTGTGCAGATGTTGAGTTGTTGCTGAAGGTTGTTGGTTGCAGATGTTTTTGGATGTAAGCTGACAGATTAAAGCTGCTGTATGTTTCAAACACACACAGGTGATTTCAGTCAGCGAGGCTGATCAGGGATCTGCTCGGCCTGAAGTTCGATCCGACTACGATGGAAACTACATGCAAACAATCTGCCAGCTAATGAAGGTAAGACGGAGACATCCACAACTTTTTAGGTTTTAAAGCCATAAAAAATGTAAAAATTCACTGGTTGTTGCTTCTCGTATGTAAATATCCGCTGACTGGCTCCTCTGAGGCTCCACAGAAGAACACAAATGCTTTATTTAAAAGACAAATTGTTGGAGTGAAATCAAGTTTTGGCATTTTGTAATGAAACTCTTCAGTTTAGTTTTTTAAATGAGGGTTTTTTTTGTTGCATTAACAATGAACACAAACACCGACTGACATTCAGTCCTGCAGATCAGGACTCACAGGACACGACGCCGTTTCAGATAAAAGCCACATGAATTCATTCACACCGACGCGACGCTGCGACACCGAACGCTCCTGCTCTCCGCACGCCGACGGGCCGTCCGACTCTTTGGCTTCTACAGAAAATCACACATTCACCCTCATCTCCCAACTGAAACGCTGTAAGGCATGAAACGGTCCTCTTATATATGTGTTCTGTGAAAATCTGAGATCAAAAATAAGACATTCTCTGTTCGAAAACAACAGCAAGCTTCAAACAAACAGATGCCATTTTAAGAAAAAATGAAATAAACCTCAATGAAGGACTTGTTTCCCCTTTTTCAGACTCAATCCTGTAAAATTTAGTTCTTTTTAGTGGAAATGTTAAATTCATAAATGCTGTAATTAATGTTGATGTCTTGAATCTGGACCCCGATTTCAACTGTAATGAACTTCACTGATTATCTGTAACTTATCAATGACTGCTGAGGGTTTCAGATCATCAGTAATTCTCTAAAAAACAACATACTGTGACTCGGGAGTTTCTTCAACACTGCAGAAGGATGAGAAGGATGAGAAGGAGGAGAAGGAAGGAGGTGATGAGAGAAACCTTCTCACACAGTTGATGCAGCTCGATGAGCAGCATGTCCTGCACTCAAACGGCCGCCGATAGTTTTATTAGTAACACTGAAAAAAACAGGCTCCTCTGCAGCTCAGCTGGGATTTTTTGCTTCTTTCAGTTCATCGTTTTTTTATCCACCAGCTACGAACACAAAGTCAGTGTGAGTTTTCTCGGCTCTCCTTAAACCTTAAAAACTGCAGATTTTTTTTTTCTGGTTGAGCAGAACAAACCAGAGCTGAAGGGAAAGAAACACCAGACTGACATTTAACTGTTTGCCAACATGTCAGCCTCAGAAATATCATGAGTTCATGTACATCAGGGTCTGTGTTTCTGTGCATTTGTTTGTGGATCTCTTCTGCCCTCTAGTGGTGAAGAAAAATCATCCGTCAAGTTTAAACATCTGCAACTTGGCTCCATGTTGTATATTTTGATTTAAGTAGCACAAGTGGCCAAAAGCTTCGAAGAACGACCAAAACCACCAAAACCCTAAAGTCACTGCAGAGGAGCAGCCTGACAGTTAGCTTAAGTAAATCTTTTGTAAATTGATGAGCAATTAAAGAACAAGACTGGTGACATTTTATATTTTTTTACATCCTCAGAAAAGGCCAAAACCAACAGTAAGTTGATCTTCACGAGTAGTGTGTTTGCATCAAAGCCTGATGTCCCTCAGAGCTCCACTGCTGCCCAAAAAATACAGATTATCTTGTTTTTTCATGAGGGTTCTCCAGCTTAACAATCGATCATCAATTATTCTACTGAACGAAGGTGAGATTCATTTCTAAAATAATCACAAACCATCTTAAACTATGACTAACAAACTAAAGCTGAGATCAGGGAGCAGAGAGTCCCTCAGGCTCGATGCTCCCTGCTGATCTCAACACAACATCTGACTTGTTGCTCCTGCAGGCTGCACAGGGAATCCATGCATGTCTGCAACCTTTGTATTTTTAACAATCAGAACAAAACATGGAGGTTTCCCACAACCTCCTCTGATAAATAACACGACAAGAGGAGAGGACGAGGAGTGACAGTTCAATACAATCTCTTCCACTTCGTCTTCCATCGAGACAAAATCCAACAAACACAGAAGATACAAACAGATAAAACTAACTGCTCTAAGTAAAGAAAATATGTATGTGCACTCTAATATATAATCTTCCAAACCTCTCAGGTAAAAGTTTCTTTTCCTAAAGTTTTGCTATACAAAACAAGATATACATCTAATAAAAAATACACTCTCAAAGTTCCAGGCTGGCCAGCTTTCAGGTTCTACTCAAATAAAATACAGTCAAACCAAGATATGCAGCTTGGATCAGCGATCACAGCAAAAGAACGAGGGAACCGGGCAGAAAGGAGGAGTGTAGTGAGAGGAAGACTGACCGGACTTCAGTCGTCGTCACTGTCGCTGCCCGACTCGCTGAGCTGAAGGTCGTTTCCTGTGAGGAGCCGCAGACAAACGGGTTAAACCAAACTGTGACTGCAGACAAGAATCACTTCTTACTGCACAAAATATCTGCACATGATCATCATGATGGAAGATGAAGAGCATGCTGGGTCTGTTCGGACTCAGATACTCACGGAGTGTGTTCATGAGCTGGTTGTTGCCCTGCTGCCGGTCGGCGCCTCCGTTGGCCATGGCGTGGCGGTTTGGGGAGGTCTGGCTGAGCGGTCGGGGGGCGTCGTGCTCGCCGTCGCTGCTGCTGCTGTCGTCGCCGCTCCCGGACGCGCTGGCCGAGTCGGAGGAGCTGCTGCTGCCGCTGCTGCTCATCTGCTCGATCACCTCCACCTCCGCTCGCAGCTCTGCACACAGCAGAGAGATTGTTTATGATGATGCATCATGTTTTCTGTGTGTCATGACTGATGTTGCATCGAGGCTCCTGGTTCGACCTCCTCACCTCTCTTGATGTCATCCAGCTGAGGCTCTGGGGAGGGATTATCCTTCGAAGGAGATGGGGAGGTCTTGACTCCTGCACCGGGCTTGGTGGGGGCTCGGAACTGAGAGGTGGGCTGGCTGGACCGAACCGACTGCTGCTCGATCCGAGCCTGGATCTTACTGCTGCCCTCCGCCCTGAAACACACACACACACACACACACACACACACACACACACCATCAGTCCTTTCTGATCTTCAGCTCTTCTTGATCCACCTGAATGTCACCTGCAGGATTATTCTCTTGCAGGTGACACATAAAGTTAAACTAAAACATCTGTGACCTAAAACACACTGACAACTTTCTGTGAGATATCTGTTGGATTGGGTGCAGTTACAATCAACATCCAAAAGATGGAGCCAAAAACATCAGGTAACAGTTTTGTAGCACTTCAGGCCTTGGATTCAAATGGAAGAAGAAATTGAGAGAAAATACATCGACACATTTCACATTTCTCACAGAAAATCTGCTTTAATCTGAATTCCTCAGAGCTTTTGACATCTCACCTGGTTTTCTTGACTTGGATGCTGCTGCTCAGCTTCTCCAGAACGAATTCTCCCGTGTCGTGGTTGATGATGAGAACGCAGTCCTTCTGGTACGGCCGCTTGTTTCCTTTGAACACGGTCATGGGAGGCGTGGAGCCCTTAAAGGAAACCAACAATCTGAATATGTGTGTTCACTTTACAGCACAAACTGTAACTTAAGATGGAGTGAAAGTGATGATCAACAAACTATTAAAGCGTCTCTTTAACTGTCTGTTGCAGTTAGTTAACTATGACAATCTCACAGTGCGATGAGTCACAGGCAAAAACAGCTACTTTTCACATTTAAGCCCAATTATTGCAAAAATATTGTTTCATTAACTTAGGTTTATCAGCGGTCTTACCGGGATGTGAGGTAACGTGATGGTTACTTCATCTCCTTTCCCAACCTGTAACTCGCCCTCACAGCTGGTGTCTATAGATGCAGGTTTGAAGTCATCTGTGAAGAAAAGACATCGAGAAGATGTGAGTTATAAAAACACAATTCAGACTCATAAATCTCCTGCACAGCAACCGAAAAGAAAAGAAGCTCAGAATGAGCTTGAAGCTCTTTTCTGAAGTGAACATAACTAAATATGTAATCTAACACACAATATGTCAGATGTCATGAGGCAAATGGATTTTTAAGTTTGTTTTTAATATTTCAAAGTTAACAAATTTGATAATCATGTATCAGCCAGTATTATTTTAGACATTAACACATAACAACAAGACTTATTGTAACAAGTAAATATTGTACAATTTTTTGTTCTAATTTTTTACTTATTATTTAATATTCTTTATTCTTATTGCTGCTTTTTACATTTTGTTTTTTATTGTCCACCTGCTGCTGCAACAATGCAAATTTCCCCATTGTGGGACTAATGAAGGAATATCTTATATTATCTTATTTATAAGTATTCCTTAAGTAAGCATGTCAGACTTATAACCATGACATTACTAAAAGGGACATTTAACATTTAAACAAACTCTCATGAACAAACTATGTAATAGTGCATAATTAGCTGTAGTTACATGATCACAACTTGGAACTGATTAAGTTTGATGAAGCATCTAGAAAACACACTTTTGGGAAAATAATAACACAATACAAAATATTAACAGTAAGTAATTGTTTCAGTTTCTGTGTAAAACTTTTACTTATTCATGCTTATTTCAGCCGACAGAGTATTGCCTCAAAATCCTGACTTGAGTGTTTATCCAGCAAACTTTTAGGTACAGAAAGTAACGTGTAATGAATGAAACTTCATGCTTATTTCTAATGAAACACATATTAACATGTTATAATAGGTAGTAATATCCCCACTTATCTATAACCTGCAAACTGTCCACAAACCAACCCGAGATATATCAGAAGATGCTGAAAGGTCGAAGCTCAGTCCCACAGTGTTTATTTATGCAAATTACATAATATACTTAACCATATAATTGGCTAGCCTGTGTAAGATACAGCCTCTTCGTCCATGTGAGCTAACTATTTCAACATAACATTTAATTTAACCCCCTGCGCTGTTTCGGTACAAAGGTTATTTAAAAAGATAAGGCAGTTGTTCAAACTCACATCTGATGGTGTGAAAGGAAGAGTTTGGCCTCTTCTCAAAGCTTTCTCCGAGCTTCAAAACATGCTCCTCTTTGTCCAGCAGCGGGTTCGTGCTCCCGTTCATGTTTCGGTTCGTTAAAAAAAAAAAATTAATTTACATTTATGTAAAAATATTCCCGTGAGTAAAGCTGCATTTGGCAACTTCAGAGAGACTGGAATAAGAAGCCAACTGCAGCCAAGACAAAGTTAGCTTACTGTAGCTAATCTTTAGCAAAACATCCCTTACGTCACTCGGCTGTTCCTTTTCCGCTTTCCGTCCGTCTACCAAATCACACCGGAAACAAACTACGCTAAAACTGTATTTTTAAAGTAAGATATTTAAGTTTTAAATAATTAAATCTTACATTAAATAAAGTACAAACGTGTCGCACTGTTTTATGGAGAAAGTAACCTGAGTATCCATGGTAACAAGCGACTGTTGCATGACGTCACAGAAAGAGGCGGAACCAATCCAAAACAAAAAAAAGGCGACACGGAAGAATTTAAGTGAAGGAACAAAATGGACGTAAAATGTGGCAAAACGTAAAAGATGCAAGTTTTTATTAATAAGGATAAGTTTTAGCGTTTTTACCGGATAAATTAAATGGAATTGCGGTTAAACTTGTAGAAATGTTTGTTTTCACATAAATTAACGATTAATGTTAGAGAATTTGCGATTCGTGAGGCGGTAAAACACAGACTTTCTAACATCAACATGGCACTTTCAAAAAATGAAAGTTTTCACAGTGACATTAAAATATCTCTTTCTAAAGAAGAAGTGAGATTAAAAGACGAAGAGTCTCCATGTGTCTCCGGTCAGACAAAAACCTCCACCGGCAGAGTTTTAACGCGGGAGGAGCTGGACAGACTCAGCGGGGACCGGACGCTCGTGTCCGACTTCAAACAGCTGAAGTTGGAGAAGGAAGCTCAGAAAAACTGGGACTTGTTTTACAAAAGAAACACTACAAATTTCTTCAAGGACAGACACTGGACCACCCGAGAATTTGAGGAGCTGAAAGCCTGCAGAGAGGTGAGGAGGAGGAGGGTAACGAGAGTAACTCCCAATATTTACACAAGAGACAAACAGACCACCAAAATAACGACTTATTGAACTCCTTTTGAAATATTTCTTTAATTTACTTGTGGGTTTTCATTGGGTTTATTTATAATAATGTCTTGTGTATTCAAATAGCCACAGCTCTTTATTTTTCAAGTGTCACGACGACATCTCAACACTCTTTATTTAACAAAAAACAGTGTTTGGCAGTTGCATGTCTGCAAAATTGCAGGGTTACTAGAAGAAAAAATGAACAATTTTAAATCCTTATTATCTTTGAGTACAAATATTGTGGAAGAAAGTTAGGGAAATGAAAGATGAGCTTGTATCAAAACTTGGTGGATGTTGGCACATGGTTTCCACTGAGGGACACTGTAAAAGATGAGTCAAATTTTCAGCATCTCCTTTTCAGGAAGCGGCTGTAATATGGAGCTGTGCAGGATACGATGTGACTGAAGCTGTAAACTGATATTTGTGACTGTTGATTAGCTCTGTCTTTGTCCTGTGCGGTCTGCAGTTTGAGTCCCAGAGGCTGGTGCTGCTGGAGGCCGGCTGCGGTGTAGGAAACTGCATCTTCCCTCTGCTGGAAGATGACCTCAACATCTTTGTTTACGCCTGTGACTTCTCACCCCGAGCTGTTGAATTTGTCAAAGTAAGACATCTGTTCATCAAATCTAAATGTAATATGCAGTTTATACGTATGAATCATCTTTTACTGTCATACATTTTGTAAATAAACTGAGATACAGGCTCTTTTTGTTGTAGAAAACTGCTTAACTATCACTCAGAATGAGCTGAAAAGCACAAACTGAGCAGTTTTAATACATTAATACATTTTTAAAGAGTTCTTTTGGATAATAAAAAGGAGGACTTCTTCTTACTTTTTTTTTCATAAAAATAAAAACCTTTCTGTTCACAGCAAAACCCTCTGTTCTGCCCTGAGCGCTGCTCTGCCTTCCAGTGTGATTTAACTAAAGATGATCTGAGGGAAAATGTGCCTGAAGGCAGCGTGGACGTCGTCACTCTCATCTTTGTCCTGTCGGCCGTCCACCCGGACAAAATGAAGCTGGTTCTGCAGAACATCAGCAGGGTAAGAGCAGAGACGACCGGGGGGGTAAAGACCTAAGAATATGTTTAATAGTCGGGTTTTTATCTTCAGAGGATTTCTTTTCCCTAAAATCAAAAACTGCCTCAGTGGAAATAACTTCCCTGATGTCACCTATTGATTTGGACCATACACATTGCTATGCGAGTGGGTGACGCTGGACAGGCAGCTGGTGCTTTGCTAAGGATTGCTTGATTTGAACGACGGGTTTTATGATGTAATTTGACATGAACGTGGCTTCAAGGTGCTGAAACCTGGAGGCATTGTGCTGTTCAGGGACTACGGCCTGCATGACCACGCCATGCTCCGATTTAAAGCCGGCAGCAAACTGGGGGAGAACTTCTACGTCCGCCAAGACGGCACCAGGTCCTACTTCTTCTCTAAAGGTCAGTGAATGTTTAATGGAAGGTCATTTTCACGTTTGTGCCACTGAGACTAAAGATAGAGAGGAAGAATGGGGATAGATTTATAGTTTAGGGATGTAAACACTGCAGCTATGTAGATGGATATGTACTAAAGATAAATTAATGGACATGAAAGGTAGATATGGTGTACAAATATACTTAAAGCTCATAGATCTTTGGCTGCCTCATGCTTGGTGAGGGATGAAAATAATACGAAAAACTTGATTGAAGTTGAACTTGATTGACTTGAATTCAACTTTTTACTGAGTTTCACCGCTGTTTGTACAAAAACTCAAACATGAGAAGGACTCTGTGCTGAACAAGACTCAGTCGTCATTCTGTCCTGGCAGCTCCGTTCATAACGCCTGAACTCTCATAACATAAAAAAACACATCAGCCTTCCTTCTCTGTTGTTCCTCCAAAGTCTCAGTCTGCTCTTCTCGTCTGCTCCCAGAGTTCCTCACCGGGTTGTTTGAGGAAACGGGCCTCCAGTCTGTTTCTAACGACTACGTCCTGAGAGAGACGGTCAACAAGAAGGAGGGGCTTTGTGTTCCCAGAGTGTTTCTGCAGAGCAAGTTCATCAAGCCCAGCCAATCACAGAGCTCCTGATGTCACCTGACCTGTGACTCTCACCTCATTATTGTCCTCATTGTTGTGCTGAGAATCATAAGACTGAAATGTGCAGCTGAACCAATCACATTCT
>JAQMCX010000056.1:1434120-1469582 GCA_029814765.1 Acanthurus leucopareius | reverse complement strand
CCTTTTCTTTTAGATGAGTGTCCAAACAGGTCTGACAACATCACAACCAGCAACTTCACCACGATGTCACCTGATGATATCAGAGACCTGATTTTAGAAAGAGACCTTCTGCTGAAAGAAAGAAAGCAACTGCTTCAGGACAAAGATCAACTAACAAAAGAGAAAAATCAACTGATTCAAGACAAAGATCAACTGAAACAAAGAAAGGATCAACTGCTTCAGGAAAGAGACCGACTGCTTGAAGAGAAAGATGGGCTGATTCAAGACAAAAATCAACTGACGAAAGAGAAAAATGTACTGATTCAAGACAAAGATCAACTGACGAAAGAGAAAAATCAACTGATTCAAGACAAAGATCAACTGATTCAGGAGAAAGATCAACTGACAAAAGAGAAAAATCAACTGATTCAAGACAAAGATCAAATGACGAAAGAGAAAGATCAACTGATTCAAGACAAAGATCGACTGACAAAAGAGAAAAATCAACTGATTCAAGACAAAATTCAACTGACAAAAGAGAAAAATCAACTGATTCAAGACAAAATTCAATTGACAAAAGAGAAAAATCAACTGATTCAAGACAAAGATCAAATGACGAAAGAGAAAAATCAACTGATTCAAGAGAAAGATCAACTGACGAAAGAGAAAGATCAACTGTTTCAAGACAAAGATCAATTGACAAAAGACAAAGATCAGATGACGAAAGAGAAAGATCAACTGATTCAAGAGAAAAATCAACTGATTCAATACAAAGATCATCTGATTCAACAGAGATGTCAACTGATTCAAGAAAGAGACGAACTCAGAGAGGAAAAAAAAAGGCTAGAGAACTACAATCTGCACCTGACTGAAGAAATAAAGACACTTCGTAGAATAATGGCATCTGGTGAGTAATTGTCATTTTAAGAACATTCACAATTCAATCAATAGTAATATCAATAATAATAATTACTGTTGCTATTTTTGCCATGGCATGCCTCTATGCAGGGAACTTTTAAAACAGAGTTGGTGGTGCTGAAAGAATCTGGCTTTTTTTTAATTTTGAATAATAACTTATAGTTGCCCACAATATTCAACATCAATTAAAAAAAAGCTTTACAGACAAACAGCAACATTTAAAGGCAGAGTATGCAGCATTTTCCGTGTTTGTAAATACACAATTCAAAATCAATGACAGCAGGACCACACGCCTCCTGCACCCGACGCATACACCCACCTACGGCATCCGCGGAGGGACGACAGAGGAGAGTGAATAATCAATTTTAGGCCCGGATTGTGTTAACCGGAGTGCCTCCTGTGTTGGAAAATTATTCAAAGCCAGTCAGCACCACAGATCTATAGGGTCATTTTGTCAAAACGTAAAATTATCAGCATTGTTTGGTGTGTGCGTTACGAATGCTACTTAGTTGCAATAGAATTGCCAATAGGTTAGCAGGAGGCTAATTGGGCTAATCACCAGCACTTACTGTCCAACAGAAAACAGGCCAACTTCAGATTCACTCTGGTTTTAAAACAACTTTTGTTCGCTCTGCGTTTCACCTCACTACGTTTATGCATCTTCACTGCTGTGTTTGCCATTATCTTATGTTTTTACTATGTGGCTGGTCATGACTTATTTATTTCCTGTGAGCTGCCATTGGCTGGGGGAGCTGCACCATCTCCGCAAAGGTTTCCAACCAAAAACGTCCCGAATACAGCAAAACAACAAGAAAATTAGAAATACAGGGAGAGGGCAGTGTCTCTGCAGAAAAGCACACCACCTTCTGGTGCACACACTTCTAGTGTTACTTCAGTTACTTTAGTCTATACATTGATTTTTAAGAAAATTCTGCATATTACACCTTTAACCCCAACATACGGTTTTTCGTAGCAGCCACAAATCTGCAACCACGAGGGATGTGGTCATTACCAGTTCATCACATCGTAGTTTAAAAAGATTCAGCACATTTTCAATTTAGCATGTAGCTCAAAGCACCACCGAGTCATCTGAAGATGTTTTGTACGTTTTTTTAGAGAAGCCATGATCTTTTACGGCCATCTCAAATGTCTTGCTCCCTTTACGCTGCGATCTGTCCTCTCTTTTCCTCTCCACTGTATGTTTGTTTTCTGTCTTGTTCTTGACCTCCTGAGCTCTTTTCTGTACAGAATCAAACAAGCTGAGCTGCCCTGCAGGATGGACGCCTCTCGTGTACAGCTGTTACCAGATTTCCTCCGAGACAAACACCTGGGCGTTCGCCCAACAGGACTGCGAAAGCAAAGGAGCTCATTTGGTGGTTTTCAATGATAAAGTGGAGGAGGTATTTGTGATTTTTATTTGACAAACCTCATACAAAGTATTCCCACACAGCCAGTTCCCTTGGTTAACCTGAGGTATCATGCTTGAAATGCACTGTCTTCCACACAGAACGCCGCCAGTGTCTCTTTCAAAATGTGGATGGGGGTGAGTGGTCAATGGGACATTTCCAGCAACAACTGGTGGAGGTTGGAGGATGGAACCCAACTGTGTCATTCGTAAGACTTTTTGAACATTAATGATTAAAATAATCTCACCTAGGCACGTTATCCTCTCTATAGCTTCATAAAGCATCACACAGTCATCAGCAGTAATGTGTTTCCTCCCCAGCTCTGCTCTTTCGTCCAAATATGGCCACTTCTGACTCAAAAACAGCAATGCAGTCCGAACTTTAGGCCTCAAAACAGCAGTTTACAAACCAGTGGCTGACGTCATGTTTACTCTGTCCTATATTTATCATTCAGTAATTTTTTTTTTTTAATTACTAATACATCCATGAGCCCTTTTCTATATCTGCTTATCCTGTGTGGCATCAACAGGAAGTGGAACATATGACGTGAGCACTATGGACAGATCACCAGTCTGTCACGCAGATTACACATCTGTATATAAATATATAGACAGACGCAGTCGACCCACAGCTGTCTGCACTCTTTCCTCCTCATTACAACTGTCTGTTTCCGTGTTGTTTTGTAGGAACTGGAACGGATGTTTTTGGGACATTTGGCCTCATCTGAAGTCTTGTGCTTATATTGACAAGAGCTCATCATCCTTGAAAAACTGGTTCCAGGGCAGCTGTGAAGACCATCACCGCTGGATGTGTGAGAGGAAGTACACCAGCCCCGTCCACTTTCAATAAGACTCACACACAACATCATCAAACATTGATTTGTTGCTCAAAAGAAGCTGAAAAACATCTGCAGCTCTTGCCTCTAATAGACAAAGCTGCTGAACGGCACCTTTTTTCAAAAATTCTAGTCTCAAATTGTACAATTTCAAATGTTTTCATGGCACTTTTTAATCACCGAAGTGCCTTGATAGAGTTTGTGTTAGTTGTAAAAACCCTTGATGACCACTAGAGGGAGTCATTGTGATATTTCTGGCCTCAGCAACAGAGTCGTGCCGTGTGAGGAAATAAGGTGTTTGAAAATGTTCACAGTGCTTAAGAAAAGTATTAAGCTTAGATTTTTTGTATTTTCTTGACTTGTATCTTCTCAAGCGACTTAGGCTTCAACTGTGAAATACAGCTGATTTTTATTGATGCTGACGTGAAAAACCTGTAATTTTTAACACTTTAGCTTCACAAACTGAAGCTTCACTCATTTTCTGTCTCTCTCAGTAGATGAAAAATTTCAGCCTAACATCAGTATTACGTATAGATGTGTGTGTTACACCACCAAACGTTCTTTGTCTGATACTACTGTGATATCGCTGCATATGTGCTGATGTGAATGTGACAGTCATGATATCAAACACTTTATCAGAACTTATTGTACCCTGACGTTTGGAGACACCTGATATGGATAAGAAACAACTTTTTAGGGAAAGACTTTATATAAACTTCTTGGTGAGATTTATAGATTTATTAACCCTTTAGTGACCAACAGTGTTTGTGTTTATTCTGTTGTATCAAACTAATCTGTTTCTCTCATCAAACAAACTAAAATAATAATCTAAGATGTAACGTTAATGATGTAAATTCGATCTATTGTCAGGTAAAAAAAAAAAACATGTTGGATCAAAGTTATAAATCTTTGAAATGTTGAATTTGGCTGCACACAAACAATATCAGCTGAAACATTAATGCTGAAGGTTGTTATTGATCCAAGGATATCACTCCTAAATGTCCTTGAGTCTTGGATTAGTTTTTAATTAAGTTTATTCCTGATTGACATCTCTATAATCACATCATGAATATGATAAAACACATTCATTAAATAGTGTAAGTGATTGATGCTTCAAGCACAACAAATACAGCTGATTCTCTGCAGCAAATATGTGAAAAGTGACAAAATATATCATCTCTCTTTTCTCCTTTAGTTTCCTTTCACATCCATGTTAAAATCCACCTCTTTTCCCACTTTGCATTGTGATTGTATTGTGACAGGAATATCACCAGGCTGCTCCGACCCCTGACTCCTTCATCTGCAGGACCGCTGAAGCCGAACCCGGTCTAATGACGCTCTCACTGTGCTCTCCATGGGTTGCTAATGAAGCTAATTAAAGTGTGTGATTCGCAGTAATTGTGCTGAGCGTTGTTGCATCCTGTGCTGTTGTTCCTGAACCGTCCCTGTGAGGAACGTCGCGTCCTGGTTCCTCATCCTGTCGTCAGGAAACAGAGAGGAAATCATCGAGTCGGCGACGGAGAGGTCAGGTGCCCACTCAGCACCGCGTCCAGGTCCTGCACCTTTTCCTCCCTGCTGTTATGTAACATCCTGGTCGGCACACGCCCTCATTATGTGGACTGTGTTACACACACACACACACACATCTCGTCTCCTACCAGCACTTAACATTAGTCTGTTAGCCATGACCACGTTTCCACACACTCAGAGGATAAAGCTGATGTTTTTTGTACTGAAAAATCCCTTAAAAAGACAAACTCCAGCTGTGTATTAATCCCTCCATCAAGACTTTCAAACTTCAGTTTCCTGTTTGTAGTTTGTAGTCCAAAACGCAGTGACTGAAGCACATAAACCTTTAGAAAAACAGCTGGACTCTGTTTGTAACCAGATGATTCAAATGCTGCATCAGACAGGAATCATGTTCAGCTACAGATTCATCAACTCAACCATCAGATTTACTGTTTGCACTGTACATTTCTGCAAATTATGGAAGTGTTAAAACTGGTTTAGCTGCTTGAAACTGGGAGCAAATGTTGGTCTTTAGTTGGTCTTGAAAAGAGGTTCTGTTGTTTTCCTGTAGTCCTGCCTTGTTGTCGTTCCTCCACCATCCCGTCCTCCTTTTCTCAGTGAGAAAATCAGTTCATACACAACAAGTCATCTGAACTTCACCATGAAATGTCAGCATCTTATTCTCGCTTGTGACCTGATTTTTATACTTTGGATTCATGTTACAGCCAATGAGAAACGACCACCTCTGCTGTCATCTGCAGTAACTCTCCTTAACTCTCCAGTTTCAATATTATTAACACATTTTTGTCCTTGAACCACAGTACAAGCAGGCTCACTTCCTGTCTCTCCTCCTTTACTATCAAATTTGGGACCTTTCCGTCTTGACTTTCCAGGCATTTAGCTGACGCTCTGCTCCAGAGCCGCTCACAACGAGAGCCTCGGGAGAGAAACCTTAAGTGAATTTAAACAGACACAATCTGCTTTTCTTCTGCCGTGAATACAACCTCTGTCCGGGCGGTCAGGCAGCGACACACGGCACGTTGTTGGCAGCCGGCATCCAGTTGCATTTGCAGTTTAGCCATTTAGCTGACACTCTCATCCAGAGTTACTGACAGTGAAGGAGGGAGCAGCAGTGTCATGTCTTTGATCAGGAGCGTTACTTGGCAGACATCAGTGTGAGGAGACGAATCAGACGAGGAGACGAAAAACAGCGGCAGGTGAAGAGGAAACGTGTTCTGAGAAAGAGTTTTCTCCATCAGGACAAAAGCTCCGTGTTTGGAGAGCAGCTTCCTGTCCTGGCGAGTCCACGCGAGGCCTGGGATAGTTCAAATATTTGGAAAATGACATCCATGCATCTTGTTTTGTCATCTTTCACATCGTTTTCCTGTTTTATTTTGCAGAGTCTCCAGTTTTTTTTCTTATATTCAATTTAAATCACTTTTTATATCAAGAAGTTATATAAATTGATAATTCAATCAATTATCAATAAATAAGTTTTAACTTTTGCCCAATCAAAGCAGTTTTTTGAGGCTGATGTCAGTGTTTGTATTTAGAAGTTAAAAATGATCTGATAATGATGTAATGTAGCTGGTAAAGGTGGTATTAATTTATGTGCTGTTGGCTCTATGAAAGTGTCATCATTTCTTTGCTGATTGATATTTTCAATCAATAATCTGTGGAGTAACTAGTAACTAAAGCTGGTTTATAAAAACATTCGGTGCAGAATTAAGAACAGAACTTTCCTCTGAGATGAGCTGAAGTTTAAGTATAAACGAGCAATTTCTGTTCAAAAAGTATAAAAACACAGTTTATTTTGTATTTTTTCTATAAAGATCCACCAGATAGTTTGTAATAACAAATAAAAAAAGAATATATTGATAATTTAAATGAAACTGAGTCACTATTTTCTCAAAAACAGCTCGTTTAACTTTCCATTTGCACATTTAGCAGCTCGTCCTTCTGATCCCAGTGACCTGATCCACATATATTTCTCATACATCACTGACATCATGTCTCTGACGGCTTTCTGAAGACAGATCCTCCTGTCTGCAGTGGCAATATAACCTGATGACAGTGACTAATGGCACACACACTCACACACACACACTCACACACACACACACACACACACTCACACAGTGGGAGTTGAGGCAGAGGTCTGGGAGCGGTGCGAGGACGCTGCAGGCTGTTTGTTCCTCTGTGTAAAGAGCCTGATGTTTCCTGTTATTCAGACGAATCACCTGCAGTCTGAGGAGACCAGGACATGCTGACGTGACTCTGGACATCCTTCAGGCTCCGCAGGGCGCTGGGGGTCTTTCTGCCAGCAGGCACGCTGGGCTGCAGACCTGCAGACCTGCAGACCTGCAGGGAGAGGTGAAGGTAGATGTTGAGAGATGTGACGTGTGTCAGCACATTTGCACTTCCAGCTTCAGTGTCACTTAGAGGCCTTTTGGAGGGTGCAACCCACCGTTGAGGGTCTTCAGCTGAATGACTGGATGTATAATCTCAACTAAATGTCAACATAAACTAAAGATATTGTTTATTTATGATATTTATTAATGATCAGTTGTTAAAACAAACTTAGTTCAAACACTGTGAACAACAGGCTCATCTTCAGGGAACAAGGATGCAATTTAGACAAAAGGTCCAGATGGAATTTTTAGTTTTCAGTTTAAACTGTTAACTTTGACTGAAGTCCCAGCATGCAACAGTGAAGGAGCAGGTTTGAATCTCTGCAGGATGTGCTCATAAGAATCACATGTAAAGTTTTACAAAAATCAAAAACACAGAGTGCAAAGCAGTCAGTCACTGCTGCTTTGCTCTAAATGTTAAAGTTCCTCTCGTAAATGTTTGAAACAGTTGTTACAAAACTCTTCTAACTTTGAGTTTTCCTTTGAAGAGCTTAATATGAAATTTACAACCTTTGATGATTTTTATTTAATATAGAAATTGGATCTTTGTAGATTAACCCGACGGTGCAGCCAGGATTTCAGAAACACTGCGGAGACGAGCCGTCTGACATGTCGCCTTTTAGAAGCTTCAGATCCTTCGGAGCCTGTTTGGTTCGTCCTCTCTGTGTTTCTGCAGGAACGTGGTGGACTCTGTGAAAGATGACCTGCTCCCTCTGCAGATGTACAGGACCTGCACACACGCTCAGATGCTTTCACATGATCTGTTTGATGAAGGCTTTGGTCGGGTTCAATCTGGGTGGAGTGATGTTGAGGAAAAAAGGGAGGTTACTTAACATTTTGTACAGATGAAGGTGATAAAGTGGGATTGTCCCACCTCAGCAGGTTAAACAAAGGCAGTGGGACAATGGAGGAGATGTTGCACCCACACGGTCCTGAGAGGACGTCTAATCAGCCCGGATGATTGAATCACCTGTGCTGAAGAGCTGAAGAGTCATTGTTACTTTAAATACAAGTTATAAGTAGCTGATCAGGGTTTATTTGAAAATGAGTCCATGCAAACTTAGTTATTGTGCTTTTCTTTGTTTGCTTCTTTATCATCAGAACATGTTTATTACATGTGAGTTTCACAGAGCACCAAGTGTCTCAAACATGCACAGCTTTCGTGTTTTCTCCTGAAAGACCAGATGATGGATGTGTTCGGGTTTCCTTGTCCGACTGTAATAAGTTCCTGCGTCTTTTTCCTTTCGTGTTCTTGGAGCGAAGCGGCGGGAAACTGGCAGTGAGTCTGCAGGAAGTCACTCAAGGTTTCTCCTTTTATTCTCCTGAGCTCATTGTCCCTTTCCTCCCTCAGTGAGGAGCTCAATGGTTTCTGTCTGAGCAGCCTCTTGAGGCAGGCGAGCACATTATGCTGGTTATGCAACCTGTGTGTGTGTGTGTGTGTGTGTGTAATGTCACCTCAGGCATCTGTCTTTTCCATCTCTGCTCTCAGAGATTTCTCCTCTGGTGATCAGGAGGAATGAAAACAGAACAGATGATGCCAGAATGTCGAGAGAACTTGTTTATCTCTAAAAAACTCTTTGTTCTTCTACATATGTGAGATAATTTGAGGGTGATTTGAATGTTTTATGAAAGATGAAAGGTCGTCCTGAGGGCTCCAGATCATCGTCTGAAGATGAATTTGGTGTTTTTTGAAAATGTTGAATATGAAGCAGAATGCAAACTCCAGTGGACTGTCTGCAGCTGGAGGTCTGTGCGTTAACACTGGACGTCTCGTAGCCTGTAATCATGCAGATATTGTTGATTTCATGCATCAGCCTTTGTAATTATATGTCCTTTAATTTAAATCCACAGACCTCATTGTGACATTTCTTGGAAGTGCCTTTTACAGGAAACCAGAGCAGAACAGGAACAATTCAGCTTAGATGTTAGAGGGTTATTTTGATAAGAAATGCAGAATATTTCCGCGGTTTAAAGTACGGAAAATCAGGTTTACAAGCTGTCTGGGAAAAACAGCAGGTTGACCTGAAGCCTCCAGAGATCAGTTCAAAGATGGAGACAAACTCTCACATCTATAAACAGACAAGCTTTGGTTACAACACAAACTATCCTGGGAAACTGTGTTAATGACAATAACTGCTGCTTAAATTAAGAGTCAAGAAATAGTATCTGGTGATGGATCTGCTGCAGCTGCCGTGAACACAAAAATATGCCTGAAAATACATTACACACTCAAACAGATGAGGGATTCACATCTGTTGGCACATCAAATATCACATTCAATAACTGCTTAATTGTTAGTTACGTATGAGCGCAGAATTGTGTGCAGAATGTGACGCTCCTTTTCCTTTCAGACATGCAGGTTATAAATAAAAGCCTATGATTAAATCATCGTCCATAATTATATTACATGTTCTGTCTTTGTGTGATGCAGCTTTGTTGTGTTTCTAGGAAAAGCGAGTGAAGGAAGAAAAATCCCCCGGAGAGAAAATGTTGGGTGATGCAAAGATAAATGTCACAGTGCACAGTGATGCTCATACACAATGTAATACATTATCAGTCAGGCATGCAGACAGGACACAGTGGAAGTGATATGGATACAGTTTTTATCATGGTATGTCATTTTAGATTAAATATATGTGAGGACACAGAAACCTGGAATTCAGTTTCTGAAATGTGTTCAAAAGTGCATTTCATGAGAGTATTATGGCACTTGTTGAATAACCGTCATATTTTACTTTATAATGAGAAGTCAGAAAATCAACAAAGCTATTAATAAACATACTCTTCAGTGCAGAGTGAATGTGTGGGCTGGAGTTCATAGATATGCTGACACAATGTACAACAACACCACACAGGAAAAATACGAAAGTACAAGCAAAAGTCCTGCATTGAAAATGCTTCTATAAGAATATATTAATATATATATATATATTATATTAAGAATACATTATAATATATTCAGGAGACTCTCCCCTGATGTCTCCAAGTTAAAAGAAACAAAAGTAAAAACCTACAAAAGTGCCTTTTTGGATGCTTGTATTGTATAAAGAGCCATTATGAAGCCCCAATGGAAACAACATGATGTGATGCCATAAGGGCACTTAGGCACAAAAACATTATTAGTGGTAAGTCACATAAAAAAAAGCAATAAA
Organism: Acanthurus leucopareius; assembly: GCA_029814765.1. NCBI lineage: Eukaryota > Metazoa > Chordata > Actinopteri > Acanthuriformes > Acanthuridae > Acanthurus > Acanthurus leucopareius. The sequence continues at coordinate 1,459,372 of JAQMCX010000056.1, read as the reverse complement.
GACTTGACATATGTTTTATATAATTAAACAGCTGTAGTCATTACTTTCTGTTACTGTTTCATAATAAATGCTTTGTGACTTTCTGCCCTTTTGTATATTGTTTTACTGGAACAGAAGAAAAACATTAAAATGAAGTTTAAGTATCTTATTTCCACACTTAAGTACAGTATTAGAGTATTTTCTGGAATGGCTTGAAGTGTCAAAATGTGGGCATGTGTGGTCATAGTGAAAAAACAGCTTGGAACAGTTATATAAACAGATATGTTATAAATATTCATGGGCCGCTGCCCGGCTGCGAGGCACGGATCACCCCTCATAGCTCCGCAGCCTCGCGGAGGAGGGGGCGTTCCCGCTCTGAGTCAGAGCTCGAGACACTCAGCAGCGGGCTCAGTGTGGAGGCAGAGCCGCGCGGCGACGGTCACCGTTAACCGGGAGCAGCTACACATCAGCCGGGATGTTCATCTGCGAATAACCGTTCTTTTTAAAACCAATTCATCCAAACCGGGATCAGTCGAGAGGCTCGTGACTCTAACGGTGCGGTGACCGCGGTGTGGTCTGCCTGAGTCCGGAGGTAACGGTAACGGTAACGGTAACGGTAACGTCTGTCTTTGTTCGGCTGTGACATCTGCTCTTCATCGCCATCATCGTCGGTATGGATCCTCCAGAGAAGGAGCACCGGTCGGACGACGAGGCCGAATATGAGGACGAAGAGGTGGACCCCAGAATCCAGGTGAGTCGCTCTCATTCCTTAGCACCGAAGCTAATTAGCTTGTTGGTTTTCATCGTTTTTTTTCACAGTTTGTCCATTTAAACGCGTCCAACCGACGGTAACGTTAGCTAGCAGAGAACAAAGTCCTAGCAAGATGCTGCTTCTGAATGTTCAAAAATATGTTTAAATAATGTTAAAAGAAACATTTGTTCAGTTTACATGTTTTATTTTATCAATAATTATTCCTTCACTCGTTGCAGCCGTTATGTGAGGAAACTAGCTAATCATGCTAATTAGTGAGAGTCGATCCACTTCATGTTAATATCAATTAAATATAATTATAAGCTTCTGTTTGGTTTTAGAGAAACAACCTGATGTGAGTGAAAAAATTACACATTTTTAAACACAATATTAAAGGTTTGATGGATATGAATATTTATGCAGAGCATCAGCAAAGTAGCATGAATAACGAGGTTAAAAAGAGTAAATAATGAAAATAAATGAGTCGTAAGTTCAGTTTTATATTCTACGAAGAAGACAGTAACTGATGTGATGAAATCAAGTAGACTCTTAAAATGATCTTTAGCTAATGATTTCTGAGACTGTGCTCATGATCATCGATTTATGCTTATTAATTCTAATAATTTCTAGATTTCAGTGCTCGTGCTTCAAAGAACAAGTCTCATTAGGGATCAATCTGCTGATAATTTTCCTGAATAAAAATCTGTTTCGATTTGCATCATAACCTCTTCAGCTTAAGATTACATCTTTAAAACATCTGATCAACCATCCAAAACTTATTAAGTTTGCAGATAAATCAATGAAAACAGCAGAAAAACAACTGGAGGCTGAAACTAGTGAATGTTTATTTTGGATTTTTGATTATAAAACGAATTATTAATTAACTATCAAAGTAGTATTTATCTGTCAGTGAACTAATTGATTTTAAGATTACTTCAGTACTGATATATATTTAGGGTTTGTTTAGGGTTAAATGTAGGAAGAAAAAAGAGCACAACTATTAAAATAGTCACTCCATTGACTTTATTCATTGAATAATTGAGTAGATTTTCCATGAAGTTGGGGAAGGTTGATTTATTGTTTTAATCAGCTTGAAACTGGACTTTTAAACACATTCAGACATATTTATCTGGCTGAAACTGAACTGAAGCATGTTTACTGAGCGTGTTCATGCTTCAGTTGATCCAGAACTGGCTGAGGTGTCTCAGTATGTTTCATAGTGGAGCTGGTTTCTGCTGCATCTTTAACATGGAAGTAAAACAGTGTAAAGGAGTTATAATCATGGTGGGTTCTTGGGGGAAAAAACTACATATTTCTGGGCAAATGAGGTAAAAAGTTCACGCTATCTCAGCTTAAAGGGTCACATATTCCAACATACATGTGCAGATAAAAGACAAGGTATGGTGAAAGGCTGATTGCAGCCAGGTGTGCAGGGACATACTGCCATCTACCTTACCTGAGTGAAACAAACTATAATCAATTAATTTGTTTCTTCCTTGGTTCTTGTGCACAACAGCACAGTCCAATTAAATCTCATCTTTTCTTCCAGGGGGAGCTAGAGAAACTCAACCAGTCCACTGACGACATCAACAGATGTGAGACAGAGCTGGAGGTCAGTCCTTGGACACACACACACACACACACATATATATACACACACACACACACACACACAGCCTTGTGTATTACAAGCAGGTTATCTGTGTGCTTCAGCTGTGTATCAGTTTTTTACCTGTATGACTGATAAATTGCGTAATCACACGCATGTAACGACCATGAGCGGATAAGATTTTACATCTTCTCTCTTCAAGTTTTCACTGACAGCCTCTGAAATTAAAATTTCAGTTTACGTCCTCAGAAGTGGATATTTTATATTGCTGTATGCGGATGCAGCAGTTTTTTCAGATTAGTCTGACCTCCGTCTCCAGGTCAAACTGTTTGTAAAGTTCACATTTTTCTCTTTGTCAGCAGCTTTCAAACAAGAGGAATTGTCCTCTTTCTAGATTTGTGCGACACACTGACATAATGTGTTGCAATAAAGTAATTTGGTGTTTTTTTAATGCAATTTAAATGACAGTTTTATTTAGGGCAATTTGCAACTAAATTGCATTTTTTGCTCACATAAAATGAACTTTTATTGAGTAGACATGTGACTAAAGCAGGAATTGCTCACTGCAACTTCAAGACAGTTTTTTGGGCCATGGAGGCTGTTAAACTTATGTAAGTGATCTTTGAATCCCATTAAACCCAGTAAAGTCTAATGGCTTACATTTATGTAGGTCAGCAGTCTGCAGCTTTATGGAGGTGAAAGTCCCACGTCTTGTCGAATTGCACAGTTTGTTAATTGTCCATGGTGTTAATCAGACAGCTGAGAGGTTGAAGTGAACAGGAGTTAATTAGTTTGTTTCTGCACACAGTTTTTTCTTGTAAATGACAAATCTGTTACCTGAGAAAACTAGATTTTCAGCAGGATTGTCTTTGCCTGAATTATTCAACATTTTTCTGCAGATTCATAGAATGTGTGCATTTCATTAACAGATCAGATTTCCCACGAGCCATTGCTAAATCCATCGTTGAGGTCAATCAAGGAACTTGCTCAAATATTGCTTAGACATCTAAAAATTTAGCGAAGAATAGAAACTTTGTTTCGGCTTGTGGGAGAGTTTTGAATGGCAGGTTAATTAATGTTTAAAACCTGAAAAAGTGATGAGCGTTTTATTATTGATTGATTGAAATGTTTATTTCGAATAAAATCAATTAAAAAAGTGGGTTTTTTTAACAATAAGAAAAAGATCAGAGGATATTACGAGTAGAACAAATTTAGGCCTTTATTCTTTATCCTGTTTATTCTTGAAAGTGGCAGAAAATGGTGAAGAACTGTGTTACCATATTTATTCCGTTTACCAGGTGAGTGTTAATGTGTGAGTGATGTCAGCCTGTTAAGGATCTCAGTAAAAGTGAGGCCTCACATAGTAAAGGGTCATTTTTTTTCTTGCTAATCAGGCGGCACAATCTTACGCAAAACTGGTTCAAATAGTGAAGCCATAAGTTCTCAGAGGTTGTTGTTTCAGGTGCAGAGCACATTTTATTTTATGATAAGCACTCTTCCAAGTGGATCAACCAACAAATCCATCACTGCCTCGCTGTGTTGTCAGTTTTTTGCTCTAAAAATAAAGACCCAGAAACAGAAAAAAGCTGAAACCAGCAGCCTTTGCTTGACTTGCTGTCTGTCTGTCTGGTGTTTGCAGTTCCCTGAAAATAACCTTCCTGCAAAATCGAATATGCTCTTGGTTGGTCTTGAGCGCAGTCTGCTTCATCTTTATCTTATTAGTTGTGGTTTTATGAGCCATCGTTTCGGTTGAACTTATTTTCATCTCTCCTGCAGAGCCATGTGCCTGATGTGTTCAACGCTTTGATGTCAGACCTTTACTGATTCATGTTTCTGCCCTTTTTTTTACGGCTCTTGGGACTACAAGTTCAAGTCAAGTTGTTTTCGTGTCTGACAATGATGCTCACTGTTCGGTACTGTGAATATCTACTGTTTAAGAGGAAAAACATTTTCTACCACTTGGAAAACCCCTCTAGATGTTTTCTGGGACTTCCTGAAACATGATTGAGTGTTAAATGGCTGAATGGATATTTAAGAGTAATTAAATGATTTAAAACTGTTTAATCTCTTCCTTCTGAAATGTTTCCAATTTTCCAATTTGACAGAGCCCCATGTAAGTTTTTTCATGGTTTATAATGCTCTTCAGAAGCTTTATTATAAGATCAACATGTCATGTGACCTGAGAAGGTGTTTGCTTTAGAGTGACTGGAGCCTGAGTGTCACAGTAACCTCCCTGATGTGATAAAGCTGACGCCCTGTTGCAGCGATGCAAATGGTCTGAACATAAAGGCCTCCGCAGCACTATCATGTCATGATAAGGTGAAGTGTGTCAGAGTGTGAAGGTCGAGTCCTGATTGGTGGACAGAGAGTCTGCATCAACATCAGTGTAATCAGAGACAGTGAAGAACAGAAAAGATAAGCATTTACATCCACAAGTCTGTTACGATGAACTTCTAAAAGCTATTTTTCTTTATAATTGTTGGCTGCGTAGCTGTATAACTTTTTTTTTAACTTTAACTCTTTTAACTTTTTATTTTTAATTGCTGTCTTTGAGCTTTGATATTTGACATCTGACAAACTGATTAGAAATAATGGATCAGTCAAATTATAGAGAGAATTTCCCTGCAATGATCTGTGAAGTTTCTGGTTTGTTTCTCTAACTGTTCATATTTCAAAAGTCCTGAGCCCTGATGGCATTAAGACAACCATTTTTGTGAACAGATATTTATTTGCTTTAAGCAGGATGTCGATGAGCAAAGCAAAAAAACAAGCCAACAGCCAACGAGGCAAAGCAAAACAAATAAAAAGGAATAATCTATGGGAGTAAGACCACTGTTTACATGCTCTCTTTATCAGTGTTATTTGAGACTCTTTTGTGTTCATGAGAAACGTATCAGCTTTATCAGGCGCATGGTGTGAATGCTCTGCCCAGGTTAGATTAGATAGAAGGGGTTAATGATTGTTAATTATCCAGAGCTATTTTGTTCTGCGGTTTATTTTGGAATTCTGATGCTACTTGAGTTTTCAGCAGAATCACAACTGAGGCAGAAATAGAGCAAGTTTCATTTCCTTTAATATCAACTTCGCACACAGCTTGTAAGATAAAGGTCAAGAGTCAGAAGCTCAACACCCCATCAGGACATGCAGAGAGCAATCAGAGGCAGATGGGCTGGAGAATATTGATCAAGAAAAGCAGGAGAAACAACATCTTGATATATTATTATAAAGTTGCAAATTAAGGTCAGAGAAATAACAAAAGTCAATGTTTAGGTTGGAAAATGCCATAAAATCCCCGCATAAACATGCAGTGGTTGGTATATTGTACAATCATGGTAAATGTGAGATATGGATCACCTGAACAGTTACAGTTTGGTGCACACTTTTAGCAGTTTTTAAAATGTTTAGTGTCCATGTTTAGTGATTGTTAGAGTTTAGCAGACTCCTCTGACTTCAACAAATTATGTCTGTCCTCTTTCTTTTTTTGCAGAATGCTTCATAGATTGTGATGACCTGAATGACTGAAGCTTCTCTCTCTTTTTCTCTGTTTTGATGTCAGGATGCGAGGCAAAAGTTTCGCTCGGTTCTGGTCGAGGCCACCGTGAAGCTGGACGAGGTGGTGAAGAAGAAGGGCAAGGCTGTGGAGGAGTCCAAGCCTTACTGGGAGGCCCGCAGGTTGGCCAGACAGGTCAGTCAGCAGCGTGAGGATGTAGAAACATCCAGAACGTCAGACATCCTGGGCTTCTTCAGCTCAGAGGAGCTGAGAACTCGCCTAGGACCTGAGTTTTTCCAAACTATGGTGATGATGATGGAATAATACAAGAGGGATGAGTGAGAACTGAGTCATGTTGTTGAACCTTTAATCAGGGCTGGACCTTTTGTACTTCAAGTATGTTCAAGTGTTCTGCGTGGGCCAACCTTCACTGTTCTACCGACACAGTTAACTTCACATTAACATTTGTTCAGTTCTCATAAGTTACTAACTGAGAAGAAAAGGAATGTTTTCATGTTTAAACGTCTAGTTGTTCTGTTAAATGAAGAAACTTTAAAATTGGTGAGGAGGGGGAACTACACACCCCTTTCAAACCACAGTCTCAGTTCCCTTTTTCAGCCCAGCCTCAGCTCTGTGTGCATGTGTGTGTGTGTGAGTGTGTATTATAATTAAAGGAGGAAGCAGCCACCTGCACATCTCGATAAGAGCCACGCAGCTCTGAGAGCCAGGATGGACTGAGACTATGAAGGCTTTGTTATGTATGTTTTTGGCCACTCCCCCTTCTGATACGGCTCATGGAGGCTCTTGGTTGTGTCCAGGTTGTGTCCAGGTTGTGTCCAGGTTGTGTCCAGGTTGTGTCCAGGTTGTGTTCAGGTTGTGTTCAGGTTGTCCCGAATGAATAAATACTGTGACTAAGAGGAATTATTTCTTGGGTTGTGCTGAAATACAGGCAGTGACAAAAGCATTTCTGTGAAGTGACACGGTAGTTTGACTTCCCCTTTTCATCTTAACGTTGTTTTTAACCCCAGTTCTCTGTTGCCACTGCTACTGTAAATCGGACAGAGGATCACAGTGGGAGTTGAAGTAGAAATTCATCTCTATTGAGAACAAAAATGTAAAAATTCTTGACATTTAGGCTGTTAAAGATTGAAAAATGCTCTGGTTTGGCTCACAGCATTTAAGAAATGCTTTTAAACTAACACACAATCAAGACAAGTTTTAAAATTAATTGCAAATAGAGACAAAAAGGAGATGAATAATGAACTCAAGTGTTTATATGTGAAAGTATGAAAAAGAATGAATTGTCCTTGTTGCTGAAGGTGCACCAAGCGTCTTGGTTCTGAGAGTCCTCCGGGAACTAAGATGAGGATGTAAAGCATGTGATTGTTCCACTTCCTTGTACCTGTCAGCTCACCTGCTGGCTTTATTTATTCCTGTCTCCCCAGACATTTACCTTGACTTCTTCTTTCTGGACCAACTTAACTTCAAACCTCAAATATTCTGCAGGTCCTGGACTGGCAAGAGTTGGTTTCAGTGCTCAGACAGCAGAAATACTGTATTTGTTAGAGATGTTTCTCTCCCTGAATTGTCGTTTATTGCAGAGAAGAGAAATGAATTGAGGTTGAAGGGGAATTGTTTGTGAACACAGTTTGGATTTTGTTGTCTGTTATGCTGCACTTGTTTTCTCTGTGTGACCAGAAAGACTAATTTATCTTGACAACAGTCTGACAGATATAATCAACATATTTTTAGGTTTATTGTTTGGTGGTGACTCTGTTTTATAATCTGTCTCCTTTTGTCACATTGAAATGCAGCATTTCAGATGCATATTTTCACTGTTAATCCTTTGATTGTTATGACAAAAAGATACCTGCGGTGAATGTGTATCTCCAGAGTAGAGCTACAAACCACCTTCTGAAAACCCTCTCAGACTTCCTGGATTATATTTTGTTCACTGGAGACCGGACTCCTCCCAGCACAGCTCGCTGTGTGGTGTGATGTTTTCGGTTTGAACTCAGCTGCTGTTGCCATGTAACGATGTGAGCAGCTAGATGAAGGATTTGTTGTGTCTTTGCCTGAAAACAGAGAAGTTAAACTTGAAAACTTGGGGCTCTGGATGTTCTGCAGAGGATGTTTCTGCCACACATCACTGCAGTATGCATCCAGCTGTTTTTTTGTCCAGTTTGCTGGCTTTGTTGAAAGTTTATTGAAATTTACTTGGCAAAGAAACATAAGATACCCTGTATGGATAAGCAAAGCAGTAACAATGCACTTTTTTTTAAAACCTTTTTCATACTGTTCACATACAATCTGCTAACGTTCCTACCCTAATATGTATTTTTGGTTGAATCATCATGCACAAGGCCACTTTGCTTACTTATCTTCTCCATCCAGATGTTCTCAGAGGGTCTTAAAAACCAGCGACTCTGTTATCACATCTGGCTTTTCTAACCTCGCCACAGCTGAATTCATTGGCCTGTATAAACACTTAAAATGTGGTGTATTTATCTGTTCCTGATCTCCTAATGCCTCAGAGGGCAGACTTAGTGCCTGTGTTTTGTATCAGCGGAGAGGGATAAATGTCAGTTTTGGGAAGCAAGCCTTTCCTTCTCTTAAATCTGTCTTTTTTCCTTCCTTTTGTGTCTAATGGCTGCAGACTGCATTGGAGCTTTTGTCAGATTTCTGCAGTATCTCACTGCTTTACTGCCACCCAAGCATTTAAAGCCAAGCTTTTGCCTAAAGGAAGTGCAGGAAGGAACACTCTAGACAGAATTTTTTGCTTCATAGTTAAGTATAAGCCTAGAGGTTTTGTTTTTTAGTTTTTTCTTCTTAGAGCAGATGCATTATGGGCTCTCCATCATGCTTGACATGAACGAACTGGCCCCAAATTCCTTGTAGGGATTAAGTATCTGTCCATCTTGTTTTCCTTGTCGTTTGTATCTAAACCATCTCTGAATGTGCTTCTGCATCCTGAAGGCGTTCAGATCTTAAACAAGACAGAGTCATCCTTCTTCTTCCTGTGGCACTTTGGACGTAAGTGGTGTTTCTGGTATGTTGATACAGATTTAGTTTTTTATGAACAGATGGTAAAAAAGACTTTTGGACTCCTGATAGAGAGCTGATGTTGAGTAAAAACAGTTGCTTGTTGGAGGGTCTGATGGTTTGTTTTCTCCTCACTGTGGGTGTCTGATGTTTCTTACGAGCTGATAAAACTGTCACCAGCTATGAAAAAAACATATATTTCATGACACAATTAATCAAAACTCAAATGATTCACCTTTGTGACATTTGCTCTAATTACTTTCCAGCTAAAATTATCTCTGACCAAACGTCCACGTTTGTGACGGTGTTTGTGCAGTTCGCAGCAGTAAGCAGTCGAGTGTTGGGCTCTTGTTTGTTTGCTCACGTTTCACGTTTCTTTGTCACTGAGGCTTTAATTTTATCTCTGAGGTTTGTTTTCATCTTTCTTGGTTATTGACTGCTGAATTTATCCAGGTCGCAGGTGAGCATATTTGGCAATTCAAACCTGTTTTTCTGGGTTTTGACTTGTTTGCTTTTACTTACTTCCGTATTTTTCCGTCCTTTAGTTTCTTTTCTCTATTTTATTTATTACATTGCATTTTCTTTTGCATTTCTGCTCTTTCCTTTACCTCCTATTTCTTATCACTTCATTTTCATCCTCTCATTTTACTTGCTTTTTGCTTTTCTTTTTTGCATCCATCAACATTTACTTTGTACTTTTCCACATTTTCTTAACCCTCCCATCCTGCCTTAATTTTTTTATCTTATTTTTCCTTTTAATGCTAATATTGTAAATTGTTCTTTTATTTCTCTCCCTCATCTATAATTCCCTATCTCAGTTCATTTTTATCCTTCTCCATCTTCACAGTATACACAAAATATTTAGTGGAATTCGTTCTTTCGTTTACTTGCTCAGAAAACCCCTTTCTACTTCCTCATTCACTCTCCCGATCAATCTGATAAGAAAAACACACTATTTGTGGTCGTAGATAAGCAGTGAGGGAGTGTCCGAGGTGGCGTGTTAAGGTGGCAAAGACAAACTTTTAATTTGAAAATTGTGTCCAGACAGAAGATAACAAACATGGGCATAAAAGCCACATTTGCATATCAGGAATCCTGCTGACAACTAATGATTCATGATAAGGGTTCCCCTTTGAGTCCCTGTTTGACCTTAAATAAATTCCCCAAAATTAGTGGATTTGAAAACAAAATAGTGTTTTTAACATTTTTTTTTTGCCCTTGAAACACTTAAATTTCTTACATTTTTTAAAAATAATGACAAATAATGCTTTAATTTGACTGCGGTCACATCAGGAGGTTCATATGACTCAGAAGTTGGTGACCCAGTGACCTGATGGCTCTGTTTAGTGGCAGGAGTTTTCCTGTCAGAGTTCGCTGAAGCTCTGTCACTTCCCTTCGCCTCTCTGAGGGAAGCCAGTCATCGTGGAGACTGTCCGCTCTGAAGTTTTTCTCTCATAAATGTTTTTGTGGCCGAGCTCTCTTTTGCTTTAGTGCACTTTGAGCAAACACACTAAAAGTTGCTTGTATCTTAGCGACGTTCCTGTGAGAGAAAAGTGTCTGTGATCATTAAAACAAATAGATTTAGCTCCTCTTTTCCTCTCAGATCTCTGCAGTGAAGGTTTGACAGGTGGTTTGAAAAGGAAAAGAAGTGACGCTCTTATTAAAGACCTGAACCGATGATCTGAACACGAGTCCGGAGAAAGTGGGTCACAGTGACGAGGCAGGAAACTTTGTTCAGTGACTGCTTGAGTGCACATCACTTTAAAGATGCACGTTTTTAAGTGCTGACTCCAGCGGGACGGAGGGCTGTTGTATCTGAACTTCAGCCTTCAGCAGAAGTATTTCTGAAGTGTAATAAAATATTCAGCATGCTCACTTATTCGAGGCTGGCAATAGAAAAAAGCAGCTGGGATATGTGAGTGTTTGTTTGCATCTAACTGCTTATGAAATGTGAGGAATTCTCTGTTTTTATCAACATTTTTGCAGCCTTTGATCGATAAAAAAGCCACAAATATTTGAAGACTTTCCTTGAATCAAGTCTCAGTCCAAGTCTTACTTTTTTTGAAGGTTATTTTATTCTTAAATGGTGTGTTTTATTATTTTTTTGTAGAAAAAACTCTTGTCTCTGCTGGTTATTTTGTCCGTTTGAGGGTCTTATTATCGGGCAGAATAACCAGCAGTGAATACTCTGTCTGTTCGGTCTGTATTATGATGCAGCATTGAAGTCTGTGAGAGTGGATGACTCAGTTCCTCCTCATCATCTGCAGCAGCCGATTGAAACCAGCAGCCCACTCAGCCTGCAGCATCACAATGTGTGTCTGCCAGTTAGCTGACGGTGGATGGAGTTTGAGAGACAATATGACAGATGAAGGGTTAAGATGGGAATTTGCATGCTTAAGAGTAAATGACACAGGCACGATGTTTCTGAGATTTCCTGTGGAAAGGTTGATGCTCTGATTCGAAATGAATCTCGGCTCCTCAGAGTGGAACAAAATTGCATTTAGGTGAAGCATTATGAGTCTGCTGGAGACATGTGGGTGTGTTTGTGGGTTTCTGGCCAAAACAACTTGACCAGTGAGGAAACTACATAACCACTGTGACCCCGATGCACAGGTTGAATTGAGTGTTAAAGACTGTAGAGTGTTAAATAACTGTGTTTTTGTCAGAAATATAATACTTACTAGTCATTTAATTTAAAGATATTTAATTTTTTGTAGTTTTATTTAACAAAAAGCAAAAATACACCAAAATTATAGAAAAGACCACAAAATATTTATCTCTGCTGTGTTTTAGCATCAGGATAACATTCTTACACTATGATAGACGTGTAGCTCAAGCTAATAGAATAATAGAGAAAGCATATAGACTTTGATTTCTGTAAACCCTGGGCTAATGTCATACTGTGAAAGATGTGTGCTTCTTTGGGTTTAAATTAAACTTGACCACCTGCTCCTGTTGGATGCGAAGATGTCCTCCATGACCGTGACGGGGGGTCTGAGTATGAACAGATGTCAGGGGATTTGTGATGAGAGGTAATGAGAAGCTGTCGGGACTACGATACACTGAATTTGGTGAGAAAGACTTGATTTAGCTGAAAGTGAGAGCTGTGAGTAAGTAGAAGGAGGAAAGAATGATGTGAGAGATGGTTGGAAAAAGAGAGGAAGAGCAACAAAGACAAAGACATGCTTCATTTAATGGATGTGATTGTTTTGACTCTGTCAGTGGTGAATTGCCAACAGACAGATGGAGCTCTGGGAGACTGTGGTTGAGTGAAAGGGGGAGGTTTAGGGTGGGGTTCAAAGCTGGTGAGGAGTTGTGGTGGAGCGTTTGGTGTGGCAGGAGGATTTGCTCTGCCAGCCGAAGCAAAACAAGGCAAACATCCAATATTTTTACTTTTTTTAATGAAATGCTTTTGTGGATAAAGTGTGACAGAGTGGCTTAGCTGATGCATCTGGGTGGTGCCAAATGTTGAACTGATGAGCTTTTAACAGCCATCAGGCTTTCAGAGCAGCAGCATACCAACATATCTGCCACAATCACTCTGCAAGGCTCTTTTTATTTCCTTTACACTGAGCTGGTTGCTCCCCCGACACAATGTTCATTTCATTTAAGTTACTCAACTGGTATAAATCCACCAGACAGCTTGTTTCCTAAATTTCAGTTAAAAAACTAATTAGCATGGCATCTAACGGGGTAATTTGTAACATCAGATCTTATCTTATTGTCTGCAAACCAAACTTCCTCTGTGCTGCAGCTTAAACTCAAAGAGAAGAACTTATATAAAAGTGGACTGTTCTGCAATAGCTTACAAGCATCCGGTACTTCCTTCATCTCGAGCTCTTTCTGTTTCTTAAAGGTCAGAAATGTTCAGACAGTTTGGTACAAATTCACATCAAACTTTAAAATAAAAGCAAAGAGTTACCACAAGATTCAATTCAGGCTATGAAAGACCACTAAACATTTTGTTCTTTCCTTCTTAAGCTATTTTCTTTCCCCTTTCTCTCTCCTTTCTCTGTTTATCTCTGTCCCTCCCCTGCTGGACTGATTTTGGCAGGCAGTGCACGTCCCATCAGATGTGAACCGCAGGAAACGATGGAGGGATGGATGGGAGGGTGGGAGGATAGATAGATGGAGGGATTTGGAGATTTTTGTGGGAGAGAGGCAGATCAGCTCCTGCAAGGTCACAGCCATCTGGTCTTGTTTTGTTTTGCACACCTAGGAAGCTGTGTGTGCGTGTGTGTGTGTGTGTGTGTGTGTGAGAGAGAGATTGTGTATGATTGTGTGTGTTGTGATGACTCGGGACAGTCAGTTGTTGCATAATTTCTCTGGCAGGCGTGTCAGTGAACCAGTTGTGACAGCGTTTTGTGGCAGTTTCCCTTTTTACTTAGGAGTTGGACTCAGTAAGAACATTCAGTATAACATGTGTGCTTGTGTGTTGGCTTTTTCCTTCTAAGCATAAAAAGAAAAACCATGCAGTTAAACCCCCTTTTTCCATTTTCTGTCTCAGAATGAAAGTTTACATTAAACGTTTGTGTTTCAAATGAGTTTTAAAGCTTTGAGTGTTTGATTTCTTCACACATGGATGTTTCTGTGAGAGCCCCATTGGCCGATATGTTTATCATTTTCTACCTGTTTTTGTCACCTTTGATGTGTGCAAACACGTCTGTCAGAAGATGAGTGCAGTTAACCACATACTCACATGATTACTGCACTTTAACCATTTATATGACCCTGACCTTTACACTCTACCTTCAGGTGTGATTACAAAGAATGTTTTACCTGTCGACATGGTCAGAAAACTTGCTGGAAGAACTAGTGTTTTTCTAGCATGACCTGGTCTTTATAGCCTAATCACGTAACAGATTTCAATTAGCTGTATTGAACTGTACTTTTCCTCTTATAAGCTCAGCTCGCAGTAAGCACTGTAAATGTAAATCATACTCTGTCATGTCAAATTGCTTTTTTGAACGTTACCTGAACCTTTCTAAAAAGTAAGTCCATGTAGTGATTTTCCCTTCATTCTTGCAACTGCAGCAGTCCTCTCTCTAAGCCTGCATGTATCTGGGTTAATTTTCCAATTAAAGACCGTGAAGCACACATCAGAGGCCGAGGCTTTCTTCCCGCTGTTGAAGTCATCTGTGGTCTGTTCAACCCTGAAGCTCCCTCACATTTCTAGGCCAGTCGCAGTTGGTTCATCTCTCTCCTGAAATAAACAGTGATATCAAATGTGGGTCTGCTGCAGGTTGGGGTTAGTTTTCGCCTGCTGGGATAAAAAGGATTGCATGTTTACAGCACTCACATGGCCTTCAACCATCATCTGTAATAGATGCTACTGACCCAGATCGTGCTTCCTCTTTAGAGGAAATTAAATGCCAGACTTGATTGAGGAGGGGTTGAATTTATTGTCAGATTTTAACACACACACACATACAGTCTCCTCCAACCACCCTTCTCCTTGTCTTGTATTAATTGGGACAGAAAATAGATGTAGGTTGTACTCACTGAACATATGGCCTCTTAGATTAGTCCGTCCTGATGCATCTGAACAACTCCAGTTAATTATGAATGTTGAGTCGGGTGTTCAAGCCGTCTCTCTCCGGATGAGCAGAGGAGAAATGTGTGCATGCAGCAGCACCTTTTATTACACAGGTTCAAGTGTGTGAGATATGAAGAGACTTTAAAATCTGAGCCTGTCTTGTTTTATGGCCGTGGGGACGACGTGAAGGTCAGTGGAGAGTCTTGTGATCTAAAAGCTCATTTCACAGAGCCTCTTTCCTCGACAGCTCTGACTGATGATGAGACTTCTGACTGTCCTCTCAGTCTGTCCCCCAATTTCTCTTCCTTTACATCGTCCTCACTCATCTGGGATTTAACAGATAAAAGCTTCTGAGGCCGTTTAAAGGGCGCTGTGAATTTAATGCTGCAGAAAACACAGAAAAACAAATGGAAAACACAAAATAACTTGGTTTTCATTTTCATTCATCGGAGTGAATATCAGGGTTGTTATAAAAGTTACTGCATTTGTTCTCTTCTTTCTCTCATCTCTCTGCCTTCAGCTCTCTTTTTACAATCTCCACTTCCAGTTAACAAGTTAACAAAGCATGTTTTCTTTGTTAGAGCATTCCTTGAATAATTGAACAGCCAAATTGCCTTTTTCTTCCCGTCGGAGAGGGAACTGCAGCTCGGTTACTTACACATCGGCTTCCCTCTGGAGGATCATCTCTGAAAGTTTCATGGGCTGCATGCAGAGTGATTAAAATATAAAGTCGCAGAGCAAATAAGAGGAAGAAAGAGTGAGCGGCTGAGACGAGTGAGGATACTGCAAAGAACAGAGATGGAGGGAGGGTTAGAGGGAAACGTGAAGAGAAAGATTAAGTATGAAATAGAGGGAATGAGATGTAAAAGAGGCAGAAAGAAAGGCAGAAATGTCAAGCGAGAGAGATAATATACGATATAGAAAGTGACAGATGAGAGAAAAATAGAAAAAGAAAGGGGGAGATTGCTGACGATGGAAGAGAGTGAGGATGTGACGCAGAAAAGGTGATGGAGATGAGAGGAGACAGGTAGATAAAGATAGAGATGGAGGGGGAGGAAGACAAAGTGGAAGAGACAGTGAGAGAGAAGAGGGCAGCACAAAGACAAACCGATGGAAAGATGTGATGGAGGATGACAAACACTCTGTACTTTCTGTCTGAAGCTGCTGCCTGCAGGTTCCAATGCTGCGATGCTTTACATGAAGCTGCTGCTCAGCATCTGCTGCTCATGTGAGTGGACGAGGTGTTGCTGTGCTTCTCCTGCACATGGTTAAAAAATTAAATCAACATTGAGAAACAAAGTTTTTAATCTTTTCAGTTTTTTTCTTGTTCTGCATCTTTTACTTCCTCCCACTCATCTCTCCCTCTTTCATCCTGTCCTTCCCTCTTTAAAAACTCCCTTCAAATGAACAATGACCACATTGTTCATTTATTTTCCTGTAGCTGACATGTTTTGTCACTGCAGTGAAAAACCAAGGAAGTAAAAACAAAGCTGGGATTTTTTTTTTCTTTTCAGGCTGTTTTTAGTTGTTTGTTGTGCTTCAGTTGTTTTTTTGAGCTGAAAACCAGATTCTCTTCACTTAAAATCTGCTTTATTTTGTGCATTTAGATTTCATTTGTAAATCAACAATGATAAACAGAAAACCATTTGACTTTAAAATGTATGAATGTTAGCACAAAAAGTGTTCTGGTTCCCAGTTAAAGCTACATCAGTCGATTAACAATTTAACTAGTGTCTAAATTAATTATTCATATATATATTTCTATTTTTAATGTTTTTTATGTTAAAATGTATTTCCTGGAACAAATTTGACAGCTCATGAGGACGAAAACAAACCTCTGTTTCTTTCTGTGTCAGCCAAGACAGAAAATAGAGCAGAGAGTGTAATATTTGTGCTGACAGAGTGAGCGAGGCGGGGGCTGGATGAAGCACGTGTGGGATGAGTTTCTTATGAGCAACATGACAAGAGAGGAGGAGGAGGAGGCAGAGAAGGAAAACACACTCAAAACCGGACAGAAAAGAGAGAGACTGTCACGTAAAAGTCAATCTGAGATTAAAAAATGTCTGTTTAACCCCAGTACATCACATCCTTGGTCATATTGTGGACCTGATAAACAATTCAAGAACACGAAGATTTCCTTTTATTAATATTTAACAAAAAATTCTAGTCTTTTTTTAATGTATAGCAAAATATGAGCTGAAGCAGGCTTTAACAAATTGATTTTAACCAATAATATCAAGACAGTTAACCATCAGTCTTTCACTTTAACAGAGGTGAGCTGATGAAGAAAGATCGCACTGCACAGAGTTAAGATTTTTAACTAAGTTTAGCAACAGCATGTTAAATCAGTGTGTTTTTCTTTTTTTCGGGTTCAAATGACGTCAAACCGTGTTCCCAGAATAGTACCGATGCTTCGGCTCATCAGCTGCAGATCTTTATTGGCTGATTTTCATTAAAGACATGTGATTGGGAGATCTGAGTTAATGCTTTCTAGTCACCGATCAGCAGCTCAGCTTTCCCACGTGTGTTTCATTAAGCTTCTGGGTTCTGAGAGTGTTTTGCTAGCAGCTTTCTGCTACCTGTCACACACATCCACACACTGACTGACAGCAAACAGAGGACAGAGAGAGACCTGGGAGTTGTAAAAGCAGTGCACTGCATCAATGGTGGTTTCTTTTTAGGAAATAGTCACCATGAGGGTTTGAGAAGGTCACCAAATGTAGTGGGGCGTTAGCATGCCTGTGCAGTGCATTATCACTGTAGTAAACACCAGAGCAGCAAAACACCTCCTCTTTGTTCATTTGCATCTGCACAACAAACTCTCAGCGTTCAGCACGTGCAAACAGGAATGTGATATGTTGAGTTTTGTTGCTCAGACTCGTTTTTATCAGGACAGGATGATGTTGGTCAGCACATGTTGTCTGCAACCTTCATGTTAGATTGCAGGCGACATTACTGCAGGTGACGCGGCTCTTTGCAGCGCTGCAGTCAGCATGTGCACGGCGGCAGCGTGGAATACAAAGCCAAACACATGACGGAAACAAGGCCGAGGCTGTTTGCCTCTTGCTGTGCTGGCATGTTGATGAGCGTCGATAATGAAATTACAGTGAGCATGTGGTGATGTCAGAACGTCTGCAGGCCAGAGATCCACTGAGAGCCGATGGA
The DNA here is from genome assembly GCA_029814765.1 of Acanthurus leucopareius. Classification (NCBI taxonomy): domain Eukaryota; kingdom Metazoa; phylum Chordata; class Actinopteri; order Acanthuriformes; family Acanthuridae; genus Acanthurus; species Acanthurus leucopareius. The sequence goes on along the minus strand of JAQMCX010000056.1, from coordinate 1,441,800 downwards.
AAACTGATACAGGATCTGTGGATTGAAACTGCCACTACTGCTAAACCACTGCTACTAATGTAATTAAGCTGTGACACTGGAATCATTTAAGGTTAAGAATCCTCCTTCAAAAGCAAATATGAAAAACAGCAGCATTGAACAAACAGATCAGGATTCCTGTCTGATATTCACTTTGCAGTTTTAAGATAATATTGATATAATATTATTGATATAACACATAATATTTAACCACAAACTAATTTATCAGTCTGAGTCAGTCTTGTTAGTTCATTCTGGGGTTTTCTGTCTTCTTCAGTTACACAGACAGCTTGATGAATCATTGATTATTGTTGCAATTCCAGTGTTGCTGAATCGCAACACCATCATTATTTTGTGAAATGCATCATGATGGTGTCATTTCAAGTTACTTCCTACCCCACCTCTCTGTGGGTCCCTGCTGAACTGCCTGTACAGATATCAACACAGTAAAGTTTGCACAGTAACTGGGTCAGCAGAATCAACGTCTGATTTAATTTTAAGCCTCTTCGGTTGCTTCACGTTTCTGTTTTTCTCACTGAGCTCGTGAACCGCTTCTGACGTTCTGCTCTGGTTTCTTCTCCCACTTTTTCCTGAACTCTGTCTGAGTGGAGGCGTTCGCTTCAGAAACTCGAGATAACTCCAAAATTGCTTGTCAAGCGTTTGCAGAGTGTCAGAGAATTTAGAATTTACAGTATAAGCATCCACACACACACACACTTTCTTGCTCAAAACACTTTTTCTGGGTTAAAAACAGCCCTCAGTTCCAGCTTATACAGCAGAAAAGGGAAGGAAAGGATTAGCTTCTTACTGCTGACACTGTCCTACACGCACACACATGCACAACTTTGTCAAACACCGGTGTCATCACTCCGTTCAGGGCCTCTGCAGTCATAGTAGGACTAGAAGTTGGCACGTCCGGCCTTCAGCCTCACAGGAACTAAAACCATCTTACCTCAGATGCTTCAGTCATGACACTTCCATGTAGCACACAGTGTACGCCGTGTTTTCTGTGTTCTCTGTGTTCTCTGTGTACTCTGTGTACTCTGTGTTCTCTGTGTTCTCTGTGTACGCTGTGTACTCTGTGTACTCTGTGTACTCTGTGTTCTCTGTGTTCTCTGTGTACTCTGTGTTCTCTGTGTTCTCTGTGTACGCTGTGTACTCTGTGTACTCTGTGTACTCTGTGTACGCTGTGTACGCTGTGTACTGACTTGCATAGCCTGTGATTTTTGAAAGGGTGTTTTTAACAAGGCCGTTGTGCACAAACCTGAAACAACACTCACATTTAACTGCTTTAATGGGATTTTGCACCAATCGCACATTTTATATGCTTGGTGATAAATAACATTCGACTGCCTTTGTCACCTGTTACAGAATCACTTGACGTCATTCTGCTACAACCAGCTTGACCAGCTCTGCTACAACATGACTGTGTACTGTGATTAAAATAATCTCAACTCGAAGCTTCACTAACATGTCATTTCTCACAAAAGTAACTAAGACTGACTTTAAGTAGCAACTGTTAAAAATTGAATAATAAAAAAGTTAAAGAACTCCAGGATGATGGCCGTCAATGAACTGAATGACAACCAAAGAATGGAGCATGTTTTGATGAAGGATGGTCTGTGTGTGTTTCAGGCTCAGCTGGAGGCTCAGAAAGCAACGCAGGACTTCCAGAGAGCCACCGAGGTCCTGCGGGCGGCAAAGGAGACCATCTCCCTGGCTGAGCAGAGGCTCCTGGAGGAGGACAACCGTCAGTTTGACTCCGCCTGGCAGGAGATGCTGAACCACGCCACCCAACGGGTGAGGGGAGGGAAGAGGGAGGGAGGGAGGGGCGCCAAAACCAGGAGAACATTATTATTTTAGGTTCCGTGCCTTGTGGAATACTTTAGCTGTTTCTTCTTCATTTTTTACTCTTTACTTCTTTTAACATTTGAGTCATTTTGATTTGAATTATTATTAAAACTTTCCATCTTCAGAGATGCAGGAACTGGACAGCAGGAACTTGATTCAAGACCATGTCTGTGTTTAACAGTGAAAAGGCTGATGGATGTATTTAACCTCAGTGCATGGTTAATGTGGCTGACGGTGAGTTCTGATTGGCTGTGACAGGTGATGGAGGCGGAGCACACAAAGACAAGAAGTGAACTGGTGCACAAGGAGACAGCAGCCAAATACACAGAGACCATCAGCCGCATGAAGCAGCTGGAGAAGAAACTCAAGTTCACCATCAACAAGTCCAAGTGAGTGTCAGTCAGCTGGAGTTCACAGTCCAGAGCGTCACATCGACTCTGCTGCCGTTTCTGATCCCAGCAGCTTCAAACAGCTGATAAGATTTTCACTTCTGACACTTAAACGCTGCAGGAGTTCCTTTTAAACTTGAGTTCAATTAAAGACAGTGAGGATGAAGTTAAAAATTTTTTAGAAAAGATTGTAAAAAATTGTAAAAAACTGTCTGATGGCTTCCTACTCTTTATCAAGATTGTCTTTTTAATTGAGCAAATATTCATATCGTCTTAAGTTAATTATTAAAATATTACTTTTCTCAGAGATTAGAATTTATTTTTTGATACGATACACTCTTTTCAATTTAAAGTTAATCTTAATATTAAAATGTGGCTCCAGTTCAGTGCTGAGCAGCAGCAGCTTCAAACTGCTCCATCAGTGGACGTCGGCCAGATGTTGAGCCGCAGACAAAGAAGTGAATCCATCTGTTGCAGCTGTTGAGCCTCAGAAACACAAACCTGATGATCGACTCGAGATCCAGAGCAGTTAGTTTGTCCAGGAAGAGAAATCAGCGTCTGGTGAAGTGAAAGTGCCTGAATTGCCACCGATGTGGTTTCTAGTTGCTTAAATCAGATCCGGCCGTTCAGACCCGATGTGGCCTTTCTCTCAAATGTTGCATCTGAGCGGTTTTGTAAAAGCCTGGTTGCTCTTCTCTTTTCTGTTGAAATAAGTTTCTCTACGAAACAGTGAAACTCTCAGACATCACACCTGACTGATCCCTGTGTTTAAATCCGTCAGGCGTGAAAGGAGAAGTGTGGCTGCTTTGCCGTCACGAGTCTAATGAAGCGGTTGTTATACAGAAACCTGAGAATTCGTCAAGTTTCAGTCAGAATCTTTTGAATGAAAACAAAACGATAGAAACTTTATTACTGGAATTTTTTATTTGCAATCTTCTTAATGGTCTCTAAATATTTCTGTAAAAGATTTGCCTCATTTCTTACAGTTTTTACATCTTTCCTGGTTGTTTTGCTTCACATTTCTTAGAGATCACATCAGCCCTGACAGTCTTATCTCAGTGAGATCGATCAGATCTGCTGTTCTGCCAGTGAAGCTGCAGACCTGAGCTGAACGTGACGTCATCACGAGGCCTCGCTTTCACCTTCCTCACTAACAGGCTGTGAAGACCTTCACAGTTAATTTCCCTACAGAGACACAGATCCTTTGAAACTCCGGGCTAATTTATGTACCGAAAACTAAAGTTTAAGTGCTGAGCAGTTACATAATGAATCCTCCCCTATACATCCACTCACAGCCGGCAGCAGACTGTCAGCAAGACTCTCCAGAGGCAGAAGTTCACTTTCTGCACAGAACTCAACTGTAAGACATGAACAGTTAACAAGAAGTCTGAAAACATATTTTATCAAAAACAACAAAACAAAGTTTCCCTCATGAGATCCTATTTATTGGTCGGGAGTTGGAGCCAAAAACCCCTGACAGGCTCTGTTACCTGCTTGATTTCATGCTTCATGACTTCAGAGCCGGTTTCAGACTGTTTATAAGCCGTCAGTGAGTGACGTTTCCGTTCAGTCGTGATTCAGTCTGACAGGAGGAACAGGGTGAAGGTTTAAACTGTGACAGGAAATGAAGCAAAATAACAGAGAGGAAATGATTTGTTTGTTAGAGAACAAACTGACAGGATGTGAATGTGCATTTACAGAAACACTCTTTCATTAATCCAGCTCTACTTCTTCTCAGCTAATAGATGTATTTTATTGTTAAAGATTTAACCTTTTAACAGTAATAAAACACCTCAGGAGCCAGTAGAGGACATGTACAGGAACCTGACAGTCTTAAGCAGGTGATGATAAACAGAGTGAGCTGATCTTCAGTCCAGATTCTGCTTTAATAAATCAGCAGAACTTCCTTCTTCACATACACAAACCGTTTGTTCTGGATCAGGTCTTCCTGTGTGTTTCCTCTGCAGGGCATTAATCCGTCTGCAGCGTTCACTCATCCCACATCCCGGCCTCTTTATCTCCCTCTCCTTCTCCATGTTGCCATGGTGACGATGTGGGCACTGCTCTTTTTTCTGGGTTGCTCTGTTTATCCTCTCTGATCTAATCTCCCCCTCTCTCTCTCTCTCTCTCCTGACCTCTCCTCCTCCTCTGCAGGCCCTACTTTGAGATGAAGGCGAAGTACTATCTGCAGCTGGAGGTACGTGACTGAATCACTCCCCTCTCGACCCCGCTGATCCCCTCTGCAGGTCACGGGGGCTCCGTTCCCGTCACCACTGTTCACGTAGCCGTGCTTTAGTTCAATCAGGGGTTCAGAGCCTCAAACACAAACTCCAGATATCCAGAATGTGTTGCAGTGATGATGCTGCAGATGTCTCTGTGCTTTACACTGATCTGATTAACGTTTTCTTTAACTGGAGCTCTTAATGCAGCTGAACACTGAGCACCATGACACCAGTCTGAGTGGTGTCGTTTCACAGCTGTAGCTAAACCTGCACACCATCCAACCATCACGTGCAACATCATCTAAAGAGCTCAAAACACTCACAGTTCAGGACTCATCATACATTTTTATAACTAATTCACTCATGATTTAAAGTTTTATTGTTTGCCAGCAGTTATTTCTTTACAGCGGCCTGAAGTTTGTGTGAAGTACAAATAAAATAATGAAATCATAAGAAAACACAGGTGTGTGTTTGGGAAACGGTGCATGCATGACTTCATACATGTGGCCTCATAAATCAGCTGATGCACCATCGTCACACCTCAAAGGAGAGTTTATCTCTCAGAAGGTGTTTGATCTTTCCTGTGAAGTTCAGTTCTGTGAAAAGAGCATCACGACTCGTTCAGTTCAGTTCAGTTCAGTCAGCCATCTGCATCTGCAGCCGTCTGATCAGTCACTACATGTTGATGCCAGTTTGTAAAGTGAGTAACTGTTCTCCATCTGCTGTCCTCGACCTTCTCCTTCATCCTCCTCCTCTCTCTGATCGTCTTCCCTCCAGAACCTGAAGAAGAACGTGGACGAGCGACAGGCCAAACTGTCTCAGGCCAAAGGCGAGTATAAGACGGCGCTCAGGAACCTGGAGATGATCTCTGATGAGATCCACGAGCGCCGCCGCAACTCCACCATGGGCCCCCGGGGCCGCGGCGTGGGCGCCGAGGGCGACAGCGTCTCCAGTGACGACATCTCCAGCTTCAAGATGGAGTCTGATGGAATATCCAGTGAGTACATGTCTGAAGGAGAACCGCTGTTCTTCTTCTCTCACTTCACAGTCTGAAGAAGGTTTCATTAGTTTCACTCTGTTAAGACCAGACTGAGAAAGTCCTGATGAGAAAAAAGGTGATTTAAACTGTTAAACCTTCTCATCTCCATGTTTCCATCAGCTGGGTGAGATGAAGCTGCGTCTCTGTTGGTGTTAAATGAGCTCAGTGAAGTTACTTTTAGAAAAGCAGAAGCTGTTTAATGTGAGAGGAAGAACTGATGCAGGAAATGTTCTCCTGAGGCAGAGATCGACTTCTGCAAAGGTCTGCTGGCTCTCCGCTCTCCACCCGGAGGAACCGCGCTCACGTCAGCGTGCTAACTGACAAAACACAGACAGAGAGCCGCTGTGGGTTTCCCAGAATCCCTAGTTTGGTTTGTTTTCTTGGAAAGTCTAAGAATGGCCGGACTGTTGCAGGACTTGAGACGCTTGAGATAAACACACACTTGTAATTAGTTTAAACGTTTAAAACTCTTCAAGTGATTTACTTCAGATGAGCTTCGAAGAAACAAGAGTCTCTTCACATCTACAAAACCTCTCAAGTCCTCCTGAGATGAAACACAAACACAAACCTGATCCTCACACTGAGTTTAACCTCAAAGTCTGAACCTTTTTTTTTAAGGGGTTTTAAAAAATCCCTTTAAATTTTAACGGTTAAAACCTAAAAAAAATCTGCTCCGTTACTCAAGTCTGAAGGAGATAAACTCACTTCAGCTGCAGAGAAGAAACCAGCTGAGGAGAATAAAGAAGATGTCTCCTCTTCATCACGTCGGCCTTCACTGTGGAATAAATAGGCTGGTGTTTCCATGGTAACTGCACAGCAGCTGAGGGGTCCAATCCCAAAGCAGATGCTGCGATCACAAGTTAACCAATTAAGTATCAAACTGTGTCTGAGTGCAAACAGCAGACAGCGATGGTGCGTTCGTGCGCTCTGATTTATGTCGGTGAAAATGAAACACCTCTGCTGGGAGAAATGTGACAGCCTGCAGTTCCTTTTATATCCGTTTGTTCACACTAACCTTTTCCTTTCTCTCCTTTCTTTACCTTCTTTCACACCTGTCCCCCATCCCCCCTCCCCCTCCCCCGTCCTGCAGTGGCGTCCGTGTGTTTCGATGACGAAGCTTGTGGCGGCGGCAGCATCATATCGGAGGAAGACTCAGAGACTCGCTCCAACTGCAGCCTGGGTTCATCTCCCAGCAGCCCCCAGGAGCTCCTCTCGCCCTGCCCCTTCACCAGCTCCTCCTCCTCCTGCACGTCCTCCTCCGCCTCTCCGTCACCGACTCCTTCCTCCTCCTCCTCCTCCTCTTCCTCCTCCCCGTCTCCTCCGTCGAGGCCCTGCAGCCTGGACCTTCCCAGCACCGTGTCGCTGTCCGACTTCGGCCTCATCTCTCCAGTGCTCGGGCCTCGCAGCGAGTGCAGCGGAGCGTCGTCGCCTGAGTGCGACCTGGAGCGAGGTGGGTGAGCTGCAGAGCATCCGGACAAAGACTCATTTTTAAAAAATAATATAAAAAACAAGAAAGAAGCGGATCTGATTCTCGCTCCGACAGATGGGGCTGTTTTCTGACGCTGCATGCAGCCGCAGTTGAATTTCAGCTCAACATGTATCTGAATATGAAGCACCAACCTTCACTAGAGAGAGTGAGAAGAAATATTGAATAAAAACTCACAAAAATGACATAAAGGTTAAGATATTTCAGACACAGTTTAGTTCAGATGTTGTAAAGATTTCAGCTCGGTCAGTAAAGTTTGAGTTCAGCGTCACACTGCAGAGAGACGGAGACAGAACAGGAAGTGAGACGGATGATGTTTGAGAAGTTATTCTGAGTGAGATGTACGACCTCGTGCTACCTGCCCCCCCCACCCAACACACACACACACACACACACACACACACACACACACACACACACACCTGCTCCACTGCAGGAGATGATCCGTCAAAGTGACAGCGAGCTTCACCTGCAGAGACCAAACACACACACACTGAGGATGATAACTGAGAGCTGGATGTGTGTGTGCGTGTGTGTGCGTGTGTGTGCGTGTGTGTGCGTGTGTGTGCGTGTGTGTGTGTGTGTGTGTGTGTGTGTGTGCGTGTGTGTGTGTGCACGCGTGCGTGCCCAAGGGCTCCTGACTCAGGTGATGTAGACGGTGGGTGGGCTGTGACT
>JAQMCX010000056.1:1422799-1434020 GCA_029814765.1 Acanthurus leucopareius | reverse complement strand
ATTGTTATTGTTTCATGCTTTGGCAATATAAGCAATGTCTTGTCATGCCAATAAAGCTATTTAAATTGAAAAATTGAAATTGAGAGAGAGAGACGGGCAGAGAGACAGAGAGAGAGACAGAGACAGAGAGAGAGAGAGAGAGAGACAGACAGGCTGAGAGAGACAGAGGGAGACAGACAGAGAGAGTGAGACAGACAAGCAGAGAGAGAGACAGCTTGCAGTGGTTGCAGGAGTTCAGATGCTGTTACACACATATAACATCACACACACACACACACACACACACACACACACACACACACGTGCATATAAAACAAACACACATGTGAACAGGATGCATGTTTTCATGTTTTCATGTTTTCAGAGCGACTTCAGTGCAAACTCTGTTCTCTGCTGTGAGCGAGAGGAGCTCATGAATAATTAATGACTCAGAAATATATGTAGGTCACACACACACACACACACACACACACAGACACACACACACACACAGACACACACACACACACACACACACAGATAAGAAGTAACAAGGAACTAAAGAGGAGACGTGAGCTCACAAACCAGCTCAGGAAACTTAACAGGAAAAAAAGGTTGATGGAGGAAATTCACTTGAAGCCAAAATCATTAATCAGACCAAAGTCATGACAAATGAACAACGTGGTTTGTTGATCAGGATTATCGACCACACGAGTGATGCAGGAAGGTGTGGCGTTGGTGCTAACGGACCAGAAGAGGCGGATGTGAGGTGGGTGTTTGCTGCAGGACGAGGAGAGCGAGAACATTAGAGATGCTCAAAGCCCAAAGGCTGAAGATGAGACCAGCTGATGGCCTTCAAACATCAGCAAGAAGAACATCCAAGACGATGGAGAGGAGACGCTGCTCTTAGACACATCTGACATAAACTGTGCACACAAACTCTGAATAATCCGTGTGTGTGTGTCCTTTATAGATATAATATTTAGGATTTTCTTAATTGTAATCTCTCGTAATCTCTTTCAGTCATCTGTAATGACCCGATAGATCTGTTTTTTTTTTTTTGCCTGTATTTCTAATTTTTCTTGTTGTTTTGTTCTGGATGTTTTTGGGTGGAAACCCTCCCAACCGGATGGATGATGCAGGACGTAAATTAGTGATCAGCCACGTAGCAGAAGAAACAAAAATTGCAGACATGAAGGAGCGTAAATATAGTGAGGTGAAACAGAGCGAAACAAAGTTGTTTTAAAACCTGAGTGAAGATAATAAGACAGATAAGTGCTGACGATTAGCCTCATTAGCCTCCTGCTAATGTATCTGCATTTCTATTGCAACAAATGTAACGTTCCTACGAAGCTTCCGTAGCACACTACGTAGCTTACAGTGTACGTAACACACACATAATTTTACGTTTAATAACCCTGGAGATCTACTAGCTTTGAGTCATTTTCTGTTAAACACACAAGCCACTCTGGTTTTAACAAACTACCGTACAAAAGTTGATTGTCTCAGACTAAATTTACTCTCCTCTGTTTTCCCTCCGTAGGTTCCGTAGGATGCAGCAGATGTGTGGTTCTGCTGTCAATGGGCCGATTTTGATTTGTGTGTTTACAAACTGAGACCAGAAATGCTGTATAATCTACCTTTAATAAAAATAATCCTGTCTGTTCATGAAAAACAGAAATAAACAGAGTTTCGTAGTTTCGTACCCGCAGTGTGTAGTTGATGGTGTTCTGCTTCTCGTACTGGGAAACCACCAGTGTGAAGGTGTGCGTTCCTGCGCTGGTCAGCCTCATCTTCGTCAGGTAATGTGGGCTGTTGATACGGATGCCGTCGATGTATGGAGGGGGGTCCGCTGTGGGGGGGAGACCGGGGGAGTTTATTTATAACGAAGAACCAGAAGGAAGCTGACATTTAAGGTGGACTTGTTCAGTCTGCTGCTGTCTTTGTGAGGAGAGTTACGGATCGGACAGGTGGAGGGTTTGTGATTCACCAACCGATTAAATCTCACCTGGGTAGTAAACCTTCTTCCCATCAGTCTTGTAAACAACGAGGGTGATAAACTCCCTGTTTTGTGCAAAATCATCCTGAAAACAAACAAACAAACAAACAAATAATTAAACAAAGGTGAGAATAGAAAAAAAAATCACGACATTTTCTGTTCAAGTGTGAATAAAACCAAAATAAATCATGACATCAGAGAATCTCCCAGCTCTGAATCTGCACCTTGTCGGTGATGTGTCGAGTGAGCAGCACCCACACAGCAGCGCCCCCTGCTGGACAGTGGACCTCCAGCTTGTACTGAGGATTGTTGGCCAGACTGTAGACGTCCTTCACTGGTCCTTGTTTTCCATCCCAGCTACTGCAGACCGAACACAAACCAGAGCTCACACTTCAACACACATCTGCACACTTTAAATGAAGCAATATCATCATATGTGATAACACTGTTATTGAGGTTTCCACATGTTCTTCATGGATCAAAGGTGATCACTGGTGCAACACTGAGGATTTTTATAATGTGACCTAACAGGCTTTATAAACAACAAATAAACACAAACTAGTGAGTACAAACACTTCAGCTGTGCTGCTGTTTTATAATAAAAGCAGAAAATGTGCTGACTGGATTTCCTTTAAACGGCACAATGAAACAATACGAGCCAGAAACAATGAGACCACTGCAGGAGACGACTACAGAGAGAAGAACAAAGTCTATTCACCAACTTTCAAAACCTCAAGGACTTTCACTGCATTATTTTGTTCTTTTGAAAACATTTCAGTGATGGAAAATTTTCATGTAACACTCCGACACCACCTGGTGGCATCGACGACCAAAACCTCTTTTTAACAGGAAGCTTCCATCTTTTCATCTCAACATTAACGTAATGTCGAGAGTAAACACACACAAACACACACACACCTTTGAATGCAGGTGGATTCCTTGAACAGGGCGGGGTTCCAGCTCAGGTAAATGACATCATAATATTGACAAAGGTCCTCCCACGCGATCCAGAAAACACCTGGACAACAACACGGAAAACACCTGTGTTATCTGTTTCTGACGAAGCGCTCGGCCTCCTCGGCGGCACGAACAGGAACTGGACATGAACATGAACGATTCAACCCAGTTTGTTTTCTTTTTTTGTGATTTGATTTATGCTCCTTTTGTTTGAGATCATAACCAGTTTGTCACAACCAGCAACATCATCAAATTAAAAAACAAAAAACCAAAAAAAACTTAACTTCTTCTGTATTACTACATTTTTTTCTGTCTGAAATGGAACTTTATTTCATACCATTATCAAATTTTTGTGCTGTCTTTGGGTCAAAGTTGAGGTATTTGAGGAGGTCTGGTGTCCAGTTTTTCTCGTCCCGCTCGCTGTAGCGTCCCTTCCATCGCAGGTGACTCCACGGATTCTTCAGCTGCAGGAAACGCATTCCCTGCGACAGCAACACGCCCACACACACCGAGTCAGTGACAACAGATGCAGGAGATAAACGAACAGGAATTTTATCTGCCAGATTTCACCAACTTGCAGTTTTCATTTGAGTGGTGAGTGTATTCACCACGCCGGGAAAAGCAGTGGGCTAAATATGAAATTAATCATCGTGTTACGTGTCTGTTTTCTGCTGAGAGTTTTTAACAGCTTTCTGAAAACAACTTATGTTCTCTCTTTAGAGCTCGTCTTGTCAGTATTTACGGTCCTGAACAGTTTGAACATGTAAGCATCCTCATGTTTAAACGTGTGGAATCTAAAACAACACTGACTTTATTACTATAGCTTTATTAATACTTTTAATCCTACTGAGAAATGTTAATTACATTTTAATTTAAACTGTATATACACATAAAACCAATTAAAAAAGAGTTTAATAATAACTCAGATCATGCTCAGGTATTAAACTGTATCATTACAGCTGATGTTTTCCATATTCCCTACAGTGATTAACATATGTGCTTAATGCTACTTTAATTATGCTAACCTTGTGCTCCCTGATGTCGAGAACAGCATAGGCGTGTGTGGGCACCAAACCCCATCGCTCCCCTTCTTCTTCTGTCATCACCCCTGTTGCCGTGGTGATAAGGACGTCACCCCTGTGAAACCTGGCAACAGAGAGAGAGACGCAGACACAAAACACAGATGTGAGGAGAGGAGTTCAAGGAAGAGACATCAAACCCAGAGACAGACAGACAGACAGACAGGCAGACAGACAGACAGACAGACAGACAGAGACACAGACAGGCAGATACAAGAGGGAGTAAACAGGAAAGAGTTTGTTTTTAAAGCAGAAAGTCACTTTTTCTTTGTAGGTTTGTGTGTTTCTCACCTCTGGAACAGCATACGAAAAGTGTCGTCCTTGCTGAAGGACTGATTGTCTGAGTGCATGGCGATGCGTTCAGGGATCCAGCCAGTGAGCGCGTGCAGATCGATGTTCTGTGGCACAAAAAATACATTAAAAAACTCTTTTTTTACATCTAATTTCTTGACAAACATCAGAATTTATACTGTAGATTTCAAGCAATTTCAAACCTTCTAAGACCTCAAGGTTATCAGATATATTTTATTACAATTTTCCTCACTTCTCAAGCCTGTTTGAGTTAACAAGAAGGGATATATTAACTCTGTGAATAAAAAGACCTTCAAAAAAGCTATTTTATCCTCTGAAGCTGTTTTTAAATCACACAGATTTTGCTTCTCATTCTTAGATTTTTGCTGTAATAACACTCACATGAATCTTCTCGACTTTTCACCACAACAAGTGAAATAACTGGTTTAAAAACAGCCGTCTCTCGACATTTCTCCGCCTTCACTCACCGAGTTGGAGCCTGGGAAGTCGTAGCCTCCCATCACCTTCATGTAGGCCTTTTCTATGAGGGAGACCCAGAGCTCGTTCCTGTTGCTGGAGTAGGAGCAAAGCAGTTCTCCGTTGCGATCCACCGGCAGGTAATCGTCTATGATCACCTGAGACAGACGGCAGTTTGAGAGATCATAAAACCTCCATCATGAGTTTGTCTGTATGCTGAGAGTCTGTGAATGCAGTATTTCTGAATATGAATGTGTTTATATCTGCAGTTTTTTCTTTTATGATTTTTTATATAACCAGGGAAATAAGAGGAAAATAGATTTAAATCTGCTATTTTTCACTTTTACTTATTGAAAAACTGTTTTGTTTTGAGAGCAACAGAGACTTTTCATTCACATGAAACCTTTGTCTCTAAAATGTGTTCAGAAAGCATTTGTAAGGTGTTTTATTCTGCTGTTTGTTGTTTGTTTCACTGCTGCTGCTGATCTTTCTGTTACCTTCCTGGGAACTCCATTGATGTGAAGTTTGACCATGTACTTCCCACAGGGGTTGTACTCTGGTTCCCCTCGTCTGTTCTGAGGGAAGATGATGCTGCAAATGACGGTAGACATTTTTATCGAACAGGTAATATTAAAGTCTAAAATAAGATGGATTATGCAGGGTTTTGTTTGGTAAATACAGAATCTAAATGATGTGAACTGCTGTTTCATGATGATGTATAAGTTTCTAATAACATATAAGAGCAATAACTTATTTTCAACAGTGTAAACCGGATGAAAACAGGAAGTTTTAGTCTGTTTTTGTTTGAAATGGTTCACATTTAAGATGCTGAACAAGAGACAAAATTCTACAGAACAAACCAGATCTTGTACCAGTCTACACACACAGGTGACACACAGGTGACACACAGGTGACTCTCAGTACCTGGTGATGAGTTTCTTGTTGTAGCGTCTCTCGTACGCCGCGCTGATGGCCAACGACGCCACAAATGAACAGTCAGACACCACAGTCTGTGCAGAGGAAGAGAAGACAACACATGATGATGTTTTAAAATCCGATAAAAAAGCTGCTTTACATGAAATCATGCTGCACATACGCATACATTCACACAGAATTAAAACAAGCTTTAAAATCAAATGAACACTGGACTTAAAATATGAACTCAAACAGGAAAAAACAAACAATGAACTCAACAGAATCATCAATAGAATACGGATTTGCATTAAAGAAAATTACATCTACATAAGTTTTCAGTTTATATTCATTTATGATATATATGTGGGTAAATGTCCATCATACACAACCATTAGAGAACCTGAAACAGTTTCATGCAACATCTGGATCCACTGAGTCCAGCTGTGAATCTGACCTGTTTGATGCTGAAGCTGGACACGGACATGATCATGGTCGGGTTGGTGCAGATCTCGTCTGGACGAACCCAGCGGGAGAAGATGGCTTTCTGTTTGGGCGACAGGGCCAGTTTACCCGTTTTGTCCCTGGTGAAAAAAAAAGAAAAACAAATCTAAAATCTAAAATCTAAAATCTACTGTGTGTTTTGTCAGCCAATACTAATATTAGTTAGTTAGTTAGTTAGTTATTGATGATCTGTTTGTCTTGACTGTCAGCAACCTAAAGATTTCAGGTGGTAGATTCACTGAATCCTTTGTGGTTTTGTCACCATAAACAGTTCAACACAGGTCAAGAAGTGTTTTAATAAAATGGAAGGAAAACTACAGGAGTTCAGCTTCCAACACAACCTGCTGTGAACCTTTAAAAGAAGGTAGAAACAAATAACTGAAAGCAAACTCACGAGAAAGGGACAGGGAAGGCGAATCTCTCCCGCAGGTCCACGCTCATGAAGGGCACATAGGCTATGCCATTGATTGTAGATGTGCTCCTGTTAAATGTAAAGGTAAGTGAGACAGAGACCAACAATGATTTGATTTTAATCTGTACTGAGATTTCATTTGTTGAAGCTGAAATGGCCTCTTATTTTCCAGTGGGTGTGTGATGGCCTTCACATCACAACCAGACGACACCAGAATGATTAGTTTTCTAAACATCTACCCAAACGTCTTCTGTACTTTTGTATATTTTAACAGGATTTATTAGATTTTCTCAAAGTTCTCACATTTTTCAAACATGCCCAGGAATTTTTTTTAATGAGCAAATACTTAATTTTTTTTATAAAAACAGGTTGGTTTATGCCAAAGATGCTATTTTTCCATTTTCAAGGACTTTTCCCTGACCTGGAGAATATTATTCAAGAGTTTTCCAGGTCTCACCTGAGCACTTCGATCTCCTCAGACGTGTATCGCTGCCCGTGTGGCTCGCTGGACTGGACCGCCCGGACCGGCTGGGGTTGTGATCGGTCATGGAGGCTGAAGTCCGGCCCAAGAGGGAAAAACTGGCGGGCCGGTGCTCCAGAACCTCCAGCACTGTTGGGTCTGGCTGCAGAGGGTCCAGCCCTGTCCTGAGTCTGAGCTGGAGCTGATCTGGACTTGGAATCTTTCAGACCTTCTGCCCTGAAAGACAAATATAATAAAAAATGCTCACAAACACAACCAGCTGATGTGGTTCTTGATTATTTACTAACGAACGAACCTGTAAGTGCTGATTAGCTATTTTTACGTAGGTTTTCACTTTTTTAACTTACCATTCAAAGCCCACTACACAAAAATAACTGAAGGACAAAACTACAGAAGGAACAACATAATCTGGAGGCTCAGAACAATGCATCAATGTACTGGAGATGTGATGGAGCCCCAGCAAAGATCAACACAACATTCACATCTACAACAAGACAACAGCAGCAACTTTCAGTAACATTTACCTGTCCAAAGCTTGGCGAGCCAGCTGCTTCAGCTTGGTCTGCAGCGCCTGGTCTGACGTCTCATTGGACTGATGGAAACACAGGAAGAGAAACAAATGCAGAAGAAATAATGAATAAAGTGAGTGAAGATCCAGAGTCAGTCACTGTTTCTGAGAAGGTGAGAGACCCACCGTGCTGATGCACAGCTCCACAGCCTGAGTGTACAGTTCGATGGCTTCATCGTCGTTTCCCTTCTCGTCCTCCTCGAAGGCCTGCGTGACCAGGAAGTGGGCGCGCTCCAGGTCCACCTGCTGCCGCGTCTTCAGCGGGTCACTCTTCTGAGCCTGACCTGGAGTCAGAGGAACAGTTGGTTTGTTAACAAAGGAGGCTGTTCCTCAAATCAGAGATCACGTTTTATTCAACTGCTATAAAAAAGCTAAAAACTCCATCAGTTAGTTCTGTTATAAGTCTGATCTTATCCACACCACATAAACAGAAAAACCCTTTAATTTTGCACAGAAGAGTCTGTTTGTTTGTTGTCCGTGTTTGGAATCTGGACCTGGTTCAGTCAACCATGGCAGACTGGACCGAGACCCAGTTTGAGGAATCACAGCGATGCTGTTCAGTCTGTTCATCAGTGTGACCCAAATGTCACAGTCTGCGATCAAGACTGAAGACCGAAGCTCTGCCTTCTCTTCTGTTCCACCTGCATCAGCAGCTACCAGGTTATTGGGTTCACCAAGCTGAAAATCTGATGGAGTTTCATACTACAGCTCAGCAATATATGCTACCACCTTAAAATGTAATATATATAATGTCTGTATTATTCTGAAACTGCTTTAGAGAGGTTTTGACTCAATCATGTGGTCATTTTTATGGCTGTACTCTGTGGTGCTGGACTGTGTTTACAATGTTTACAATGAGAGCTTGTGTCTGCTTTTTGGCCACACTAGTTTTATCGATGCAGGCAGACGTTATGTTATGTTTTTAAAAGCAGGTTCATATTGTTATTATTCCTTGTTCAGATAAAGAAATGGCTTTAGCTTAAGAAAGAGTTGGATATTTAAAGCAAAATGTGAAAATCTGGATTCACAGTTCATATTTTTTTAATATTTGGATGGATTAAAAAACCCCCTGAAACCTTTATACTCTTTAATTTAATATTTTATGACAATTAAACAATAAAATTACATATATTTATTGCCTCAGAGATTCTACCACGAAAAAAAACAATCAGCAGGAACCTGTGACAGCTAAACTTCATCCACTGACTGACCTACATAACAAAAACTACCACAGTCTCACTGTCACACCCATATTAAACATGCACACACACACACACACATGCGCACACACACACACACACACACACAAAGTGTGAGGAGAGTCATGGAAAAAAGTAGTAAGCCGGAAAATGAGAAAGTATTTCTTAAAGGTCGATTCAGTGACTGCGAACAACTTCTTACTTATTTTTCATCACAAGCACCAACCTCAGCTTTAGATCAGATTAGAATAATCAGAAATACAATCAGATTTATGAAACTTCTGCCAGTCATTTTAAGATCATATTAATCTGCTTTTCCTCTACAACACTACTTGTGCCGGTATACAAATTGATATGAAGAATTAACATACTGGTGATCTTTGTCCAAACAACATTTAAAGGGCCGTGTTTCTACAAATTCATTTTTCAGTTTTCTAATAAAAACCTAAACCAGATTGTTATTAAGAAGGTTAGATACCATTCACTGTGATTAACTGAATCTAAAACACAAACACATGAGGAGCTGTTAACCTTAAACTAAACATGAACAGCAGAGAACTGAGGTATAAAGATATTGTTGTGCAATATTTTACAGGCCAAATCATCAGAAAATGCCCTTTTATCATAAAAAATTAAGACATATCATCTAAATTCATCAAACAATTTCACAAGAAAACAGTGAACGTGGGCAAATGTGTAATGCAAAATGATGAAGCCAAACTATGAAACAGTGCCCACAGGTAAAAAGGGTATTATAAAAAAAGTGTGAATGCAAGCAACTTAGTTAGGAGAGAAGTTCTGCAAAAACCAGGAGGATCTATGCAGGTCAGATTTCCACAGTCACTGTTCATGTCACTCTGATGAAAAGCATCAACTTAATTGAACAGTTAATCTGTTAACTCGTCAGGTGAGCTTACCTGCGTTGTGGAGAGCCTGGACACGATCTATATACTCATTCACTTTGTCCTGTATTCCCTCCAGTTTGGACCCCGCCATGCCAGCATATATCAGGGCCTGAGCTGCCTCCTGCAGAGAAGATCCCAGAAAGATACCGGTGGTAACTGACACAGGAGGTTAGATTAAACCTTTAAAAAGTTTTAATTCTAAGTTAAACTCAAGTTTAAAAATACAATATATCTTCAGCTACTCTTTAATGTTATTATATGTAAACAGAATTCATGTACAGTCCAAAAATGTCAGGCCGAGTTATGTAAGTGAAAGTGAATGTTTACCTTTTGGGTCACACAAGCTAAGTGCTAACGTTGCCAGGTAGCACCTGTTTATACCTGTCAAGTCAAATCGTATAGTCACTCACCTTATAGTAAAATATAGCCTCGTTATATTTGCCATTCTGGTCGTATGTGACGGCTGTTTTGGCAAATTTGACAGCATCGAGCTCCAGCGCCGTGAAGTCCATGCTGAACAGAACTTGTTGACTGAGTTTCAGGCTCGAAGTTAGCCAGCGATGGGCTAGCTAACCGTTAGCTACCGTGATTCGCCAAATTGACAAAATTTCTGTTTTTCACTCGAAACACACTTCGTTTCATCAACTCGGACAAAGCATTGTAGAAATATGTCTGACAGGTGTCCTTAATCCCGCGGAGAAAACGAGCTGGTTAAGTTTTGTTTCAGCGTTTGACAGATGACAACTGTACGAGCGGGCACCAAAACAACCATGTTGTTTCCGGGAAGGATTCGCGCAGGCGCATTAGAGGACGCTGGCTTGTGTCGCATTCATGTACAGTAAGGAATTTTTCTGTCTTCTCTGTTACAGCAAAGGGCATCATGAGGACATCACTGCTGTCTGAAGACAAGTCTGAGGATAAGCAGAGGTTTTTAAGGTTAATATTAATGTAAAGTGAGAAGTGCATGAGATGTAAGTGGCCAAATGTCCAAGAAATATAGGAAATTGAATTGAATTGAACTGAATTTATTTATTTTGAACATACAGAAATATATTTGAAAGCAGAAAGAAAAACAACCAAAAAAGAAAGAGTATGTGGAAGTAAAACTTACATATCCCGACCCCTTTTCTCACTTATTTATAAATAAATGAATAAAGACGAAAACTAAATTCCACCTTAAATAAATCAAGATGAAAACTGAGACAGATTCAATTACAACCAAATATAAGTATACACCCCCCCATCCCAACTATATTTACAACCCCAGTACTTAAGACAACTTGTGTTCTTCCACGTACCTCCCAAAGATCTTTTTTGCAACATTTTTAAAATTGATTTAAGTTTGTGCTTCCACAGATCCCACCCACAGACTGACACACACATACTCTTTTTAGTTGTACAAACACAATGTTTTTTAAAATTAAATTGTCCTATTAAATTATAACCCCCTTCCTTGTC
>JAQMCX010000056.1:1402042-1421794 GCA_029814765.1 Acanthurus leucopareius | reverse complement strand
TATACTATACTTAATGTTACTATAAACACACGAACTAAGTTAATGTAACTCACATAACTGCATGAACCAATACTGCACAATACAACTGTGTACATGTTTTGTCATTATCTTACTCTGATAACTCGCACTGAGGCTCCTCCACTCGTTTTTACACCCTTTTAGTAGAAGTTTAGTAGAAATAAACTGGACAACTGGCAGCTCGCGCATGAGTCACCCCGCTTCTTGTTGTCTGTTTCCACGGTAACCGGGAAAGGCCCGCGAATTGCTCTGAAGCAGCGCGCGCAGCTTCCTGTCTGCAGGGATTGGATGGATTTTTTTAATACCATGTGATCAACCCACATTATCTTTACGATCGACGTAATGGGCGCCCCCCAGTGTACATTAATTAAAAATGATAAATAAATTAAAAATAAAAACAAATTAAAAAAACAAAAACATATAACGATATTATTATTATTATTATTATTATTACTATTATTATTATTATTATTATTATTATTATTATTGCGGGGGTGGAGGTGGGTGTGGTCATCTGCTGACCCCTCTTGCGTGTCCTCTGATGGGGCTGCTGAATGGGTTTTAGGACGGTCGGGTGGAGATAACAATCGTCTATCTATCTATCTATCTATCTATCTATCTATCTATCTATCTATCTATCTATCTATCTATCTATCAGTTTCTGTGAGTGAGTAGGGATGAACCAAATAAGTTTATACTTCATCCTGTTCCTGTTTGCACATGTTGTTAATTGCAATAGTATTTATTTTAATTTAAATATTTTCATATACATTGTTTTGCTATGGATCTTTTATTATTTTCTTTTCTTTTAAATATTTTAAATAAAGATTTCACACATTTATTCAGTAATTTGTCTCATTGTTATTTTTCTGGACCAGTTCACCAGAGTGACTTTGCTTATTTAATAACATTTATGGTCTCTACATTTCATAATATCCGTCATAACTCAGGCTCAGCCGGCTCTGGGTCATGGCAGGCTGTTGCAGTGTTGAGAGATGCCCACTAGATGGAGATGTGGAGGTCAAGCTGTAACCTTCCCAGGCTTCACTGAGTGCTCATACTAAAACTCCTGTGTGGGATTGAATTCTCTCATCAGCAGACACTGTGAGTTGTGCTCAGTCTGCTGAGGCCTGTTGATGCTTTTATTTTGAAACTAAATTGGTTTAATTGTTTACATTACATGCAGCTTCTAAACATGCAGCGGAGCATAGAGAGCATCCTGTTCTGCATGCAGCTCATGGCTTCTCCTCCTCTTCCAACATGTAACAACATAAGTGTTCGTTATTTCCAAAAACACCTGAAAGTTACAGGAAGACGTTTATTACTTCTTGAGTAAATAATCCATTAATTACTTTTCTTTTCAGCACTTTTTCCAGCAGAGGTTTTTTTTTCCTCTCCTTGAAAAAGAGCCAGTGGTGAAAGAGTTAATCTGACATCAACGCCTCCCTCTCTAACCTTTCCAATCTCTTTCAGCCTCCCTCCTCCAGCCCTCCACCCCTCCATCTCCTCTCATCTCATCCCTCCGACACCATTCTTCTTCTCCGTCAGCTGCTCTGCTCTCCTCTGCCTCTCCATGCTCCAGTCTCCTCCCTCTCCATCCCTCCTGCTCCTCCTCCTCCTCCTCCCCTCCCGTCCATGTGCCCGGCCCCTTCATTAGCTCCAGTATGAAAGGGAAGCCTCTTGCTGGCAGTCACACTTGCAGAGCCTCAGAGGAGCCTCACTCAGACGCACTGACTCAGGCCTGGACACACAAACGCAGCCGGCTGCCAAATTATAATCGGTGCACCCCTGAGTGAGGCCTCTGTTCGCCAAATCTCTTTATTTTCCAACACCGACATGGAGCTCCGCAGTGTGCATAAAACCTTCCACTACAGCCACCCGGGGGAGGAGAAGCAGCAGATGTTGAGCCTCAACCGACGCCTGGAGGCCTACCTGAGCCGGGTCAAACTCCTGGAGGAGGACAACGCGCTGCTTACAAAGGAGATCCAAACTTTAAGACGCAGCAGTCATGGAGCCCTGAGCAGGAGGAAGGGCCTGGAGGAGGAGCTGCGGCAGGCGAGGCTGGTGGTGGATGCAGCCTGGAGGGACAAGGTCCACACGGAGATGGAGGTCTGCAGCTTGGCCGAGGAGCTTCAAGCTCTGGACCTGCACAGGCAGAGGGAGGCTCAGGCCCATGTGAAGGCCAAGATGAAGCTGCAGCAGAGCAGGAAGGAGCTGGAGGAGGAACAGAGGGCGCAGATGTGGCTGAGTGAGAAGGTCAGTCAGCTGGAGCACGAGATGAGGCACCTCGTTCAAACCCATCAGGAGGATGTGGCCCATCTGGAGGCCACTTTGGCCCATTCAAGAGCCACGATGCCACCAGCACCGGGTCTACGACACAACCAGATACCAAACCTGCAACAGCTGGGGCAGGAGTGCTCCCAGAGGGCCAGCAGGGCATGGCAGGAGGCAACGGAGGTCTATGAGGGGCAGCTAACTCGACTGGAGGAGTCACTTAACCAGGCCAGGGGCCAGTTAACCCAGGTGGGTCAGGAGAAGCAAGAGAGCCAGCTGAAGCTCCAAACCCTGAGGAAGGAGATCATCTCAGCTCAGGAGGTCCGGCAGCATCTGGAGAAGATCATGGCCCAGCAGGGACACAAGTACAGCCAGGAGATCCAGCAGCTCCAGGTGAGACCAGAACATCCAGACCTGCACACTTTGAAACTTGTGATTTTTCACTGTCGATTTAACCGTTTTTAATCTGTTAACGAGACAAAAAGGCTCCGAAACAGCTGATCAGAAAACAACATGATGCTTTATAAAAACAAAACAATCAACTTAATCTGCTTATTTATTCTTCAATCGTTCAATCAATTAGTTCAATAATCCTTTCAGCAATTAAAGAAACTACATTCTATATATTCTTTTTAGTTATTCATCTTCTTAGTGTCGGTCAGACAAAGTGCATTATCATCCATGTTCAAAACATTTTAAAGTCCCTCTGAAAAGTTGCTCTTTTGATTTTTCTTTTTTAAAAACTGTGAAAAATTGAGGAACTTCTGCTGTGTGAAAACGATCAACCGTTGCTCAGGAAACGTGTCGTCCACCACGTTTGATGTCTGTGTCTTTGTTTTCAATCGAGACAAATATAGACGCAGTTTAAAAGAACGATACGACAAACCTCAATGTGAACGTGAACAGCTGATGATCAGCATCTGAACGACTGAGACACAGACAGTCTGGTCTCTCTGCTCCTTCATGCCAATAACACGACTGGTTTTGAGACATTGAACTCATTTTAAACATCTCATTGTCTGGTAGATATTCTGGGTCTTTAGTAAAATGTCACATGTCTGATTGAAGACTTTTTGGAGCCTTTGTGAGCTCGTCCTTCTGGGTTTTTTCCTCCCTCAGTTTGCTCGTTTCGTATTCAGATGGAGTGAAAACATTTGAGTCTTAAAAGGACGAAGCTCCTTGAATTTATTAGTTCTGGATCCCAGTGAAGTCTGAAATAACAAAAAGAAGCTTTTTCAGGTCAGTTTGTTGACCAGGTTGCACAGAAAGTAATAATTTGCAAATCTGATAAATTAAATTACAAGTCAAACCTAAAGTGTAAACTTGTGCAGCTGAATTAGAACAGAATGACTGCATGTGTTCGATCAAACTTTTCTCATACAGTTGGAATAAATGTCTTATTATTTTACAGTTTTAACACAGAATATGAAAAATAGCACATAGAATGTTTAATTTGAACTATTTTACACAGTTCAGTTTCTTATTCTTATTATATATTTACATTTTAAAGTCGTGTTCTCTGTTGTGGGAATGTTGTCGTCCCTCATTTTAAACCACTTCCCTTTTCCTGTTTCACTTCCTGTTTTTGCAGGAGCACATGGAGGGTCTGGAGATGGAGAAGGAGGAGCTGGGCCAGCAGATGGATCGAGTCGTCATGGAGAACCGAGGTCTGCTGCAGGTGAAGACGTCTCTGAGCCTGGAGGTGGCGACGTACAGGTACGCTGCACTTTACACACCTGATCACCTCCTGCAGGGCTACAGAGGCTGGAGCCAATCCCAGCATGCACTGGGTGATTTTACTTAAGCCAAAACACCCAAAAAGTTATAGATTTTAAATGTATTCATGCAGCTGTTAACTAAACATCTACTGGATTTGAACCAACAAGACATTTAAACTCACGATGTTCTATGAACCAAATATTTCAACAGTTAGTTCAGAGAATAATCCTCATTTAATCAGATTTATGAGGAGTGCAAATAATCTCCATTTGCAGCCCCATCTTGCTTTTAAAGCATCAGGATGGAAATAAAACTTTTGGAGGTGCAGCTCCTGATGGAGACCAGCTGCTCCTCTGATGTTGTGTCTGTAGTGAAGAAGCAGATATTTGCATTCAAACACAAGTTGCATGAAGCCTTTTTACCTAAAGATGAGATTAAGTTTCATGCATCCATGTGGTCAGGAGATGTTACAGAGATCAGAAAGCAGCAGATGAACTCATGTCACAACCTTTAAATTAGAATTAAAGAGGAATTTTCATTAAAAAAAAGTGTGATGAAACCTCACAAGCAGCCAGCTGAGACGCCATCACTGCTTCGTATCATATTACACACTGATTCAGTCTCTTCTGTCTGTGTGGTGAAGCTGCAGCCGTCTGGATGAAAAAAGAGCCTCTGATGTCCTGATCGGAGCAACTTATCAATTATGGAGCCCCATGGTGGTGTCTCCTTTCTCCTTCTCCCCCCTCCTCACATTATTGACCCTCAACCCTTCAGTGAAGAGACACTGATGAAAGAGCTGAGGGAGTGTAGAGTAACAGCAGAGGAGAGGGAGGAACAAACCAGAGGTCGAGTCTGAAAGTCACTCGCTGCTCTGAGGTTTGATGTTTTTCATCAGGCAGGAGTTCGTTTCTACACGCAGACACAAAGACGAGTGAAACAGCTGGATGTGCAGCTGATCATCAGAGGATGTGTTGGAATGGAGGCGGAGTCAGTGGTGTTAGTGCTGCATGGGCTGCTCAGAATGTGTGTGTGTGAGTGTGTGTGTGTGTGTGTGTGTGTGCTGCAGATG
Source organism: Acanthurus leucopareius (assembly GCA_029814765.1). Classification (NCBI taxonomy): domain Eukaryota; kingdom Metazoa; phylum Chordata; class Actinopteri; order Acanthuriformes; family Acanthuridae; genus Acanthurus; species Acanthurus leucopareius. The sequence goes on along the minus strand of JAQMCX010000056.1, from coordinate 1,416,714 downwards.
GCTCCTCAATGGTGAGGCCTTTCCCTCATTATCATAACAACAAGTCCTGAGTCTTTTCCTGCTGCTCAAAGGCAACAAAAGTCGCCCTTCTTTGCTCCGCCCACCTCGCCTGCTCCGCCTGCAGCATCACGTCGTCATGCAACCATCAAACTTCACAAAACTCTCACGTTGTTGCAGAATAAAAATCAGCTTCTCTTGTTTCTGTGTCTGCAGAGCTTTGCTGGACGGTGAAAGCTTCAGGGGAGACGTCTCTGCGTTCCACCTGCTGGGAAACGTTTCCATCACAGGTGATTAACACAGATAACATGAAACAGCAGCGACGCGTCAGTGAAGGCATCATCTCCACCCTCCTTGATGCATTAATGCCTCCATCGTTTCACTCAGTCTAACTAAAAGCCCCTCAGAGTCGAGAACACGTTCGCTGCAGTTTGTAATTGTATTAGTGTGACTGTGCAGAGAGTCGGGGGGGTTTTGTGGGGGGTTTTGAGGGGGGGGTCCGGGGCTCGGCGCAGGGAGCTGAGGCAGCCACTTTGGGTCCTGTAATGGAAGCCACCTACGAGCGTCCCCGGAGGTTATGGAGCCATATGGCTTCGCTTTCCAGTAACTTAGACAACAGTGAAAGGAAACGACAATCAATATCCGTCCATTAGAGTCCAGAGAAGAAGCGTGTGGATGCAGCAGAGTCTCCTCAGCGTCTGTCACCTTCAGATCACAAGAGATGATTTAAAATATAAGTTAAAGCTGAGTGAGATGTGTTTTATCTGCTTCAGGCTGATTTGTTGTATATAAAGTGTTTGTTTTCGTTGTGACATGAGCACACGTCATCATTGTTGCAGCAGCCTGGTTCATTTCACATTCATGAGCTCTGCTGTCGTCCTCCACAGATGCAGCTTTCAGTCCTCGAGGGGTTAAGAAGAATTACCAGACCCAGCTGCCTTTTAGCCACAAGTCCACTTCCTTCCCATCTGTCTTCTACCGCACAACAGGAAGTCGACCAAAAGCAGCGACCGCGGCGCCAACCTGGAGCCGAAAACCTGAACCCTCACAGATCTCCACCAAACCTGCGACGTTGGAAAGTCCTTATCCGAAAATACTGCAGGAGGGAGCCGTGGAAAACTTCAGGCCGCAGGAGGTTCATGAGACGGTCACCTACGCCGAGCCTCTGTCGCCTCCTGCTGAGCTTCTGTCACCTCCTGCTGAGTCAGCGTCAGAGGACAAAGAGGGTGAAGCTGATTGGAGGAAGGAGAAGCCAGTTATCGAGCCAGCTGTCAGTCAGCAGGTCGAGTCCGGCCTTAATGCAGAACGAAACATCAACCAGGAAGTCAGTGAACAGCAGTTTGCCACATCTGACGCTACAGCAGACCACGGCAGGAACACAGAGGAACCCTGCGTTTTCTCAGATGAACCTGATAAAGATATTTCTCTCCAAATACTAGCAGAGCGAGAAGATGTAAAAGATCTTCACGCTCCAGCTGATTCATGGGTAGAAGAAGAGTTCAGAGGCCAACATGTGCAAGAAGAAACATCAGATTCTGGAACTGAAGCTGTGCTTGAACCAAACTTTGACTCCAGGACGAGCAGCCTGGCGTCTGAATATGAGCCTGAAGAAAGTTTGTTTAACAAAGCGACGGACGTCAGTGGAGGTGAGCAGATGTTTGAGGAGGAGGTGGTGGAGGAGGTGATGAAGCAAGAAAGTTCTGCAGTAAGTGCACGTGAGACTGATGCTGAGGATAAGTTGTACCCTGATGGAGAAGAGATGGACACATGGGACAGTGTGATGGAGAGGAAGGTGGATCTGCAGGCAGGCGGCTTGAAGGAAGATGAAGAAAAACAACAGCACGCTGAGCCAGAAGAAGACATCTCAACAAGAGAGCAGGAGCACGAGAAGAAAGAAACCAGACCTGATGTTGCTTCAAATGCACAGCAACATGACAACATGGCGTCTCCTGAAGGTCAGTGTGCTGCTATAGAAGAAGAGCATGCACCACTTCCTGACCTCAGAGATGATGATGATGAAGAGGAGGACTCTCAAAACATCTCGGTGTCGTGGAGGACCGAGCTGGAAAGCGACAGCTACGCTCAGGACAACACGCTCGCCGACACTCGGCCTCTGATTCGATACAAGAGCGACGAGACGGACGCCAACACTCAGGCGCACATGGACGAGAGCGAGTCCAGCGAAGGCGAACTAGAGAAGAAGATCGAGGAGACGGGAAGCGACATGTGGAACGAAGGAAAGACAAAGAGATTTGGAACGATGGAGGATCTGTGTGAGGAAGGAGAAGTGATGGATGAGGAGTTCGATGTGGGACACACTCACACTGAGAGCAGCCATGTTGAACATGTAACTCCAGCGGATGAAACTGAAGGTGAAGAAGAAATGAACAGGAAGGTGAGAGGAGGACGTTCAGATGAAGAAACTGAAGATGTTACCAGACCTTCAGACACCACACATGTTGGCTACGATGAGGAGTTAGAGACGGACAGACTTGTGGAAGAGGAAATGGAGAACTTGGCCACAGACAGTTACAGCTTTCACTTTGCACAGCAGCAGCAGGTCGGTGAGGAACAGAAGCTTCTCCAACTGTGGAGCAAATCTGACGAAAACAGGTCAGAAGAAGAAGATAAGAAGGATTTATCTCCTTCTGTGAGAGGAAACCAAAAGCTTATATCTTCAACCCCTATCACAGACAAACCTTGTAACATCTTCAGTGATGCATCAGAGGTAACACCTCAAACAGAAGCTCCTGCTGATGACAAGGTCGAGCATGAAGATCAAGAAGTTCCAGAGAAAAAAGAGGAGGAGGCTGAACACAATCTGTCCATGGTGACACACACTGATATTACAGAAGATCACTCCAACTTTAGTGGCTTCATCAGCAGGTTAAATATGGAGGAAATGAACAACTCAGAGGAACCAAACTTTGTGTCAACAGCTGATCAGGAAATCCTGCAGGATGAAGCTGTTTCTGTTGAGGAGAACCGGCAGGATGAAGATGTTCACACTGAGGAGAACCAGCAGGATGAAGCTGCTCCAAATGAGGAGAACCTGCAGAATGAAGCCTTTCCCACTGTGGAGAACCTGCAGGATGAAGCTGTTCACACTGAGGAGAACCTGCAGAATGAAGCCTTTCCCACTGTGGAGAACCTGCAGAGTGAAGCTGCTCCCTCTGAGGTGAAGCTGCGGGATGAAGCTGTTCCCACTGAGAAGAACCTGCAGGATGAAGCTGCTCCCACTGAGGAGAACCTGCAGGATGAAGCTGCTCCCACTGAGGAGAACCTGCAGGATGAGGCTGCTCTCACTGAGGAGAACCTGCAGGATGAAGCTGTTCACACTGAGGAGAACCTGCAGCATGAGGCTGTTCTCACTGAGGAGAACCTGTGGGATGAAGCTGTTCCCACTGAGAAGAACCTGCAGGATGAAGCTGCTCCCACTGAGGAGAACCTGCAGCATGAAGCTGCTCCCACTGAGGAGAACCTGCAGGATGAGGCTGCTCTCACCGAGGAGAACCAGCAGAATGAAGCTGCTCCCACTAAGGAGAACCTGTGGGATGAGGCTGTTCCCACAGAGGAGAACCTGCAGCATGAGGCTGTTCTCACTGAGGAGAACCTGTGGGATGAAGCTGTTCCCACTGAGGACAACCTGCAGCATGATGCTGGTCCTACTGAGGAGAACCTTCAGGATGAATCTGTTCCCTCTGAGGAGAAGCTGCAGCATGAGGCTGTTCTCACGGAGGAGAACCTGCAGGATGAAGCTGCTTACACTGAGGAGAACCTTCAGGATGCAGCTCTTCTCACTAAGGCAATCCTGCAGGATGAGGCTGTTCTCACTGATGAGACAGAGGCCGAACCTCTGAAACCATCCACAGCATCTGCAGAACATCTCACTGAGACTGAAGCACACTGTCATGAATTCCCAGAAGTTCCAGAAACAACTGAATGGGAAGTAATAGAGAACCCAGAGGAGAACTTTAAAATCCAATATCTGAATAAAGATAATGAAGCTGACAGATTTCTCCAGGATGATGGAGGATCTAACGAGAAGGTAACGACACACAAAGAGGAGCTTCTTGAGATCTCCCCTGACTTCGTACCTGAAGACCATGAAATCTTTGTGGTAAAAGACTCAACAAGTTTACTGAACACAAACAGCAAAGACAGCAGCCCTCGAGGTTTCTTCAGCTCTGGTGTGAAGAGCGACTTCTGGGTGTCCTCCTTGGAGACCGGCGCCACCTATCAGCCAGATGAGGCCTGTGATGAAGCAGCTGAACAAACCAATCAGAATCTCCGGTTTGATGACAACCTGGTTTGGGGGGAACTGGAGAACTCCAGCGTGGTTAACTGGAACTCCAGGATGGAAATCGACTCATCGAAAGCCTCCAAGAAGGATCAGGAGAAGATCCGTGCGGAGGCGAAGCAGCAGGTGATGTGCAGGAACGTCGTCGAGGAGGAGTTTGTTCTTTCTGAGGAGTCTGATGATGAAGGTGGATCCTGGTCTTCTGGAGAAGAAACTGTGTAGAAATCAGCGATGAGTTCGAGTCAAACTGTCTTAGATTGAATCTGTTAGTTTTCACCGTAAAAAACCAAAGTCGTGCCTCAGAGTCGTCGATCACCAACGTGCCAATCTTATCAATAAAGAACCTGAGCTCCTGCTTTCATGTCTGACACATCTGATTCATTGATTAATTGATTTTCATTTGTTTTCTTATTGAAACTCTTCAGTGTGTCCGTTTGCATGTTGTAGAAGAGAAGTGAGGTTTTTCTGCACGAGAGATCAGAGAAAGTCATCTGAAGGTCAGAGGGTTGATTGATCCCTGATGGAAATCAATGAGACCACAGAGATCTTCTCAGAGCTGCTGGTTTTCTCTTCTCACTCGTCAATAATCGACTCTTTGCATGTTTCACTCGTGTGCAGAACAAACGTCGGCTGTAAGAAACAACGAGCTGAATGAAACGAGCAGAAAGTTTTGTTTGCATTTGGTTTTGATCCGTTTCACTTTTCACTGCTGAGGTTTTTCTGTGGTGCGTTCAAGGTCCGAAATAAAACGTAGATTTATGAACTGCTCCGAGTCTCTGTGTGTGAATATTCATCTCCTTTGTATTCACAGTTTACACATTAACGTTGAGTAGCTGCAAACAAATAAATGTATCTATTATTCAAACATTTATAGATCAATTTTTTCTTCTGAAAAGCTGAATCAAACTTATTCAGACTCCACTGATTTATGGCTGAATTGATTATAAAACTTTAATTGATCACTGAGTCATGTTGTTGCTTCAGGACTGTAAAAACGTTAAAGATTTACCTCAACAATTAAAGAATTAGGTTTCCAGTAACACAATTACAAACTGATGAGTATTAACTTTGGTTTAAATGAAGAATTTCTTCTAAAAATGCAAAAAAACAAATCTAAACTAAACCGAGCTCCTTTAAAAAGCACCAAGTTGAATTTTTCCTCCCAGAAAACATAAAAGCATCAAATAAAATGTTATAAACTCAGTTATCTGATCGTGAATCTTTCTCTTCCTCTGCAAACAAACACAGGAGGAGCTTTTTGTCAGTAACACTGGTGTTGAAATGTAAAAAAGGTCCTGATTGGACAGAGAAGATGTTGGTGAAGAAGCTCGTTATGAAACACGTCTGTGACTCCGAACACGGCGGCGTCCTCGAGCCAAGGTCAAGGAACCAGCTGCTGGCTGCTGCACAGCAACATCCATCCCGGTTTCCTCTGGGTTTTCATTGAGGAAAGCTGTGTGTGTGTGTGTGTGTGTGTGTGTGTGTGTGAGTGTGTGTGTGCTGGCACTTGGAAACATCCCGGCCTCGCTGACCTCGCAGCAGGCAGGCTAACAAAGCAGCAGCGGGTTCGTCCACTAGCAAACAGCCGTCCCATGAGACGGCAGAGGACAATAAGTGACCCCCCCTCCTCCCTCGTCTCCCCCCTCCCACCCCCATGTCTTTCATTAGTCAGTTTGCTGAACAATGATGCTATTTTGGCGCCGCGGCTGCTCGGCTCTGCCCGGCGTGACGCTGGCAGAGGAAGGAAGCTGGTTTTCACTGCGAGGCTGCAGAGCTGAGCTGCATTACAGCAGCAGTGTGGCATGTCTGCTATTCTCTGTCCGTCAATGGAGCCGTCGCTCCCAAGACGTCCGACACAAAACCAGGAGAGCTCTGTGGAGAGGACAGCAGGACAAGAAGGTCACACTGAACAGAATTCATTAGTTTGATTGTGTTTGAGGAAACTTTTTTAACTGTTTTAGAAGAAGTTTCACCTGCAGAAACATCTGAACTAGATCAGCAGACCAGAATTCATTCTAATCTGCTGTTAAATTAATGTTCTCATTTCTTTTTTTTTTTTTTAATTACCGGTACTACATTAATAAATTTTATTTATTTATTAATGTAGTACCGGTATTTATTACTGTAGTTGATATTTTAATGATGCACTGACTGTTTGGCACTTTTTAATTTCGTTGTACTTGTTACAATGAAAATAAAGGACTTTTCTATTCTTCTTCTATTCTTTCTTTCAAACTGCAGAACAAAGAACACAACTTTAATTCATGAAACTCGACATTATTTTCAAACTGAATAACATTAAAGTTGAGCTGTAACTCTGACGAACCTTCAGGTCTTAATTTTATTCCACTAAACACTTTTATCTCCTTGAAACAAACAAAACCTGATTAAAAAATAAAAAATGTTCACATGAGACACGTTGGGCATCAACATCAGTCCAGATGTGAGCAGCTGCCTTTGAATCAACATGGAGGAGGTGTGTGTGTGTGTGTGTGTGTGTGTGTGTGAGTCCATCAGAGGAGACGTGAAGCTCTTTCAGCTCTTTGTGGTCGTGTGGTCACATGTTCGCTCTGATCTCCATCAGTCGCTCCGCCGCCACTGATCCCCTCCTGATGTCAGCGGCGTCTCTTGTGGCTTCAGGTCTCCTTTGTGTCAGAAAATTGCATGATGGGACATTTAAGATGTGAGAGAAAGATGCTGAGGATCAAGTCTGAAGTCTGAAGGCTCAGTTATGAACAACAGACAACATCTCAGATATAATTCTGACATTTTGTCCTGATGAAGGAGCTTGAGGAGATTATTTTGTGTCCAAAGTGGAAGAACTTTGTCCCAGTGTTTGTTTCACAGCAAAAAGCTTCTTGAGTGGAAACTTTTGCTTGATTTTCTGCAAAAATGTTCAACAGAATCACGTCGATTGAATCCTCAGAGGAGCAAAAACATCAGCAGAAAATATGACGCCAGAAAGTTTTTATTTACAAAATCTCATGATGTCATATGATGGAAACTGAGAGTCTGAGGTGTCGAGTCCATGAAGACGATCAGATCTCACATGAGACTGATGTTGTTCCACATCGATCAGCGTCACAGAGCAGTCAGACAGGATGGAGGCAGAATGTGATGAGTCACTGTTTACTGCTTTGTGTGTCGCCACATTTAGACTCACATGTGTTGCCGCCTCGCTGTGGATGTTGCATCAGAAACTGCCTGGTCATGCACGGAGGTGACAGCAGGTCACTGCAACGCAGACGGTAACACACTCAAACACACATGATGTGATGCAAAGTTTTACCAGAAAGTAATGACGCTTTTCCTTCAGCTTCCAGAGACTTCTGCTGGGTTAAGAGACAAACAAAGAGCCCTGAAGATGTTTGTTTTAATGCAAATGAGAAGAAAAAGTTTCCTCTAAATTGCAGAATTGTTTTTGTTGATCGTTATCAGCTGATTTTGCACTGACAGCTGATCAAATCCAGTTATAAACTGTGTCCAGATTCGTGCTAATTGAGCTTTAAACCCTTAAAAACAATTGAAGCTGTGTCACAGCCTGCCTGGTGTTGCCTGCCTGGTTTTGCCTGCCTGGTGTTGCCTGCCTGGTTTTGCCTGCCTGGTTTCTGCCTGTGTTTCATTGTTTCCTGCCTATCAGGTCATCAGTCGGCAGCCCGGATCAAAATAAAGCAGCGGTTGCTCGGCGATGTGCAATCTGTGTGTGACAGCTGCAGGTCGGTTTGGATGAGTGACGCCGACTCGTGACGAGAAATAAACTCTGTAATCCTCCGGAAAGATTGTGACCTGGATGTTTGAGCTCAGTTTTAATGCTGACGAGAGGTTGTTTTTTTTTTTGACTCCACTTTTAGACGTTTGTGACGGTTTACGGCGGATGACAAAGTGTCCTGAAGGCAGCAACTTCTCAAGATTTAAAACCGCCGAGCAGGTTCAGGGAGATTAAAGCATCACTGCATTTACATTTTTTACTTTTTAAATAATGAGTCAGAAGTAAAAGTAATGAATAAAAAAGCTGAAAATGAAACTTGAGTGTTGAGTTTCTCTGTAAAAGCTCCTATTTTTATCACAGCAGCTTTAAACAGCCTGAAAGGTTCCTCAGCAGGTTTAACTCGACAAAAACATTTTAAAAGAACATTTTCATTTTGCAAAATATCTGCTGACATCATTCAAAGTGGAGGAGAAAGTAGGTGGACATCACACAGACTCTTGGATCAAATAACAAAAGACGACAACAAGAAAAACTGGCAGGAAGAAGCTCAGACGTCCAAAAAACAAACGTTACATAACCAAAGAAAAAGGATGAGCAGCAAAAGAGAGAAACTGAATTAATACAGAAATAATCAAAAAAAGGAAACAACAATACAATGAAACAAGGATTGAGATTCGGCCAAAGAGCTGAACGTGTTCACTGCCCGCTTCAAAAAAGATAATTTTCCCATTTTATCGACTGTATGAGGGTGAACTTTTATATAACTCAACTGTTTAAATAATATTAAGTATATTTTTTATATAATTAAGGCCATGACTGTTTACAAGAAGTCAGACGAACCATCTGCAACAACACGTCTCCTCTCAGGCAGGAGATTAAACATCTACTTTAACTTCCTTCAACCTTTCTAACGTTTAATCTTCTTCATAAACCTGAAACAAACACAGATGCTGAATTTGTTTTAACCGTCATCATGATGCGCCCGAGTTTTCACACGACGGCAGCAGATGGATGCGTGCGTTAATTTGTAGTTTATTTTGCTGATTTTCTGAAAATTTGTTTAAAATTTGTGCTTAATTTGGATGAAAAACTGTGATAAACTCCTGTTAGAACTTGTTCTTCAGAACCTCAGACGAAGTTTGTTTTGAGCAAAAAATTTAAAACTTGTTTATTAAAGTCAGATACACAGAGGAAAGACTGTCAGCTGCAGATCCACCACCACAGGCCAATGATCGATCAATAAATCTATTAATACGCAGATTTAATTCGTTACATGATCTGAAACCTTCTGAGAGGTTTTTCACCAGAATTCACAAAGGAGTTCAAAGAGTCGTTCTGCTGTGAAACTGAAAGTAAAAGAAACTGTTTTCTTTATAACTCGTATAAAACAAACAAACAAATGAAAACAAACAAACAAACAAATGAAAACAAACAAACAAACAAACAAATGAAAACAAACAAACAAACAAACAAATGAAAACAAACAAGCAAACAAACAAACAAACAGAGGTTAAATGTAAAGTTACTGTCATTAAAATCAGACAGATTCTCTTTTAAACATGTTGTAGGCAGAAGCGAAGGGTGTCATATCCTCTGGTGGTGTGTGTGTGTGTGTGTGTGTGTTTGTACGTGTGTCTGTGTGTGTTTGTGTGTGTTTCTGTGTGTGTGAGTGCATGTGTTTGTGTATTTGTATGTGTGTTTCTGTGTTTCTGTGTGTGTTTGCCTGCAGATGCTCTCACAGTAATCTAATCACACCCTGGAAATGAAGTTAGATGGCATTCAGGCCACACCCATGAACACACACACACACACACACACACACACACACAGAGGAAGGTGAAGAGGAAGAGGATGACTCACACGCCGACCTCCATCACTCCACGTCGCAGCAACCGCAAACCACATTCACAACAACCACAAACACACACAAACACTGATCACTTCTGTCTTTTTTAATCCATTAATCATGTTGGTTTATTTCATGTGTTCACACCAACTCTGCAACCTGAGCTTTACACATATAACACACACACACTCACACACACACACACATAAAAAGTGACAAATCTGAGTTAGTGTGATGACAGTTTGACCCCTGAAGTGCAGAAAGATAAGATCACCGCCAGGAAAATGGCTTCCTTCATCACTCACAGGCAGAAAAAGGGTCGAGTGTTGGAAGGACAAAGTCCGACTGTCCAGCTGGAAGTCTGACTAAGCTGCTGAGAGTGTGTGTGGCTATTATTAGAGGCCTGTTGAGCCCGGAGTGTGTGTGTGAGTGTGTGTGTGTGTGTGTCTGAGACATGAATCCGACGGCTGCTGTGGACAAACAGCTGACTGCAGCAGCTGACGGCCTGCAGGCGGAGAAGTCGATACTGACGGGATTTTGGGAAAAATTGGCTAATTTGCTGCCAAACTTTACAAACGAAGTGAAAATATGAAACCAGAGGAGTTTTCTTTTTGAAACAGGGAACAAAAAAACACAAAGTTGAGGAACAAAGAAGCAAAAAGTTTGTTTCCAAAGTGTATTAGTGAAGAAATATAAAGCAGCATAAATTGTACTGAAGTAGATTTACTTAAGTAACTTTAACACTCATAATATCAGCAGAACATACATGTTATATATTATATATATTTTTTTTTGTATAATATAACCTGTATTATAAAATCTCAGTATATTTTGCTCTTTGAACCTGTTAGTGTTTGTTTATTTGTTGCCTTTAAACCGTTTCTTTGAGCGTAAAATAAAAACAGACTTTAGCGAGTTTCACTGAAGATGATTGAAGCCGACAAACGTTGTTTTCCTGTTTTTACAGAATAATTCCTGGTTGTCACTGACTGCGAAGCTGAATTTACCCACAAACTACTAAATAATTATGTTTTGATTTGGAGTTTGACACTTTATGTCGAGATGAAGGAATAATTGCTCGTTACGTTGAGACTCAAAAAACAAACAGTTTTCTTCTGTTTCATCTCACAAAACAGGCTGATTATTATTTAATTATCATGTAATATCAGTATTTAAATGTATTTTAAAATATGTATTAAGAATATTTTTAAACCCTCTGCACTGTTTTCCTGTCTAATTTTAGTTTGTATGGTTTATAGCGATTAGAACGCCTCCTCAGTTCAATGATTCGCTTTAAATTCACTTTTTGTAACAATCTTTCTTTGGTTCAATATATTATTTTATTATTTTATTAATATATTAAAAAATCAAGGTTTTAAATGTATTATAAAGACTTAGTGGAGAATAATCTGTACTTGTTTCACATTTAAGTAAAAAAACAGGCACTTTTCCTTTTGGTTTTGGATCTTAATAGTTCAGCATCAATAAAGAAAAAAATCTTTTCAAGTATTCAGTCTTTTGGTTTCATGTTGAGAAATTTCTTTCAGCTTCTGTCGCAAAAATCTTTTCAGAAACTGAGCAGATAAAAATCACATCACATTAAAATATGAGCTACTTTCACCTTCACTTTGTCAACTTCCTCTGCATCTCTGCAGCTTCTGTCCTGCAACCACAGAAGCATCAATACAAAACACCGGAGTGACCTCTGGTGGTGTCAACGTGGTACTGCAGCCACATCAAACAGAGAAACAGACTCAAAGGAAAAGACACAAACTCAAAACTTTTCTGTAGGTCAACTTGTCTATTTAATATATAAAATACGGTAAAACATACGCAAAAAGGGGGGGAGGGTAAGAGGGGACCAATGGATACTTTGGTACAATAACAAACACTTTTTTTGTAAAAGCAGTATAGAATTTGTAATAACATATCAGTGCATACTTTATTTATGAAAATATACACAAATTGTATATCATTCTCCAAAAAACAACAAAAAAATTATCTTTACAACAAAAAAGCAGACTAGCCGAACACAATATATTAGCTATAATTTATTTTAAACTTTTTTCTTCAATTTCATTTTTTTTTTCTTAAATGTATTTCTGTGTGATGTATATTTGTGTTGATATTACATTTTTTTTTTATTTTCCTATAACATGATTCACTCGCTTGTTTTTAAAACGCCCATGCATTGACATCATTGTGTCTGGTCAGAAATAAGTTAGACGTGTCGCGCCCCCCCCTCCTCCTCCATGTTAGCATGTGTGGACTGAGAGGTTTGTACGTTGGACTCAAAAGTTTGCAGCATTGAAGCAGTTTGTCGCGGTCGACTCGTTCGGCGTCTCGTCCACAGCCACGCGTGTGCTAAACATCACTACGCCTGTGTTGTTTGTTGTTTCATGTCATAAAAATCGTGCAACATTAGTAACACCCTTTTTTTTTTTTTTGAAGAAAATAAACAAAACAAATCCCAACAAAAAAAAAGAAAACAAAATATATATTTATAGAATATTTTTATATAATAAAATAAAATCAAATTCCAAATAAAACAAAGATGCCTAACCTACACAGAAAAAAATAAAATAAAATAAAATAAAACAAAAAAACGCAGATTTCTACATCATCCTGACAGCTACCATCAGCGAACGCTGCGGTAATGATGATAATAATAATAATAATTATATCAATTCTCAGAGAACAAGTAAAAACAGACTGTCACCAGCACAAAGTAACACTGGAAAGTGAGTGAGACTTCTAAACATCATTATACAGGAGCAAGAATCGCTGTTTTCCGTGGGGATGCAGGTTTTATTCAAAAACTCTCAGCACGATTGTCTTTCTGTTTGGTGATTACAGTGACCCCTAGTGTTGCTTTAAAGAACTTGTCAGGGCTCCACCTGAAGGATGCTGTTTCATTCCTCTTTTATTTTTTCTTTAAATGACAAACCTATGGCTTACGGCTTCACACACACTCAGGGTCGAGGAGTTTTTTTTTTTTGTTCGAAGCTCGGGGGTGAAAACAGTCTTAACAGTCAAAGTGTTTACTCTCGGGGGGGGGGGGGATTTAAGTTCACTCTGTCACTCCGCGCTCAGAAAAGCAATATTGACACTCAGACTTGTCACCGAGTGGATGAGTGTGTGAGTGAGTGACAGACGGAGGGAGGATGATGGGATGAGAGGATGATGGGAGTAGTGTGTGATGAGTCTGAGAGTGGGGGGGGGGGCAGTGTGTGTGTGTGTGTGTGTGTGTGTGTGTTACTCATGGAAATGCCCCCCCCAAATAATTTGACTTGTTGTCATCTCGGCGCTGGACGGAGTAAACAGAAAAGTAGTGTGTGATGAAATGTGTGTGTGTGTGTGTGTGTGTGTGTGTGTGTTGAGATTAAGCTTTAAGAGAAGAAGAAAAAACAAACTGAGTGGGTGAGTGACGGGGGTGGGGTGAGGGTGGGGTAAGGAGGGCCCGTCCATGAGGAGGATGCGGCGGCTGCATGTGGTTAAAAAAAAACAACAAAATAACCCAAAGTCGACAAGTCTGCGTTGGATTTGGGAGGTAGTCATTAAAAGATCAAGACTCGTTCCGAAACCTCCGGCTTAGCGACAAACGACACCCAAACCGCCTCCAAAGCTCTTAACGAGCAAAATGGACGGAGGCTCAGAGTGCTTTCAAGAAAAAAAAAAAAGGGAAAATAAATACACGAATCTGCACTCTTGACCACGAAATCTACCCACTAAAACCCGAAAACGCCCTCCGTCACTTTCACAGAGAACAAAGATCACATCCTTCACCTTTTTGTTTTTTTTACCTTCATCGTCTTTTTAACTCTCCGTAATACGAAACTACGGCCGAACAGGCTACGGAAAGCTTCTTTAAACACACACACACACACACACACTCATGGCTTTTAACAAGAGGAGAAACCCTAACAGAGGACGGAGAGGGGACGGGGGGGGGGACTTCCTTGGCTTCCTTGGCTTAATCGTATAAAATCAGTGTGTTTGATCCGAGTTTGACTGATACGTTCACCTCCGATAACGCTGAAATATTTTACTGACACTTTAAATATTCACACTTTGATATACGAGCAAATTTTAAACCATCATGAGACGATAAACTATGAATTAAGAAAAAACAGAAGAACAGGGTTTTGCTGATTGATTATCTTTGCAAAATGTTTTGACAGCAAACACTATAAAAGAATAAAAACTAATATATTTTGGACTTTTTTCAGATTAAATTGACTAAATTATATTAAACAGCCTCTGATGAATGATGAAAACATAAATATATGTATATAATAAAGTGATCGTCAAAATGTGCCAATTATTTTCTGCCATGATTCAGATTTTTTACATAAATATTTTCAAAAAAAGTTTTTAAATTACTTTAATAATTAAAAATCTAAAGATATTTAACTTTTTGATGAAAAGCCACTGTAAAAGTTCTAAATAAAGTTAAAATTTCAAACTTAACTTTTAAAAATGACTTTTAAATTACATTATTTTATTTAATTTCCCATCACAATTTACTGTATTAAATATTTTCTTTCTGTGCTTTTATGTTTACAATTTCTATTCTGTGATCAATTTAATTAAATGATCTCATCTAATTTATTTCTTTTATTAACCACCTATTTATTTAAGGTGGTCCCGCCCACAGAGTTTGTTAAGGAAGCTCTCATTGGTTGATGTGCAGTAAAAAGGTTTTTAAATTAAATAACATTTTTAGGATCAAATTTTAAAAAGAAGTGCATAAATGTGTTTTTGTTTCTACTGAATATCAGATTTTTAACAAACCAGACAGGTAAATCAGTCAAACCGGG
>JAQMCX010000056.1:1381713-1401942 GCA_029814765.1 Acanthurus leucopareius | reverse complement strand
CCCCCCCCCCCCCCCCCCCCCCCCCCCCCCCCGCCCCCCCCCCCCCCCCCCCCCCCCCCCCCCCCCCCCGCCGCGGCCGGGGGGGGGGGCACCGCCTTGGCTTAATTGTATAAAATCAGTGTGTTTGATCCGAGTTTGACTGATACGTTTGTCTCCGATAACGCTGAAATATTTTACCGACACTTTAAATATTCACACTTTGATATACGAACAAATTTGATAAACTATGAATTTAAAAAAACAAAAGAACACGGTGTTGCTGATTGATTATCTTTGCAAACTGTTTTTGACAGCAAATACTACAAAAGAATAAAAACTTATATATTTTGGACTTTTTTCAGATTAAATTGACTAAATTATATTAAACAGACTCTGATGAATGATGACTTAAGTTTTTTATAAACATAAATATATGTGTATAATAAAGTTATCGTCAAAATGTGCCAATTATTTCTGCAATGATTCATATTTTTTACATAAATATTTTCAAAATAATTAGAAATCTAAAGATATTTAACTTTTTGATTAAGAAAACCCCACTGTTAAATATCTAAATTAAGTTAAAATTGCAAACTTAACTTTTAAAAATGACTTTTAAATAAAGTTTCATTTAATTTCCCATACTATCGCATCTCACTGTGTTAAATAAATTGTTCCTGTGCTTTCATGTTTACAATTTCTATTCTGTGATCAATTTAATTAAATGATCTCATCTAATTTATTTCTTTTATTAAGCACGTATTTATTTAAGGTGGTCCCGCCCACAGAGTTTGTTAAGGAAGCTCTCATTGGTTGATGTGCAGTAAAAAGGTATTTAAATTAAATAACATTTTTCGGATTAAATTTAAAAAAAAAGTGCATAAATGTGTTTTTGTTTCTACTGAATATCAGATTTTTAACAAACCAGACAGGTAAATCAGTCAAACCGGGTGTGTGTGTGTGCTGTGTGTGTGTGTGTGTCCAAGCAGCAGGTGTGTTCAGGTGTCAGGGGGCGGGGTTTAGGTAAAGTGCGCTCCATCAGTGACAGAGTCCAAACCATTGCTCACTCAAAACAGTCCGAGTCACCACGGCTACGTCTTCCCTTTCTGCCTCTACAGCACCCTCTCCTGGCTCGTTGACATGTTACACTCTATGTACACGCATAAATTAAAAACTAAAACAAAGAAACCGATCCACTGAGAATCAATGTGTTTGCTTTTTTTTTCTGTTTCGTTGAGGGATATCCTGCCGAATATAAAGTCATTATGTACAATCCCTGTCGTCTAACGTCGTGTCCTGCCTCAGACGCAGAGCTGCCCTTTGCTACCGCCTGAAGCCGTTTAAATATATACTTGTATATAATCTTTTTTTTTTTTTTTAAATTTTATTTTAACCTTCAAAACACCTCGTCCCTGTCACACAAAAGCCACAAAGGTTACGGATTGCTTATATACACGGTACCTCGAGAACCTCCCGTTTGAACGTCAGCGATCTGATCAAAAACACGAGTCGCTTCGCAAAAATAAGTTCAGCTGTGTGCATCGCAGGTGTGTGTGTGTTCGAGGATGAAACCCAGAATGAATTTAAAAAACGACCACGTGAGGTAACACACCCATACACACACACAGAGAAACACACACACACACACACACACACCCGTCTCTGAGCATCTGTTCGTGACATGATGTGGGTGAAACCGGGAGGATCTGCGTCGTGTGTCGCTGAGCTGCTGCAGCTCGTCCCTGATTCAAAGAAAAGCAGTCTTTTACCTCGACGACAAATCGTGCTCCTCGTTTGACGGCTCGTCTGCCTGGTTCAGATCAAAGACCCCAGGAGGGGGTCGTTGTCGGTCTCCTGCTGGGCCAAAATGGCGGCCTGTCGACGCCGTTGGCTGCCGGCTCGGCTCGGCTGAGAGGGGAGGCAGGTTTTTTTTCTTTTAGTGTTTTTCATATTTAAAACTGAGACGAATTTAAACTCTAAAGATCAACAGTCAAGACAGAACGATGAAACTCCACGCTTTTTTTGAAAAGAGCAAAATGGCCGCGGCTCGTAGAGAAGGAACAAGAATCTGGAGCGACAGCTGAGTCGGGCCGCCGCCGACAACCAGGATGTGGACTCGTCTTGGCGGCACAGACTTCCGATCAGTTTGACCAAAACCTACTGAGAACATGAGAGTGGGAGAATACAGAAACACCAGCCGCTGAGCCAATGCAGTGCATGCTGGGAAAACCTTGTTTGTCCGCTCTGCCGGCGGTAAAAGAGTCCGTGGCCAAAATTTTTAGGGTTTTTAAGCCACAGAGGCCTGAATACAAACACACTCATTCACTTCTATTCAAATACAGCTGAGTAAAGTCCAACATCGCGATAGTTGTGATTAATAATCCCTGGTACGGTGGCTCAACCCCTCTGGGGTGTGTGTGTATATGTGTGTGTGTGAGTGTGAGTGTGTGTGTGTGTGTGAGTCAAAGTACATTAGAGTTCATACAAGTGTGTGTCAGTGTCCACACGTGCCACATGAAGAGTGTGTTCGCATGCTTGTGTGTGTGTGTGTGTGTGTGTGAGGTCAGCGTTTCCTGTGTGGACAGCAGGTTACTGTGTCAATGGGGGGGTATATATCAATATGTGTGTGTGTGTGTGTGTGTGTGCACGGGGAAGGGGATCGGGGGCATCAGGGCTGGTGGGGGCATGTACACAAGCCACAAGTACACATCTCCATCTGTCCGTCCATCCGTCCCTCTCTGCCCGTCTCTTCATGTGACCCAGGCGTCCAGTCTCATCCTCTTCACGTTGGTCCCGTCCTGCTCCTGGGGTTCGGCCGAGGAGGGCCGCAGGAGGACCATGGTGGGCTGCTGGGCTCCGCCGCCGGCCTGGTGGTGGAAGTCCGGAGCCCCGCCTCGTCCCTGGGCGCCGTCGTCCCGGTCGCTGCCCTCGTACGAGCTGCCGTTGCTGCTGAGGCTGTCGACTGGAGAGCGACCTTGACCCCCCGCCTCCAGGCGCAGGGTCCCCGGGTAGGCGACCGTCACCAGACCTTGTCCCTGGACTTGACCCTGCCCTCCGCCGCCGATGCCTCCCCCGCCGCCGCAGGTGGAGCTCGGAGTGCTGCGGTCGCGGTTTGGTGAGACGGGTTCAGACTTGATGTTGACGTTGGGGTTGGTGTTGACTGTCAGCGCGGCGCCCTGAGGTATGTGGCCCACCGGCCTGGAGACGGAGAGACAGACAGGAGAGGAGAGACAGATGAACAAAAAGACACAAAACAGAGTGAAGCTGGTGTCTGGAACATCAAGATCTCATCCTTCACCATCACATCAGACCTTCACTTTGCAGGATGAAACATAAAGTTCAGCCATGTAGCAAAACACTGGAGGGATGGTCGCCGTCAGACGAATACGTCACCAGATAAACACAAGCTGAAGGATAAGCGAGCCACTTTTACAGACAAACACCCAGGACTCTCTGCAGCATCACTGCTAACCAGGTGGGTTTATGAGGACTTCAGCGAACAGGGGACTTCAGCGAACAGGGGACGACAGGACACATAAGACAAAGTGAGGACTGAAACACAGAAGCACAGTCCGAAAGCCATGCAGCCCAAACATTCCTGCACTGTGGGATCGGTAGCAGAAGATTCACACGGCGCAATTAGAAGCAAATCTTCTAAAGCTTGTAAAACGAGTCAAACTGGATCACGTTGAACTTTTAACCTGCCAGGTGAGAGAGCAGCTCTCTACTGCCACACACATCCACTGATTTAATCCCACAGCAGATGTAAAAACAGCTAAATGTGTGAATTAATTCAGACGTAATTTCTTTTCTGTTGAGTTTTCTCAGCTTGAAAAACTGACAGATATCAACATCTGTCTGCACCTTCCACCTGAAATCACTCTTTGCATTTGTCATGTCTTCACTGGATTGGTGCACTAATAACTTTATTTATATCACCACTGAAATTAAGCCTATGAAATATACACTTTTATTCTGATTTTAAAACAACAAACCAACAAATCTGTTTCTCTTTAGGAAGGATCAAGAACTCAGAGGGAACAAGAAAAACTACATCTAAATTCCTCTTAGAGACGAGTCCATGCTGATGTTTTCTGCTGTTTGTGACTCTGTCGTTTTAAACTATTAACTGCACAACACTTGACCACCAAAACCATCAGATTGTTCTGAGAGATTTAACTGATGTTTCACCTTTTTAGCAGCGATCAGATTAAACATGACCGCAGGTACGGATGAGAACATGAAACAGGCAGTTTGAGAAAAACATCTGTGAGTTTTAAAGATCCAAAGACTCCAAAAGACTGCAAAGATTTATGTTTCTGTGAGGAACCAAAGCTATCAAGCACAAAAAATCCTGTCTCCATGATAAAAAATAGCAAAAATATGCTGAATTATGAGTTATGCTCAGTCTGCTTTCATCAGTGTGGCTGCCCACAGCAGTGCATTATGGGATCACAATGCATTTAGCAGTGACTCAGTAAACCTGCAACTTTTCCTGCAAGACGACTGTAAATCTGAAATATTCAGACACCACCAGTGTCCACACTTTCTCCACCTCTCTTCAATATTTACGAGTCTGCTTTTAAAGAAAAAATTACTAACGATGATGAAGTCAGATGTCCAAAGTGTGTCTCAGCCTCACAAACGTTGTTAAACATGTTTGAGTGTTTGAGAGTCTGCAGGTGGAAACGCTGAGCTGCTCTGAACACGACGTCGGCTCATGAGCCTGAAGATGTTCGGGACAGAAACCGAGAGCCACAGATCACATCTCTGCCGAAACTCTGTGCTTCTACCTGCTACGACTCTTTGATCAGCCCCTCCACCCTCCCACTCCTCCTCCTTCTCCTCCTCCACCTCCTCCTGCTCCTCTCCTGGCTGGAGGCTGACTCCAACCTGTCACCCAGGCTGACACCTCCTGTTGACGCTGCACTGTGGCTCACTTCTCTGACGGCGTCGACAGGATTTTTTTTCGGATGCTTCTCGTTTCCTCTCTTTCTCTCTCTCTCTCTCTCTCTCTCTCTCCTGCAGCCTGACACGGTCGATCTGAATTTGAAGCTCCCAATTACTGCGTTTCGCCCCTCAGGTGTGTTCTAATATGTCATATCATGAGCCATCTGCAGCGCCGCATCTCTAATATTCCCTCAATTACTGGCAGACAGAGAGGGGAGTCGAAGACGGCGCTCCTTCAGGCCATCTGGGTCTGCGGCTCTCCGGTGTGCCTCGCTCTCCTGCTCCGCCGCTGACACACTTTAACTCCTGCACTCTCGCCGCCTTACATACAAATGCACCTTCCTTCCCGCTAACACACACACACACACACACAAAAATCCCTCGGTGGTGGATGGGCCCACTCCGTCTCTCGCCGTGCCCACTTCATCAAACCTGCACGTCGCGGGCTCGGGGCTCGGCGCAGGTAGATGGATGGCGGTGCCACGGGGACGCCGCTGTGGCGAGTGAAAACGGCCGAGTCAGCGAGGCCGGTGACAGTGATGAAGGCGAGAGCGGCGGGATAACCCCCGAACGCTAACAACACAGCGAGCACAGCCAGAAGCAAAACACACTCGGTTACAGTGCGGAGCCATGAAATGCAGCTGTGTTTCCCAGAATGCTCTGCTTTTCTGAGGACCAACAAAACCGCAAGACAAACAAACCACTTCCTCTTAAACTAAAGTGAATCAGATTTACTTTAGGGATCTTTGCATTTTGTTCATAATGAACAGTTTGTAACTTCATTTGGCAAACGAGTCGCTGCTTCAGTTGAGACGAATAAAGTTAAAATCTTTATTTGTTTTGTCGGATTATTAAAATTTAAACATGAAGATCAGTTTTCTGGTCACCACGTGGAGACGTTTTTAAAATGATTCAAACCCTGCTGGTGTCATCAGGGTCATCACATCATTCAGTAAAGGGTTTGTTTTCCATGTTTTACCCACAGGACACCATGAAGTATTTTTACTGCCACTATTATGAGAATTTATAGAAACATAACTCTAAAAAAACTCTAAAACTCTACAATAAATCTCTGAAATTAATGTGAGAATTCATCAAAAGCATCAAATCATCAGAAATAGTTTAAAATTGAATGTACTCTCTCTGAAAAAGTAGGAATAACAGCATTATTCAGCTCATTTGTTATGTGTTTTTCATGTGTTTCAGTGTCAGAGGTTCCTTCATGCAACAGATATTGTGGGAAAGCAGCGGCCTGCAGCTGTGTGGCTGAGGTGTGGAGGTGCAGTACCAGCAGAGGCCCTCCTCCCTGCCAAAGAGCAAGTTGGACTGAGAGGCTAAGCTGTGGAGGGAGGTGGGAGGAAAAAAAAGAGACAAGCAGGTTTTAAAAAAAGCTAAAAACAGCAGGGAAACAGCGGGACGGAGGCCGGTCGCTGTCGGTCCAGACGTGGTTACTGCTTAAAAAATATCATCGAAAAGGCTCAACAGCTGCTTCCGTCACACTGAGACGTTGTTAGAGGCAGAATTTAGGGTCATTCACATGCAGCTCCGATCATTTAAATGATTACTTTTCCTAAAATAGACTGAGGCTGATGGGAATCCTCAAACTGTCGCTGAAGGAATTCACTCTGGTTTCTACAAGAGTGTGTTTTTAACCTGCTTCCATTTCACGAAACAACACTGAAAAACTTCACTCCAACAGCTGTTATTAGACAAATATGCTAATTTAACCTGAATATTTCTAACAAAAATTTACATTTCTGTCTCTTATTTGACAGTTGACAGTGAAGTTTTATATGTTTGTGAGAATCAAACATGTTGGGACGATCTGATGCTGGAAATCAGCCTGTTTTCTCCGAGCACAGACTCTGAAAAGCTAACAAACTAACCTGTGAGCGTCCTGAACTCGAACAGACTGTATGTTTGGTGTTTAATAAATCAGAAGTATTATCTTCCAGGGAGCAGGAAGCCTAATGAAAGCGCCGCTGGTTTTTACACCGTAGCCTCTAATCTGCAGTCTGGGAGAAAACACTGATTCCTCCGGGGAGGTTTTTACTGAACAGCCTCTGATAGCATGTGTGCATTGTGCCCTGCCGACAAACTGCGAGTCCTGTAAGCAGTTTAGCAATGTGTGCGAGTGTGTGCGAGTGTGTGTGAGTGTGTGTGAGTGTTTTCTCCTCTGAAACCACAGCTGAGAGAGAGAGGGACGGGGTGAGAGAGACAGACTGAGGAGGACAAAGTGTGTTTTTTTGTGGGCGAAAAAAAGCATGAAGTGAGAAGAGAAATCTGCAGGAACTTCAGCCACCGATGAAACATCTCATCCACTCTGCTGCTGCCATGAAGCCACGAACATTCGATGGACTAGATGGACAAAAAAAACAGAGATGCACTCGCAGACAATGTGCTGGAAAAGTTGTTTTGTTTGTTTCCTGCTGAAGCGTCCCAAATGGAGGCGCCGTCTGCCGATAACACGTCGACTCGGCGAGGAAACAAACAACAAATGGCATCCAGAGAGCAGCTCTGTTAAACCAGCTGAAAGCCGAGCTCTGCAGGGAGGGAGGAGCTTTCAGGGGCGGCCATGACACTAACGTTTAGAGGCGGGGGAAGCGAGGAGGAAGATGAGAGTCAACAGGTGTACGCCGAATTAAACCGAGCGGCGATTGAGCGGAAAAGACGGGAGAAGAGGACGAGGGGTGATTAGAGAGGAGGATGGATGACAGAAATCATTCCCCTCGAGGGAAAAGCGTGGCGGACGGCAAAGGCGAGGCTGGCAGCCAACCGCCGTTCAGTGTTTGATTAGAGGAGCTTGTTTGCTCGCCGCGAGGCCACGCTGTGATGAAATCAAAAACAAACCCGAGCAGTCTGGGCTGCCCATGCTGTCCTAGGACGGCACGATTTTTCCGTTCTGCAGAGAGAGAACAGTTTGGTTCGCTGGGAAAGCTTCCCACATTTCTGTGCTGCTTCGCTTGTTTCCAGCGACAGCGAATCTGTCGTCCTGATCCCACACACGACACAGCAAACCTGCCTGGTGTTCGTTATAACGTCCAGCCTGAGAGCCGATGAAACCTTAATGCTGCTAAATCAGACTGTTGTTCCTGCTGTTTTAAGAAATGTCTTGACACTCCGGCTGAAATCTTTTCATGCATGTAACTTGAGCTGCAACTAACTGTTGTTTTTAAGCTATTATGTTCTTGCTACGTACACAAAAACACTGATCACAGGTTCTCAGAGGTCATGATGAAGCATTCAGGTGTCTACTTTTATCCAGCCGACAGTTTAAAGTCTAAAGATATTCAGTTTACAGATTAAGTTTCAGTATATTAATCCAGTTATCTTTACAGCTTTATGTCAGATTCACTTGTTCTTTCTCTCTTTAAGAGCTTTGTTTTTAATACAGCATGGGAATATAGAAAGAAAAACTGCATTAAATGTTAATAAAAGACTAAAAATATAAAATATTCAGAGGACACTTTGTTTCTCAGTCTCTAAAATCAAATTATGGAGGTCTACATTTATGCAGAAGCTGGTGAGGCTGGACGTGCTGAACGCTAGCATCAGGATGCTAACACACTTATAGCATGTTTGCATCAACTACAAAGTACAACTGAGGCCAAAACAAAAGTTTGTACCAAATTTATGGCAATTTCTTTCAGATTGGTTCGATATTTCACTTATATCTACAAATATCAGCCTCATGGTGGCGCTACAGGAAAAGTCAGAGGGTCACAGGAGTCAGAAAGGTTCATCTTCAGGGGATTAAGAACATTTGCAGCAGATTTTATGTAAATCTGTTTATTTGTTGGTGTTTTTTAGGTTCATGCAGATGTAAAATGGATTTTTTTGGGGTTTTGAACTTCTGGAAATGCAAAGAGTTTTAAATCCTTTAGTTCAAATGATAAATGATGGACTGATTAATAAAAACAGAGATTATTGATAACTGAATATCAGCTGAAAAGACAGCAGATATGAACACACTCTTCATGGTAAAGAAACTGTATCTGTGTGTTTTTTAAGCTAAAGCTCCTCAAAGAAAAAGAGCTGCTGCTTCTTCATCTGAGCCTCCGAGAGGTTTATCGGATCTGTTTGTCGAACGGTTTTGTACAATCTGGACGGCCATTTGTTAACATTTACAAGGCGACGGGAAGCTTTCTGCTGCCGTGTGAGCGGGTGGATGTTCACTACGTGCTGCTCAACCCCCCGGAGTCACAGCTGCTGTATACAATAACAAACAACCTCTTATCATATTTTCACGGACAAATTTCAGCTTGTCAGACAGAGAAACAAACAACAGCCTCGATCCGGACAGCTGCCGTTATTTTTACCGTCTTTTTCTTAAAACACATTTGTGTCATTTTTAAATTTTCCTCTTTGTGTTCCACATTCGATGGAGCTGCACTGCCTCTTAAATTAGCTTAATATCACAAAATAACTCAGATTGTCCTGAACAAAAGCAAAGAAAAAGGGCTGTGAAGAGTGAAAAGCTTCTTCTTTAACCAAAAATTGCCAAAATCAGATCAGACCGGAGACTTTTACAAGCTAATGACTGATTATTGTGCATTTTATTTGATGTTTTCCATCCAAATAACTCTCTTAGACAGCTGAGCTACATCTAAATTATTCTCTCTAGTTGTGCTACTGTAGTTATTTGAGGCCTGTGTGTAACCGAGGGGATTGAAACTGTGCCTGAACGTCAGCTGACGGTGACAGCTAAATAGTGGAAAAGTAAAATTTTAATGCAGTGAGCGTGTCAGAGGCGCACAGCTGTGCACCGGGACGCCGTTCGGGACCGAAAGCAGCATCCAGAGACTCTTTTTCAGACGAGGAAGCTGGAGAGACACACTGCTGCTGTCACGCCGCAGCATCTTCCTCTTTGTTCATGACACTTCCAAAGAGCTTCAGATCTAAGCTTTAGGTGGCATGAGAACTCTAACAACCACACCAGTAAAGTGACTCTCTGGGAAAAGGAATAAAAAAAAAAGAAAAGGCCTTGATGGAACTGAGAGAGCGATGAAATACGAGACAAGACGCAGCCAAAGCAACAACAGGCATCACGATCATCACACAAATGAGGAAAAAGAGAGGATTTAACATCATGTTTCTCATGTTATTGCATCGTTTCTGTTAATTCTTTGGGTCATTTTAGCTCATAGATGATCCTGCGAGCAGAGCAGTGACTTCACAGATAGAAAGCATGGCAGCGCTAAATGCTAACATGTCATTCACCTCAGGTTAGCAGCAAAATTGGAGATGCAGTTAACCATCTCCGCATTCTGTTTCTCTGCACCCCACATGCTGTGGAGAAAAGAGGGAAGGGGGAGGGAGGACAAAACAAGAGGAGATTACAAGCCACTCCCCCACCGACAGGTGAGTCCAGCACAGCCAGACCGACCACACAAAGACTCAGAGCTAACGGCTAACGGTTAGCTTTAAAGATGGAGGAATCATCTGAAATCATCTCAGCTGTTATTGAAGAAAGTTACCTGAGATGAACCAAACAGAGATTAGACACAATGATGTTGATAAGGACTTAATCTCTGGAGTAACTTAATCAAAACTTAGATAAAATAATCTAAATTTATCGGCTTTAAGGAATTTTTTAAACATGAGATGTTTAAAGAACTTGTCTTAACTTTAAGGAATATGTTCAAACACTTAAATATAAAGACAATATGGCGACAGAACAGAGGTCACAAACTGAAACTGAAGGTCACACCGACCTCACATGCAACACCACTCCGGCCGAGGCTGCTGCTGGAAATGTTTTCATCTGTTTCTGGAAGTAATTTGCTGAAGGATTATGGAAGTTTGACAGGATGACTCTTAACTGTGTTTTAGAGGAGTCGAGTCAGTACTTTAAAAATTAGAGTAACTTATCAGGATCAGCAGTAACTAAAAGGTTAAACTGAATTTTCTCTGAAAATGTTTTCAGTGTTTGTCACAAGTATCGACTGTTGCAATATTTGTTCTTTAAATTGTCTTTTAACAAAGTTTTGTCAGATTTTATCATTTAAATTTCAAACAAATGATCTATTTATCAAAATAATGAGTATTTGAGCCTGTGTGGTGAATTTTAATCCAAAACTGACATCACGTCATCAGCATTTTTTCAGGATGTCCAAACCAGAAGAACTTTAAAGTTTGAAGCCGTGTGTGTGTGTTCAGGATAACACAGCTAGCCGCCCGGCCCACCAGCTACCAGGAGCTAAATGAGGGTGGAGCTCCGGTGGGAGTCGGAGTATCTAGGTCACCACGAAGATGAATCAAGCGCAGCCGGGGTGATGCTGCAGCTCCGTGCAGGAGAGGTGCTGCATGTGTTCGTGTTGCTGCTCTGAATCAGCAGACATGCATGACACTCAAAACAGCCTACTGGTCGGACGTTTGAGGACAAAGGTCAAAGGTCAAGAGAGAGGCGGATCAAGGTTAATTACGACTTTGTTGAGTGAACAAAGAAGGGAGCTTACACCAAGTTGCTGAGTGACGCCAACAGCTGCTGCGGCTGTTGCTGCTGCTGCTGCTGCTGCTGCTGCTGCTGTTGCTGGGAGACTGCTGGTTGCTGTTGCCAGGCAGCCATGTTGCCAGGCACCAGCCCCGGTGGTGTGAACGTCTGGAGCGCCGTGAGATCTGCACTTGTCAGCTGGTACTCTGAGATTAAGGGATGGAGGGAGAGACACAGAGGGAGAAGGAAAGAAGGAAAGAGAGAGGAGGTGGAGGAGAGGAGGAGGAGAGGAGGGGGGGGGTGCATCAACTTTCTGCTGCATCAATATTAATCAGGTCTAATCCATATTAATGGAGACCTTTGAAGTGGAATCATTCCAGAAGCTCTCACACAATGAACAAAGTGAATATTCATGGCGGTTTGTGGCATCACACGGCGAGATTTCACGTTTTTCCTGCATGATGCTCCTCATTTTTCTGAACATCACGCAGACAAAACACTAACCGGCCACTTTATTAGGCTCAATCTGATCAATGTGATGCGACCCGACACAGCTGGCAGGAATTAAACTCCACAAAGGTTCAAATTAATCAGTTTTTGGTGAAAAGTGATGAATCTATTCGAGGGTCAAAGGTGGAGGTGTTGCACTGCAGCGCTCTTCATTAAAAAGTGTTTCTAATCTTTTTTAACTTCAGTTTCAAAGAGTGTTGATGAAAACGGAACATTATTTTCTTTCTTTAAGCAAAATTTATGGCACAGCTGGTTTACTGTGACACTTAAGATCAACAGCTGTAATTAATAAAGTGGCCAAAGTTTCATTTTTTCCTCTTTTTCATGATTTGTTTTCTGTAAATATTTTCTTTTCTGTCAGAAACAAACAGATTCATCTGAGCTGCAGCGATGCCTTCACTGTCTCACCGGTGTTGTAGGCCGTCTGCATGCTGGAGAAGGGCGCTAGGAGACTGGGTGTTGCCACGGAGACCACTGGTGTGGTGAGCGGCTGCGCCACCTGGGAGCTGCTTAGCCGCTGAGCATTCTGGGAAAAGACAGAAAGACATATGGAGCAAGATGAACTTTAAGACACTGGAGGTGGAAAAAAGTTGTTAGATGAGGTTCTAAAAATGAGGTCTGAGGGCCTTTTGGGGTCCAGAAGTTGCTTCTAACTGAACTCCAGCTACGTGAAGGGTCATCTGAGCTTTAATAAGCTAAATTTAACTAATAAAAATGTATAAAACAAACTCTTGGTGCTATAATCTGCATCTCCTCTGTGTACAGTGAAGTTCACTCATGCTCAACCTTATTTTTGCAGTTTTCTTAAGGCAGTCTGGCACTGAGGTGATGATATCTGAGAGGTTTTGGTGAAATTAAGGAATTCTGGTTTGCATTTGACATCATTAACAGTCTGTTTCAATGCAGAGAGGCACAGCAGAGATTTACAACCAAACTCTCTCCGTCCTGGATCTTTGGATCCAGTGTCGTGAGAAAACCTGGTCCGGTTCCACAACGAATCGTGTCTTTTTCTCCTTATATGGACTGAACGTAGGAGTTCACGGCACATGACTTCATCCATTTTCGACAGCAGTAATGATAATGGGTAGCATGTGCTTCCCACTGTACGGCAGAGAGGATGCAGAGACCTTGTAATGTGACTGAGAACAATTTAATTACGCTGCTACGACTGAGATATTTCACTCCAAACACAGCTTGTTCTAATTCTGTTTCAAACAAAAACAAATACATTATCCTGCCATTTTAATTGCACCCTTTTTGCTTTATGGAGCTGAAGTGCAGCACGCTAATTAACTTACAACTTCCAGCTCGTCTGCCACGTTTTTAAGCTTTACTGGCAGTTTGAGTCGAGAACAATATTCTAGAACGAATCCAAAAGGAGCGCTAATGACTGAAGTGTGAGATAATGCGGAGTGACATCACTTCCTGTTGCCTCCACGAGGCAGTGGAAGAGTTTTTAATCGTCGTGCAGTTCTGTGAAAAAAACCCCCCGAGCATCTCAGTTTAACTGAGGCGGTTAACTTTTTTTTCGGTGACACTTTAACATCTGAGTGCAAAATGAGAAGTGTCTCGCATCTCAAGGTGGCGTTGGCACGGCAACGCTGTCGCCGGGGCCAGGCGCTTGTGTTATGTAGCATCATGGTGGAAGGTGTTATGAGAGGCACCGCTGTGCTGGAGAGTCATGCTGACAGGAACGCATGCATCGACAGGGCTGACGGAGGAGAGACGAGCGAGGATGAGCGTGTGTGTGTGCGTGTGTGAGAGTGTGTGTGTGTTTGTGATGTAAAGCCTGTGTGTGTGTGTGTGAATGGCTGCAGAGAGGAATGTTAAGAATTAACACACAGCATGAGGAGTGTGTTTGCTCTGAGACGTGTGTGTGTGTGTGTTTATGCATGCACGCATGTCAGCATGCACGTGGGAGCAAGACTGTGTGTTTCTGTGTGTGTGTGTGTTTCTGTGTGTGTGTGTGTGTGCAGGCTGCAGACTCGGTGTGTCAGACTCCAACACATCCACCTGAGTCGTCCCAGGTTGCAGACTTTGTGATCTTCCTCGGCTCTGATGCTCGGAGCATCGACTCTGGGATGAAACCAAACATGCACATGCTGAGCAGCTCTCACACAGCGGAGAGTCAGCTGGCGGCTCCGCTTCCCTCAGAGTTTCCTTCACACACTGTTTGTGCAGCACAAATGTCACTTTAAGCTCGTCTGCACAATGTAAACACACACATTCTCAGTTTTGTACCTTTGTCTTTTTTAAAAAGTAATTTCTGAAATGTTTCGTGTCAAAACAGTCGATATCTTGCAGATTTTGGATGTTAGAGATGGTTTTTTTAAAGTTCATTTTCTTTGCTGAAGCTTGTTGGTCAAACTTGTCTCATTTATTGATTCTTGGGTTGAAAAAAAAAACAATTTGCTTGCCATAAAGTCAAGTTTCATTTTGTGTTTTAAGTGCATTTTCATGCCATTTGTGGATCAATCGATGCCACTTTGTTCAGCCTGTCAGAGTGCAGTGAGAGGAGCCAGTTACTGGCAAAGACAACATGAAGTCATTTAGTGAACAGGCTCTTTAAAACTGGCTGAGAGCTGATTTCCACTAACTGCTAAAGATGTTTTTTAATCACTTATCATGTCTGTAGGTTTTACTGCTGCAGCTTCAGATTTAAAACATCTGACTGGTGAAACACAGGCTGACTTTTATTATGAAAAAGTCACAGGAAATGCCTCGTGTTTGTCTGTGAGACTGACACTGGCTGATGTTGTTCAACAAAAATGCATCTTTAACACAAGACAAAAGTTATTTCCTGTGTTTCTGCACAGTAGATCAGTTTGAAATATTACGAAAGAAGAAGAAGAAGCTTTTGGATAAGAAGCTCCATCTTCTAACTTCTCAGATAAAGTAATAAAACTCCTCTCAGCTTCTCGTTTCCTGCCGTCTGCAGACCAGTGAAGCTCTCAGAATGAAGGAAAAAAGGCCTGTTATTGCCTGAGTTTGTTATCATTACTATGACAACAGTTTGTTGTAGAGTTAAACTGTTGCAGTTACCAGCAGTAACCACAGGTGTCGCTGTTTTAACCAGGACTGACATTTTAGACTGACAGTTAAATCTTCACAAGCAAACTGCAAGTCAGAAATGTATGTTTTTAAATCTGAGTGACATTAAAAATAATGCATCATTTTCTTTAAAAGACTGTGTTACAGGTGCATGCTGGGTATTTTCTCACTGACTCCTCTCAGTGCAGAAGGCCTTTTTTTTTAACTTGTGTGTTTTATTGGGATTTTACAGCCCAAATCTTCAGGAAGCGGTGCAACCAGCTGATTTGTCCGCTGCAGGTCTGCTGCTCTGATGCTCTGAGTTCACTGAACGCTCTTCTTCTTCTTCTACTCCTCGTTTAAAGAGGCGGAGCCACCGAGCGGCCACCGGATGTGACGGGTTTGCTGACGGTGTCACACTCATGCTCAGTGAGATCACACAAGAGTTCGACACCACATCCACCTAAAAGTCTACAGGTCTATTCACCTCACTCACCAACTCCAGCTCTTCCTCCGTCTGCACGGCGGGCGGGGGGGAGGAGGAGGAGGAAGGGGGGGGGCAGAAAACACAGGACGGTTACGTTTCTACAGCAACGAACTGCAGTCAGGAAACATCAGCAAGTTAAACTCATCAGCTGTGGAGTGAAAACGCAGCCGAACTGATCGACGGCTGACTGAAGGAGAACGATCGGATCCAGATGTTGAGTTTCACAACAGAAAGCAGGAATGTTCACGTCCCCACAACCTCGAGATGTGAAGTGCTGCTTGTTTAAACATCCCCGAGAAGTCCGTCTGGGTTTTATCAGCCAATCTGTGACTTTTAAGTGCAAAGTTAACTCTGCTGTCACCACATATAGAGAGCTTGACTTCCTCGTGTTTAAAAGGCTGCAAGAATCTAAAATAACAGATGAAGCAGAGAAGAAGAATCTGGAGAAACAGCTTAGCTTTCAATGCTAAGCTAAACATGAGCTGATTTTAATGATCTGTCTAATGATCTTTCCTCTGTGAAAGTTTAAAAGAGCCTCAGTTCTTCAATAAAGGCTTTGGTGCAACGAGTGAAGAGTTTTTTTGGACTTCAGGACCTTTAACTTGAAGGACCTCTTGCAAGAACATTTTAAGGTTTTTGTTCTAAACTTCTTACGAGTCTTAAAAGTCTGATTCACTTGACTCGACCTGCACAAATGCCAGCTGATCATTAGTGCAGGTTTTTGTGAATTTAATCAAAAAGCATTTTATCAAAACTGCTGAACTTTGAGTCCTGCTGTCAGACGAGCAGAACGGACAAACTCAGCAGAGTCAGACAAACCAAAACAATCTTCACAACAGATGTTTTGCTAAAAGAAAGAAGTCTTAAAAACTGTGAATCGTTGGAGGGACGACAGTCGTGGAAACACATGAACTGAAGTCACACTGAGTGTTTTTCTCTGGACAGAATCACTTTGTTTCACAGCTGCTGTTTGAGTTTTCACGTCATGATTAAAGCTGATTTCAGTGACATAATGGAACCTTTGATTCAATCAGGATAAACCATCAAAACTCAAACAAATCAAAGAGTTGTTTTCTCTTCGGAGGGACACAAACTGTCCGTGAACGACTTTACAACACGCCAGGAAAAAACTCTGTTTACGAGAAATCAACGTGGAAACGGACGATTTACTTCAGAGACACTTCAGATGTTCTTGCATGAGGCCTCGAGCACCGAGCGCCTGAATCCTACGTGAGTTTTCCAGGATCTGTCTGACTTTAAACGCATCCTTCACACTCAGCTGTGGCTTCGCGTCTCGTCTCTGCGAGTCCGAACCCATCAAACCCATCGTTTGTCCCGTGTGGCTGCCGTAGCTTCCTCACCAGCTGCATGAGGCTCTTGCCGCCCTGCGAGGTGATGACCCTCAGGTCCGGCTTGCGGCTGTTGACCATCTGAGGGCTGGGCGGAGGCGGAGACTTAGCCGGGACTACTTTCCCCAGGCTGTTGCCGTTGGATACGGAGAGGAGGCCCGGGGAGGCCCTGGCGCTGATGTAGCCGTTAGCTGCAGAGAGAAAGAGAGAGATTTAAGAGGAGGGAGGGCTGCGGCGTCACATGTTTGTCTGTTTTGATGTTTTTCAGTATCTGCATCCACCTGAACTCTGTGATCGTCTGCCTGGGTTTGTACACGCAGCCCGTGTGTGTGTGTGTGTGTGTGTGTGTGTGTTCTCATTAGCCAGTTGGATCGCTCCGTCGTAACCACATGCTCCTCATCCTTTCTGCAGCTCAAACAGCGTTTCTTGGCGGCGCTCTGATTGTTCTGCAGCTCCTCCGCATCAAAACCGTGTCACTTTCTCTCCACAACAACTTGATTTCCACTCGCTTGCTCCAGCTTTCCTCTTTTGTTTCTGTCGCCTCTGCGATCAGTGAAACACACACACACACACACGATCGTCCCTGGACTCCTTCCATCTTTACACTACAAAACACACACTCATTAAACCGGCTTTGACCATTTTTGAGCCACAAATATCTGATTTCCTGAAAACACGGCGAGTTTCTCTCAACGTGCTCCTCATACATCACGTCTGTGAGCTTCCTGTGTTCAGACTGACTGAGCTGCGGTTGTGAAGTGCTTTTCCCACGTGTACCTGCACGAACCGCATGTTATTTAGAAGGTGTGAGATTTGATTTCTGTCAAACATTTTCCCCGATGAAACTTCAAAGGCTAAAAAACTCTTTTTTGATGAAAAACCAGCACTGAACTCGAGTCTGCAGAGACGCTTCTCTTCCAGATTTGAGAGGTTGGAATTACAACTCAGCATAACAATCTCTTTTCTTGATATAAGAAAATAAAACTTAAGGATTTAAAGATTAAAGTTGGAAGTATTTTATGTTTACCTTGAAGGGAACAACTACTATGAAAATACTAAAACCAACAAACATTTATTGTGTTTTATTCTGACGTCCTGCTGTGGCTTTAAGTCTGCCTAAAGACAATATTTTTTATAAAAACAGGTCACAAAAACACTTTAAGATAATAAAATTTGGCGAGATGAGAGGAAAAGAGGAAATGATGCATTTTTGGGGACTATTTTCAGCAGCGGAATAATCCACATTGGGTGCTTTAGTCTGTATTTAGGGCAGCAGGACTGTGTGTGTGTGTGTGTGTGTGTGTGTGTGTGTGTGTGGCATCGATTAAAATAAACTACAGTGTGTGTGTTTATAGTAATGAAGTTATGTGTCACAGAGCAACACTGCGGCTCATTCATGTGTTTTTAAGCTTTGCAACACTAACGTGACGACACCTCAGGCTTTTATTTGCACACAGAACGCGTTAATAGATACTTTAACATGTTGTTGCTGTTAGAAAATTAAAACACAGACAAAGTTTTTTTTTTTTTTACAGAGTTCAGGACTTTTTCCTTCTTTCTCTTTCTTTCTCTTTCTTTCGTCGCATTCCTGCAACATTACAGAACGTCACGTCTGTCGAACGCACCCTCCTCTGAAAACTGGTCACATTCCAAACTCCCACACTGCAACGCAACAGTTACTCTGAGACACGACCGCACCTGACGCATGACAGGCTGCTGCATGCGTGTGTGTGTTCATGTGTGTGCGTGTTCATGTGTGTGTGTGTGTATGTGTGTTCATGCTTTGACATCACAACATGCTTTTAAGGAACATTACTGAAAAACATCTCTGTTAAGTTTTCGATTCTTTCCCTTTTGTGTTCACATCTTCTCAGTAAACTACGTCTGAACTGGAAGTTTTTAAAGTTTCTAGAGCGAGTTTGTGTCTGATTTTCAAATTATGGGATGGAGGGGATCTGGGTGTCATGACGACGAGGCTCCAGCAGACAGCAGCCTGTTCGTGCTGCCGAGGTCAAAAAAGGGCTCGATGCAAACAGTCACAGTCGGTCACAGTGTGTTCGAAAAGAGGGACAGCAGGGACTTTCCCAGCCGTGACACACACACATGCATGCACACACACACACACACACACACACACACACACACACACAGGCTGTATTCCCCTCGGACAGGCAGAGTCAGGGTGTGTGAGTGTGTGCGTGATCGCAGATAGCAGCTCGCCATGACGCTGCTTCCAGACGACAGCGGCATGTGACTCTGCTTCATCTCAGTCACACACACTCAGAGGACACACACACACACACACACACACACACACACACACACACACACACACACACACCCCGCCCATTGAACTAAACCTGACAACAACAACAACAAATGAAGCTCTCTAACAGCTCAACAGGAGGGAAGAAAGGCGGCGAGAAGAAAAACGAGAGTGACAGTGAAAAGAGGGGTGATGGAGGAGGAGGAGGTGGAGAAGGAGGAGGAGATGTTTTCAGAGTGGAGTGAAGGAGGGAAAAGAGGGAAGATGAAGATGATGGAAGAACAAAGGAACAGAGGAGGGTTGAGGAGCTTTTCTGAGGAAAGTTCATTCGATGTCACTGTTAGAAAACTGCTTCATTTCTCCTCAAAATAAAACAGAAACAGACAAAGTTTTTTCAGAATGTGGAAAGAAAAAGAATGGAGGAGGTCTGCAAGAATAAAAAGGTAGTGAAGGAAGGATTACAAATAAAATAGCAGGGTAGCAGAGAGAAGAAAGGAAATGTGGAAGTAAAGGAGAAGAGAAGAGATAAAAGATGACAAAGGAAGAAATATGAGACCATTTAGGTAAAAATGCAGAAGAAGAAGAGTAAGAAAGGAGGACAGAAGTTTAAAAAGGGGATAGAAAATGGAAAAGGTGTAGAAAAAGATATAGGAAGAGAAAAGTGTTGGAGAGAAAGAAGAGGAGAGGAGAAGGAAAAGGTCTGAGGAAAGAATGAACTCTGGATGGAGAGATGGTGGAGAAGAAGGAAAGGAGGCAGCAAGAAGGTTTAGTGAAGGAGACAAGAGAAGGAGAGAAGGAATCAAAGACATTTAAAGGATTTATTGGAGGTAAAAACGACAGAAGAGAAGAAGATGAGCTGAAAGAAAAGAGGTATAAAATGAAGGTGACAGGAAGAAATATGTTTGGAGATAAAAAAGGAGAAAGTAAGGAAGGAGTGAGAGAAGATAAAGAAAGAGAGGAAGGACAAGGAAAAAGGAGAGAATCAGAGGAAGGAGGGAGGGAACGAGAGAAGAAACAAGGATAGAGTGAAGATGTTGAGGAAGAGAAGAAGAAGAATTTACTTTCCAGCAGGAATCTGATCACCTGCGTCCTGTTGACGCACGGTGGAGCCTCCACGCACCAGGTGTTTCTGGGAAATCCTACGACCCAGTGTGTGTGTGTGTGTGTGTGTGTGTGTGTGTGTGTGTGTGTGTGTGTGTGTGTGTGTGTGAGTGTGAGTGTGTGT
>JAQMCX010000056.1:1370195-1381290 GCA_029814765.1 Acanthurus leucopareius | reverse complement strand
GTGTGTGTGTGTGTGTGTGTGTGTGTGTGTGTGTGTGTGTGTGTGTGTGTGTGTGTGTGTGTGTGTGTGTGTTGCGTAATGTGCACTGAGCACATGTGTGTGTGCGTCACCGACTCACTGACTGACGGGAATCTGTCGCTGGTTGCGTTGTGTTCATGTTTGTGGGTAAAGGAAAAGTGTTGTGACCCTGAGGTATGAGAGACACACACACTTTCACACACACACACACTTTCACACGCACGCACGCACGCAGTGAAAGTAAGTTTCTGTGTGTGTGTGTGTGTGTGTGTGTGTGAAAGTGTGTGTGAAAGTGTGTGTGTCTCTCAGGTGCCCTCAAGCCAACAACAAATCCCTGTTCAGAAGCAGCCTGGGGTGCTGGCATCTTTCTGTGTGTGTTATTTGTGTTTGTGTGTGTGTGTGTGTGTGTGTGTGTGTGTGTGTGTGTGTGTGTGTGTGTGTTTTATGCATTGTGTGTGTGTTCCTATTGTTCTCTAAAGCTACTGAAGTTCTGTTTGAAAACATGCAGAATCAAACTCCGTGTTTGTGTGTAAAAGTGACAGAAATGTGACAAACAGAAGGTTTGTGACGTGAAACTCATTTCTTGACTTTTCTCTGACAAATTAGTAAACTGTTGTTTATTTCCTGCTGAATTTTCTGTCTTTACTTTGAAACAATGAAGGTAAACGAAAGTTAATTATTAAAAAACAACAACTTCTCCCTCTTGTTACAGCTTCCTGAATGTGCTGAATTCATAAGCCTCTTTGTAAAAATTCTCAAAACAGAAGAAATTGTCTCTATAATTAAAATGACTTTATGATTATTCCAGTTAAGAGTCTGTTTTTTCTGATGGTTTCATCCAAACAGTCGCAACACATCTGGACGCCGAAAGCTGAATTTCAGATAAACTGAACTGATGTGGAAACAAAAAAACACCTCAAATGAAACCAAAGTGTCTCCATGGACAGAAAGCAGTGACTTTGGGTGAACACACCCTTTAAAAAATGTAAACCTCCTAAACTGTGAAACAACTTAACAGCTTCAGAGTTTCCTGAAAAGGTTTTTCATCCATTTATGGACACAATGAGTCATTCTTCAGTCTTCATTTACGAGCAGAAACTATCTTCTTTTCTTACAGAGATGTTGGTTTTTGAACTTTACACAAAAACCTCGAGATAAAAATTTTTTAACTAAACTCATAAAAGTGAGAAACTGTTTTAATTCAAACTTTGTTTTAAAGTCTTTCAGGTTTATTGAGTCGTGGACGCTGAAGTCTGTCTGCTGTCGAACCGTGAAATGACTGTATCCTAATACTGTGTGTGTGTGTGTGTGTGTGTGAGAGTGTGTGTGTGTGTGTGTGGTAACTTGAACACACTCCTATTCTGAGAGAGTGAATCACAGAAACATGTCGACGTGTGTGTGACTTTATCTACGTTTTGTTTATGTATGTACAGTTTTTGTATCCTTTGCATGTGTGCATGAGTGTGTGAGCGCTTCCAGAGTGTGTGTGTGAGTGTGTGTGTGTGTGTGTGTGTGTGTGTGTGTGATGTCTCCTATTACGCGAGGCCGGGCGTGGGAATGTGAGGAATGCCGGGTGACGTCAATGGTGACATTCCCGGAGCCCCGAGTCCCTGGACAACAGCTGAGAACGACAGATCTAAGAGAGGAGGAGGACAGGGAGGAAAAAAAGAGGAGGAGAAGGGAGGAGGAGAGGAGTGAAGAGGAGATGAGAGGAAGGCTGCAGAGTGAAGGAGAAGATGGGAGAAAAAGGGCTGAGAGAGACAGGAAGTCAAGAGATGAAGGACAGAGAGGAAGAGGAAGTTGGGAGGAAAAGCAAAGAGAGGAGACAAAAACAAAGAAGAGAAGAAGAATGGACAGGAAACTTGAGTAGAAGAAGAAAAAGGATGGAGGGAGGATAAGGAGAAAAACAAGAGAGGAAGAGGCTGAAAGATATGAAGAGGGCGAGAACCCCAATGCATTCTGGGATGAAGAGGTTTCATTTTCCTTCACCAGCAGCAGAGAAGTTATGTGTGAACGATCTATGAGTTTACTCGCAAAGGAAAAGTTGCAAACAAGCAAATTCCTGAGCTTCTATTTTTATAACCGAGAATAAAAGGTCCAGTGTGTAAGATTCAGTGCCATCTAGTGGTGAAGTCGCAAATCCCACAAGACTCCCTGAACTTCCAAACATGCAGGAGAACCTACAGAGGCCATGAAGCTCTGGAGAAACGTACAAGATGCTTATTATAGTTTGTCTCTTCTAGGCTTCTGTAGAAACATGGTGGTTCAACATGGCGGACTCCATGGACGAGGACCCGCTCCTGTTATTCCACACTGAACATTTTAGAACAGACAGTTATATTAAAGTAAATCACTTGTCAATACAATCAATCATCTTCATTATTGACATTTTTCAAGGCTGGAAAACAACAGATGAACTCCGACGAAACAAAACATCATTTTAACTTTCTGTTTCCACTTTTCTGCAGCTGTGACATCACTTCCTGTTTCACAAACACATCATGTGACCTTTGACTTCGATCTCCGTCACAACCTGAAACTCGTCTGTCTGATAAATTATCACTCAGAGCAGCTTTTTTTCATAAAAACACACAGTTTGTTAATACTCTTAAAACGCTGATATCAATATTGAAACTTGGCTCTGATGCAATGCAGGGTGGGGGGGTGGGGTGTGTGTGTGGGGGGGTCAATATGAATGTATTGATTCCTTTTGGCCCAGCTCACTCTGAAACAATACGCTGATCGAGTGAATATAGAAAGAGAAAGAGAGAGAGAGAGAAAAAACACCTTCCCATCGTATCTGTTACTACAGGCCGGCTGGCAGAATCTGTCCTGGCTAATGGGATTTAAAGGGGGGGGTGGGGGTGGGGTGGGGGGAAATCTGGCCAGTGTCAAAGTCACCTCTGAGGAGAGGACTCTGCCAAGACAAGGGACAGTTGGATGGAGGGGGGGGGGATAATTCCAGAGAGAAGACGAGGGGGAACAGCTGAGAGAGGCGGGATGAAAGAGGGGGAGGATGAGGGGGGAGGGGGGGGTGGATGGAGAGATGAAAGGGGGGGGAAAGGGGGGGTGAAGACGGGAAAGCTGAGGAGTTTCTGCCGCCGCCGCCGTGGTTACAGTAACACTCCGACATCACCGACTCTGATCCTCGACCACGAAGACACGAATCAGATTCCAGCTTTGAGATTTTTTGAGTGACGGCTAAAAGTTTCCAGGCCTGCGAATCAGCACACACACACATACACACACACACACACACACACACACACACACACCTCTGATCTGCTCACCGACGGCTGCTTCAGAAACAATCCACCAATCAGAACCCTGCAGGTCGGATCAATGACAACGACGTCATCGTCCAAAGATGAAGAAGTTCGCTGACTTTCAGGAAAATCAGTCGTATAAAACAGTGATTGATAAGTTCGTGTCTGACAGTTTCATGCGTGCAAAGTTCAAATCTTCGTGTGATTTGTGCAGAAAGTTTGAGGTTAAAAACATTTCTGCTATTTCTGTTTTGAGGAACCGAAAACTCGATTACTTCACATGAGATTTCCCATATTTTTGTTTTTCCATGATCTTCTAAATCAGTTCGCAGGATGGGACACGTTAATAAAAACAAAAAAAAGGTGATGTCACAGACAAACGTCACATTCTGACGCTGGTTTGATGGTGTCAGTCAAATCAAAATAAACCCAAACAGACTCCATCAAACACTAAATCCAATTTTAGCATCAGTTCCCGCAGCCCTCCACCCAAAATAACACCAACAGGACCGTTATGTCACTTCCTGCCGACTGCGAGGAAAAAAACAAAAGTAAAAATCCCCTTTTCGAAGCAGAAACAAGCAGAGAAGATGATGACGACGATGATGAAGTCATGCTGATTTTAATGAAGTGAAACTAAGCAGGAATTCAGTTTTATTTTTAGGCTTGTTTTCATCCGTTTGACGGCTGAAATCTGCTGTCAGATTCAAAATATTCCACAAATGAGACTCTTCTCACTGAAGCGTTCATGTTTAAATCTGAGTTCATTCAGCTCAAACTGTCTAAAGCAACCAGACAAAGAGGAACATGTGACTGAAAACACAGTTCAGACTCACAAAGCTCAGATTAACATGTTTGTTTCCGAACTGAAAGTCAACCTGACATTAAAATCTGAGTTCAGAATTAAAAAAAACGATGACAAACGCTCGAATCAGCCGAGCGAGCGGATGAGTGAGCGAGCGCGAGCCGGATTTCATCGGTTGGCAAAAACAGGTGACGGGGACGAAATGTTGAGCTCACTTTCAGGTATTTGCAGCAGCTGGCGAAGCCGACCAGGTCAGCAAACACGCCAAGTTTTTTTTACGCTCATTCAAACTTTACTCTGGTTTCTGTTTTCACATTTTTGTAAACAACAACAACAACAACAACAACAGCAGCAGCAGCAGAAGCTCCGGAGTTTCAGCTTCACAGTTTTTCAGTCGGTTTTCTGTCAGTTTCTGCTCGTCGTTTCCAACTCGCTCATGTTTCTCTGCTACAACCTGAAACTCACTCTGTTCTTTGGACTGTTTACAAGCAGCTTGTAATGTGACCTTCAGCTGTTGCCAGTCAACAGGTGTTTTTATGCTTGTGTGTGTGTGTGTGAGTGTGTGTGTGAGTGTGTGTACACGTGACCGCCTGTTGCCACACATGGAAAACACTGCGTCGCTCTGTCTGCTGGTCAGATTCAAAAACCAGTTCGCTTTAAACGAGAGCGAAACGCAGAAAACAGAGAGGAGCAGAGAGCATGAAGAGCTGCAGCGTCCGAGTGTGTGTGTGTGAGTGTGTGTGTGTGTTTTCCGTCAATACAAACTCAAATTATTCTGAGAAACAAGGTGAAGCAGAGTACTCACGGACTGGACTCGGACACGCTCCGTTTGAATTCCCCAGATCTCCTCCTAACAGAGCACCTGAGACAAAAACACACACCGTCACCGTCAAACACACAAAAACAATAAAGATTCATGTGAAAAGCTCTAATCTGAAAAAAAAGCTGCATTCCCCTTTTAGAAAAATATCATTAAATCAAGTGCGTCATTAAAAAAGTGCTTCTGCTGCTCGACACTCACTTCACTCACTGAAGGAGCATAATTGGTTTTTATTCGACATCGCTGGTTAATTTCAAGCGTCTGTTTCAACAGTTTTCAATGGGACTTATTTTATATTTAGAGCCAAAAAAAAAAAAAATCACACATATTTGTACTGAAAAGATAAAAACTGGCACCTGAATTTCATCTAAAGTATGAAAACACACAGGAGTGTTTAAAGTGAAGCATCTTTACAGCCCAGATTCCTGCAAATTTACAAGTTAGATGACTTTTTTGTGCATTTAAGATCAACAAATAAAGAAATGTTTGAGACTTTCACCTTTTCTTTTATTCTAATTTCTACTTTTTAAATTATCTTGTTCTTTATTGTGTTAAAACCAGACATATGAACCATTTTTAGCCTCTTTCAGCTCTTTGTTTTGGTTTCTCCAAAGCTTCACTGTTTCGCTTCAGTCTCATGAAAAACTGACACCTTTTAAGTGTCAGTTTACATCCATTAAAACCCAGACTTATGGAAAATACTGTATATAATGATTATTTTTAGTGTATTTAACAAAAGGTCACAGCGACCTTGACCTTTAACCTTTGGCTAATAAAATGTTATTAGTTATTCCTTCAGTTTGAACAGATTTTGTGCCTAATTTCAAGGAAATTTCCCTCCAGACATGTTTGAAATATTTTGTTTATTTGGTATTTTGTCTGTTTAAAGGGGACGGACGCTGTTTGTCATGAGGACAAACTGACAGAAAGACAGAATGTAAAGACACTGAGTCCATCTTCAGCTGAGGAGGCTCAGAAACTGTGATGTCAGACTCGGTTCTGTCAGGTGGCTGCAGATACGCCTCCAGATGCATGCTGGGTAGCTGTGTGTGTCAGCTGGACGTTTAATTAGCTTTATAACGTGACAACATGTCAGCGTTGTGCTGAGAGATTGTTCCACTGACACAAACTGCCAGATATAAATAAATATCGTTACTGAGGCTTTAAAACACGACTGCATGCGAGTCTGTTCAGCCTCTGAACAACCAAACGCTTCTTTAACAGAAACAACATGTCTGTTTTTTAAAATATTCATTCAAACCAGCATTTGTCTTCCGGATAGCAGACAGTTTCTTCTACACTAACATTTACTTTCCCCTGTTGTGGCAAAGATTCAGTGTTTGGCTCTTTGCAAACTTGAGGTCGTCGAGGGCGTCTGAAAAAAAATCTGGCTGGATGAACGCATGGAAAAACACCAATAAGCAAACACGATGAACCCAATACATCTCTGGTAATGTGGGATGCATAGCAGAGTATTTATGAGGGGGGAGGAGGTGGAGGGAGGTGTGGGGGGGTCCATTACTGCTATGTGAAACCCTCCTGCCTCGGAGAACGGCATGTTATGAAAGATGCTGTAATGCATTTGTTGTGCGTTACATCACCTAATTCTGACTTACAATGAGATTACGCTGGTCGGAACAAAGCTCGATAAGTAACCTTGTCTGAGACGCAGAAATGGGGCACAAATCCTTTTAGTCAGAGGGTGAAGGATTGGTTTGCCACACACACACACACACACACACACACGAGTGCACCAGCTTCACGTCAAGGAAATGATGGATTCGTGTCGTTGTGAGGCGTCTCGCTCTCATTTAAACCAGCAGGAGTCGCTCACGGCGACAGGTGACGGAGGATGGACGCCGGACGTCGCCACGCCGCCGCAAACCGACGTCTCGGGTCATTCTGCAGCTCTGAAACTGTGTCGTTACACAAACTGCACTTATTGAACCTTCAGAAGAAGAAAAAGGTCTTTAAGTAACTACGTCACCATGACAACCGCGTCTATAATGGCGGCTCGCATCATTTCAGCTTCGAGACGTTTTGGCGAACGGCACTTTGACATGTTTGTGTCTGTGCGTTTATCCGAAGAGTCGACGGAAACAGTTTGGAAGAATCATGACTTCAAACTGCAGAAGAAGAAGGAAACCAGACGAAGGAGGAGCGTTCAGGTTCAAACAGGGATGAAAGTCACATGATCATGACGCAGAGGGTCGAAAGACGCCGCTGACTAACATTTAAAAAGCAACATGAACCTCATTTAAAGCTGAATTCATATCAGAAGTTACATTAAATTTTGAGTCCGTTACAAAAGTGTTCAGTGGGAATTTTAGTCCACAGTTTGTTTTACTTAAACATCAGATCTGACAGAATATTTTAATAAACTCACGTTTGTAATGTGGCATCAGGTTCTAACTGTTAGCTGCTGTTCACTTAAAGCGACCTAGAATAATTAGAAAGGTTATTTCCCCACACATCTTTGTAGTTTTTATATTATGATTTAAAAGTTTCAAAATGCGGGAGCATCTGAGGAGCAAGTGAAGGCACCGAGGCGTCAAAACACCGTGATTTCAGTGTCGCTGCACATGAAGCTGCGACACTTGCTGAGTAATTTAATCCAGATTTTAAAGTTTAAAACCTGAAGAAATCCTAAACTTATACTAGAAAAAATCTACCAGACATCACACTACTTCCTTCTTTAACCTGATCAGGTGTAAATATATTGATTTACACTTCTGTGACGTTCAAATGACAATGGGAAAATGCATGTGAGTGCAGCGTATCTGAACGTGATGCCTTTAATCCTTGTTTACCAACAGCTTCCTGCTAACACTGACTAGCTGGATTAGTAGCTTAACGTCACCGAGGTAACAGAGCACCTGTCAGTCAAACAGGCTCTTTCCTTTAAGCTTCTTTTGTAGAAGTTTGGAGTTTTTTTTTGTCTTTATTCTCCTTCAGTTTCCTTCAAACTGCAGAAACACGAACCTCACCAGCTGCTGAGCATCAAAGAGGAAGCTGCTCGATCACTCGGCATTAAACCGCAAACAGATGAAGCTGTGATCTTCTGGTTGGACCCGACTGGATGCTCATTTATACGAACATGACAGAATATTGGTTTGAGGGACCTTGAACGCACCGTGAAGCTGCACAGAAGCAGTTTTTAACAGAAACAGTTCGGCTGCGTTTCACCTCGTCTCTTACCTGCACTGGCGGGTCGCTGTGGTAACCCTGGCGACACGGTGTTCCTCTGCAGAGCCGGTTGCTGTGGCGACAGGAGGCGGGGGTCTGTGAGGGTGGAGGTGACGAAGGAGGTGGTGGTGACCAGGGCGCCGCCGGGGTTGTTGCTGAACTGGAGTGCTGCCGCCGCCGCCGCATTCTGATTGGATACTGGCACGGTGACTGGCATGGAGAAGGTGGGCTGTGGGACTGTGGACTGTTGGGAGAGACAGGAAGAAGGCGGGGCTTAGACGTGTGCATCACCCCACACATACACACACGCACGCACACACACAGACACACACACACGTGAACACAG
The DNA here is from genome assembly GCA_029814765.1 of Acanthurus leucopareius. Lineage (NCBI taxonomy): Eukaryota > Metazoa > Chordata > Actinopteri > Acanthuriformes > Acanthuridae > Acanthurus > Acanthurus leucopareius. Next base: position 1,372,849 of record JAQMCX010000056.1, on the reverse strand, counting down.
TAATGACAGGTGATCAGTTAGTGATCAGCAGCAGTGCAAACGAGCCCGCAGGTGAAAACACACAGTCACACCGAAAGAACCAATCACAGCCAGACTTTCAAGAACAGGTGAGACCTCGACAAGGGAACACCTGTCTGACTTTGATGTTTTAATGTGATAAAAGTGCAAAAAATGTTCTTTTAAAGGTAAAAAATCTAATTTGCAAACTCATTCTTGTTCCTGAATGAATCTTAAAAAATCTAAAATCTGTTCTGATGATTCAAATAAATTTAATCACCAGAAACCTCTTAAAATAAGTTTTTTTGTTAGTTTTTTTAATGATTTTTTCAGCATGAAAACATATTTTTAATTAATTTATCAAAATATTATGCTTAGAAGTTGTTATGTGTGGAGTTTCATTTATACAAAAATTTAAATTTGATAAAAAATGACTGAAGAACTGTTTTATTTGACATTTTAAAACATAAAAGAACAAAAATGACTCAAATAACTGGGATGGCTTCAACAGAAATCAATTTATTTTTAGGAATTTTTTACTGATTTTTTTGGTGAAACTGTTTTTTTCTGCACTAACAGATAATCACTTGTTTTAAGAGGATCCATAACCAAACAAAATGACTCGTTAAGAAGTTTTCTGGAGTGTAAATGCAGTTTTTATGAATAAAAACTTTGATGAAAACTGAATCCTAACGACTCCACACTGATTTTATTAATATCACAGTTTGTATGTTTGGATTTCTGACCATTTTCTAAAGAAATGACTCATTTCCAGATTGATTTGTAATCTTACAGGTGATATTCCAGGTGTTTTTTATTCATGTTGTTTAGATATAAAACTGAACCTGACTGACTTGAGATCAGTAATCAAATTACTCAGGATAATTTGTCACTCTTGAAATAATTTAAGTCTGCAAAACCTTTGGAAACTCCTCTGAAGTCAAATAAAATGCCTCTAAAATTGTATAAAATATGTTTTTAGAAATGAACTCTTTCAGCCAACACACACACACACCGACTCTGTCTTTAACACACACACAGGAACACACACTTGCACAGTTTTCTTGCATGCAGAGGTGTGTCGGTGTGTCGTCTTTCACGTCTCATGCCAGGTTAAAACTCCGGCCGCAGCAGCAGGTTATTGCATCGTGTTATTGGTGACATTTTGCAGCGTGCATGTCACATTCCAGCCACGTCCCACCACCCCGACTGACACGCACTCCTCGCCGGGAACACGAGGAAAAATCCCACCGAGTGTGTGTGTGTGTGTGTCTGTGTGTGTGTGTGTGTGTGTGTGTGAGACGCCGCCGTAAACACTGATGCAGCAGTTCGCTTGTTATAACAGAGCTCAACGTCTTCAGCCTGAAGCGTCGTCTTACACAGCTGACATTTCGTACGAGAAAACTATTTCCTTTAACACTTTTTAACCCTTTTTTTTGTTTGTTTTTTAAATGTTTTCCTTTTTCGCCACCTGAGTCGACCTCTAAAGTAGATGACCAGACAGCTCAGGGTCCTGGAAAAAATCAAGGGCAAGGACCTCGGGTTGTCCAGCCATCCGACCCATTTCATCCTGTTCCAACTCCATCTGAAAGAAGGACTTCTAATTATAGAATATGGGCCAGTGCTGCTCCGTACTGTACTCAGACTGCCGGGGACCCAGTTTATCGCAGAGGAGGACAAGGGCACCTTCCTGCCCTCCATCTCTGCCTCGTTTACCTCCACCAGGTTTCTGTAACTTTTGGTTTTTTTTTTAGAAGAAAAAGTCCACGAAAAGACGACTTTGCTATTTTATGTTTGTCAACACTTTTGCTTAAATGGTTTTAAAATGTTTGAATGACTTTACAGGAAGTTTTGTGGAAGAAATATGCAATTTGATCCTAAATACCGTAACTTCCGGACTATAAGTCGCTAATTTTTTCCGACGCTTTGAACCCTGCGGCTTAAACTATGATGGAGCTACTTTATGGATGAATATAAACGAAATATAAATGAGAAAGTGTGTGACGAAGTAATTCTGAGGCTGTTAAATTCCAGAAGAAGACAACTTTAGTGGTTTTAGTTGTTAAATTTAGTGGGTGTGGCTTATAGTCCGAAAAGTACGGTATATGGAAATTATGAACTTCCTTGAAAGCAAAGCTTCGGTTTATTATTGCCTGTGCCCTATTTTTTACATAAATAAACACAGTTTTATGTAGAAAACCTCTTTGAAATTATAAATAAACTATTAAAAAGTCCTTTAAACTGCAGCTCAACTCTTTGCTTCGTGCTGAACTGAGGTGGAAAAGTGACGATGACGAACCGGAAAAATCTGTCTGCGACGAAGAGCAACAAACTCCTGACTCTCACAACTTTTCAGATTTCACGAGCGACCCATCAGAGCGTGACGAGGAGGTTTGCAGACGGTGTGTGTGTGTGTGTGTGAGTGTGTGTGTGTTTGCAGGCGGAGCTGTACGGGAGGTGGTGACCGGGGCGGGTGGAGATAGCAGATAACAGCACTGCACCACTGCACACCTGCCAAGCAGAGGGAGGAGGGAGGGGATGGATGAATGGAGGGATGGATGAGGGGGTGAAGGGTTAGTGCTGGGGGGGTCGGGGGGGGGGGGGGGGGGGGGGGGGGGTGTAAAAAAGGGGAGGTTAACCCAGAAAAACATTTTTAA
>JAQMCX010000056.1:1356710-1370095 GCA_029814765.1 Acanthurus leucopareius | reverse complement strand
CCCCCCCCCCCCCCCCCCCCCCCCCCCCCCCCCCCCCCCCGCCCCCCCCCCCCCGGAGGTGTGTAAACAGGGATCGTTCAGCACTGAAGAAGATATATCCACCTGGGTCTGAGGGGGCGGGGCTAAACTTATTGATCAGATTTTTAGTTTTTATTCAGAGCGACTTAAAATCAGGACGAGTGTTTCTGTTTCTGCTGAAAGTTAATTTGATTCAACTTGACGGGAATCGAACCTGCAACCTTTTGTTTTGACTGAACTCCAAACTTTAACACAAAATATTATAATATATACTTTTTTAAGATGTAAAGACTCTAAATCTGCAGTTTCATCTGTTTTTTGATTAAATATGACCAGTGATACATAAAACACCTGATGATCAGTAACATTTTAATTTAAAAAGTTTGCAATGAAATGAAGAATTTTAAAGAGTTTAAATTTAACAATTATACACAGAATGTATATTGGATGTTTCTTAGCATAAATCTAACTTTTTATTTAAAAAAATGAATAGATAAAAATAAATAAAATGAATTTGCTGGACCATGATGGATGAATTAAAGCAAATATAATTTAAATAGTTAAATTAAAGCATTAAATTGCGTCATATCTGATTTATTTTGAAAACTTTTTCTGCAGTTTGGTTGGTAGCTGCTCAGAAACTTTAAGAGGAATTTTTATGATTTTTATGATTTTTACTTGCTGTTTCTGGCCCCGTTTGCATTAATTTAACCGTATCATGAATCTAAAATCTGCCTCCTTATGCAACTTGTTTTTCTGACCTTGATGCCGATCACCAAACAGTGCAGCTGCTCATTGATATCAGATGTTTTGAAAAATGCCTCCTGCTTTGTTGGTCAGACATTTGAAGTGTTTCTTCAGACTCTTTGGTAACAGGTTTGAATTCAGAGCCTCTGCAGCCGCATCACATCAGCCTTCTTCGGCTTCGTCTCTTTTCACCGCCGGGCTGAGTCGGCCGTAACAGAACCTCCATGACGGTGCCGGTTTTCTAGTTGCTAGGAGATTGGTGACATAACAAAAACCTCTTCACTTCTTCTCTAAATATGAATTTTAAATGTGTCCTCACCCCGCGCTGCTCTGTGCTCCGCCGAGCATTAATCCGTGTTTTTGGCAAATTACAAGCGAGTTTACATCTACCCACTCCAACTCCATTTAACACCGATGCTCCTAATAGCAGACAGGAGGGTTAATTGGGCCCTGCTCGTCATCCTGCAGGTAAATAATTGACTGAGAGCTTTTCCGGAGGCTCGTGCGAGGAACCTCAAGGCCTCTTCTGTGTGGCGTGAACAAAGAGGAGGCAGAGGAAGTTAACCTGTTCTCCCTCAGAGGAGCTCTCTCATGGATGTGACGCTGAATCAGAATGAATTGAACTCGTGGCCTAGTTTGCCTCCCCCCCCCCTCCCTCTTGTCCTGGAAGTCTTTGAAAGTTGAGTTTTTTAAACTTTGGTTTTAGTCGCATCTGATTTGTTAGCAGCTGTGGATCCGAACACAGAGGAGAGTTTTAACGACCTTCGCTGCTTTCGATCAATCAAGTGGTTTTTAGTTGTTGCTTTCCCTCATGTGACTTCCTTCCAACTTTCCTAAAACATTAACTGGTTTCCAGAAATAAAAACTTGAAATTGATAAATGAAAACTGCTATTTTCTGCAGCTCTGAACACAAATTATGTTCAAATATGTTCAAAAAACAATGTTCATGTCTGATTCTTTCACTGTGTGACATCACAATATGAGAATTAAAGATGTTTATTGACTGTAAAATAGTTATAAATACCTATTTTAAAGGAAACAAACAGAACTAACAGACTATTGAGACAAACGGTATTAAATTTGATGTTTTATTCTACTTATAGAAAGTTAACTTATGCAGTTATTCTATAGGTTAAAATGTAATAAAACTTGGGAATATCAGATCAGAAAAAGAATAAAATCTTGAATCCTGATTATAAAAATCACATAATTAAGTTTATTTAAGCTGAACTCTTCACAATAAAATATGTGATTGTATTTATTTATAACCTTATATCATCAGATCTGAAACTAATTAAAGAAATTGTTTGAAAATAAAAATGTTTGAATTACAGCATTTTTTATGATTTTGTCACCAAAAACTTCACCTGTTCTGAGATTTTTAAACTGTTCTTATATGTTTTTATAATTCAAATCTAAAAACTAAAAATTAATTTCCTTTCATTTGAGATTAAAATCTTCATTATTCTTCCTCGTCATATTTTTATTCCTGCGGTGTTTCGGGTCACAATAAACGCTTCAGTGCAGCTGAGAAAATGCCAGATTTTATTGACTTTTAAATGTGAAAGCCAAAAATTCGGAGGCTGAATTAAATGTGATTAACTGTGCCGCTCGAGCTGCATTTTTCACTTTCATGTTTCACATTTGCACCGAGCGTCAACGGGACACATTCAGGACGCTCAGCGCTTTGCTCAAGGGCACCGCGGAGCCGCCGCCGCCGCCGCCACTGCTGCTGCTGAGGGAAGAAAATCTATTTCTTATTCAATTTTCCGACACAGATTCTCGGGGCCAGAAGAGGATCAAACCAGAGACCCTCCGGTTAAAAAAATAAAGCTCCCTTTTTTTTTCCTCGCCTGCCACAGTTCCAGCGTAACAGGAAGCGAAACGTTAGCTGGAGGCTCGTCTCGCCAAGTGTCCTGCCCGTCCTCCCTCGCCACTCTCTCCTTACCTCAGGAGGTATTTTAGTACAAGTGGGATTAAGCTTGTATATCCCGGCCCCTAGCTGTCATGCTGGGGATTATGATGCTGAGGGGAGGAGTGGTGGGTGGTGATGTATGCTTCCGTTTGCTGGTGCATCCCCCCCCCCACAGTGAAAGGTGTGCTGGGCAGGCTGGCAGGCTGAGACGCTGACGGGGCGGTGGTGGCGGTGGCGGTGGCTAAAATCCAAACACCCAAAGTGCCAAAAGCTGCAGCTCTGCAGCGGCAACTGAAGATCCAAGAGGTGGACGTTTCCTCCGTCGGACCAAAACAAAAGTTTTTGTGGAAGCTGCATTTTAAGGAAAGTCATTTTTCTCCCATGAGGGTCTTTTTTTATAACATATAAACAACTTTAACAGGCAATCGGAGTGTTTTTACCCAAATTTTACTCGTAAAAGTTCATCTTTAATCCTTTAACATCGATCCAAAACCCCTCAGATGCATCATATTTTTCACTATGCCCTTAGATTATTTTAATGCCTACGAATTCTTTTCAGAAAACGGCCACAGTGGCTGAAAAGGCGAAGGTTCAATCCACTGATGCATGTTCATATTCATGTATCCTTCCACAGCTTCAACAGTCTCCGACTTCTCAGCAGTGCTTGTATTTCCTCGGGCGAAAGACGAGCTGGTAAAAGGTCAAACTCAGATTTTGTTTGCTTCTTGTCTGATCTGATTGTGTCTCCAGAATACAACAATTAAGTTAAGAAAGTAATATTGGAAGCAAGAGAGGAGTAGAACTATAAAAATAAGACCCTGGTAGTTTTAAAAAATCCCTTTTCTGTGCAGCAACAACAGCACATAAGTGATTTAAGGGATAACCGCTGTCCGACTCTCCTGCTGAGCCTCAACGTGACGGCTTCCAATCCCAAGTGTCCAATCAGAGGAGAGCAGGCAGACAGGAAGAGGGGCTGTAAATTAAGTGCTACTCATTAAAGTGACATTAATGGCATTATTGAGAACGGAAGAGAAATGAATCACAGGAAAAAACTGGCACACGAGCGGAGTGGTAAAGAGGCGCCGGGCAGAGCGCCAGTCAGGAGGCAGAGCCTGGATAATGTCACAGCGTCCAGTCGCAGGAGCGGGACTTCACGGGACCGCAGTGACCCCCGTTACACTGCGAATGACGGCGAGCGGTTAGCGCCTGCACCCCGGCCTGCTCTCCGCTACCTGCGTCATGTCAGGAACAAACCGAGGCGGCGCCGCACACACGACACGCCTGCAGTTGCACGCTCGTTTCCTTAGTGTTGCTAAGTATTACACAGTCGGCGCTCTCAGCCAAACAATCCGACCGCTCAGAGGCACGCTCCGAACGTGTTGATTATTACCATAAAGCATGCCTTCCCCTCGTGATAACGGTTGCTATGCCAACTTTTGTGAAAAAAGCGGGGACCTAGTTAGCGCTCCTCTTCCTTCTGTTGTTTATTCTCGTGCATTACTGAGTTTGCAGAGGCACCAGAAACAGAGTGTTAACGCCGTAATCCTCCTGAGGACGCTCCTCGCTGTGATGACTGTAACTTCAGATGAATAATCACAGAAACGCTGCCCTATTTGGTGTTTCACTGCTGCTTCTTAAGGGTTTCTTACTCACACAGAAGTTATAACCGCAGGGCAGCAAAAAATGACCTTTTGTCGTCTTTTTGGAGTCTTGAAAGTCTGAAGTTATTAAATCTGCACACAGGTCGACTGTGTTCACAGCGCAAGAAACACACTTCAAAAACAGCCTGGAAACGGTTTGAAATCAGTCAACTTGCATAATAAAATCAAGAAAAGTGATTTTTTAAGTGTTTCGATTACGGATTTGCATGTAATTTGAAATAAACTGTTTATAAAGATGAAAGATTGTTGGATTAAACAAGGATTTTAATTAAAGATTAAACAATTTATCTTCAAATAATTAGACAAACATAATGAACGTCTCTTAGTTTCAGCTTGTTAATGTGAAGCTGTTTGTCTTTGTCCTGTTAAATAATCATCTTTATTTCGTCAAAACAAAATTATTTAAACACGTCACCTTGAACTGAGACTTTGCAAAAACACTTTTCATCATTTTCAGACGTTGAACGCATGAAATCTCTAATAAATCAGGCGAGAAAATAATCTGATAATCTGATAACGAACGTGATCGCCGGTCGCAGCCTCTAGAGTGTGTCACCTGTCTGTCACTGCTCGGACACACACCTTCAGGTGGGGGTTGGGTGGGTGGGGGGGGGTTGTGGGTGGTGATTTGGTGGGTGGGTGGGTGGGGGGAGGTGCTGTTTGGTGAGAGGTGAAGTGGGGGAGGTGAAGGGATGGTGAAGGCGAGTGCTCTGTGAGTAGTCAGGCCGCCATCAGCAGCCGGAAAAAACGTCCGGCAGCGGGGAACCAGCATGAGGAGGGGGCGGGGTTACACAGAGAGGAGGGGGGGTGGTAGGGGAGGGGCGGTACTCACTGACAGTCTATAGTTCTGCATCATTTTATCAAACTCCTCGTCAATTTTTTTGTATTTCTCCTCAGTGCGGGGGGTGAGGGAGAAGGGCTCCTCGGGTTCTGGGCTCTCAGAGTCCCGGTGCTCTTTCTTGTTCAGAGCCTTCGTTCCCCAAACAACAGAAGAAGAAGAAGAAGAAGAGGAAGAAGAAGAAGGAGGAAGAGGAGGGCAGACAGAGAGAGAGAGAGAGAGAGAGAGAGAGAGAGGTGGATAGAAGACAGAGAAGAAGAGAAAGGGTAGGTTAGATAAGGTGACAAAAGTGTGACGGTACTCACGCCGTAGCGCTTGAAGAGGCTGTCCAGGTCCTCCGTCTTGCGGTACTTGTCTTCGTTTAGCGGGCTTTGGTCGATGGAGTCGTCGCCGTCCGGCTCGGGGCTGTTGCAGCCGTTAAAGCCTTTCTTTCGCAACGTCTGAAGCGATCAGAGAGGGGTAGAGGAGGAGAAGGAGGAGGCACATTTACATTTCATCTTTCATGCACATTTCCAGGATTACCACTTTGATTTTAAAGACACAGTCTGTGAGGCCAGTTTTTTTTTCATCTCACACAAAAACAAATGACCAGTTTTGATTGCACCACATCTGCCGACTCCCACGCTGCTCGCTGTGTAAAAAAACCGAAGCAGTAAAAGTCAGATGGCACAGTTTGACCCTGCTGATGACACACACAAGCATGTTTCTCTTTTTTTTTTTTTTTTTCCAGCAGCATCTTTCAGAGGAACGGAGAGGGCCTCGCAGAAAACACACTCTCAACCTTTAATAATCCTCGATCGATTCGCGAGGTCAACGTTCGTAACATCTGACGCCCACGTGAAAGCAACTTATTACCGCCGAATCTGCACTCGCCCACCCGGCAGGTGCTCTCGGGAAGTCGTGGATTAAAAAGGGTAAAGAAACTACTGACAAAAATTTCCTAATGGAGAGAAGCTTTGAAATCCAAGACGTGGCTTTGGAGGCCAGCGTGCAGGATCTCTGCAGGAGCTGCTCGTCGCTCTTTTCTCACAGGGCAAGAAACTATGCATAAACCTGAGCTGCATGTCAGAAAAACACGCCGCGGCATCGCACCTCCACACACCGGCCAATCAACAGCGTTACTAATTGGTGTGAAGCTTTGCAGCGGGGGAAAACGGTCGAGGAAAGCAAGAAAGGGTGAAGGGTGAGCGAGGATGCACACGGCGGTGTTAGCGCCGTGGCTAATGGCAGTCAGGTTGTGTCAGTGTTAGCACACTTTAAGGGCAAGAAGAGAGAGGAGGAAGAGAGGAGGAAGAGCCAGAGAGATAGAGGCTCTTATTTTGAGAGGATTCTGCCCAACGAGATTTGCCGTTAAGTAGCTTTGCCTGGTGGGCCCTTGACCACACAGCCAAGCAGATAGATCCTCGTGGCAAAATGGATCTTAAACTGGAGCTGGAGAGCCTTCTGTGGTCCAAATACCAGCTTTAGTCCTGAGTGGCATAAGATGAAGAGAGAAAAGAGGAAAAATCCCTCGCCTTGAAATCTATCAGCAGGGGGAAATAAAAGACTGCACCACACTGCAAAAAATATCTCCCTCTTATCACATCATTTGTGATTGAGACTGAAAACATTTGTTTTTAAATACAGATTTAATAATCTGTTCTTATTAGAGACAGTTAACTAGACGACTTCTGCAGCTTTTTACAGGAATTTGCTATTTGAATACAAAAAAAGTGACCTTGATTTTAAAAAATGCTAAAAAAACAAGTTGATTTGTCGTGAAAACAAGTTGAAAGTCTTTTTTTATGACTGATTTTATTACTTGTGCTTTACATTTAACTTCTTACAACAATACAAGTGATTTAACGTGTTTTGGTCCAATTGCAATAAATTTTTAATGCTTTATGAACTGGCTTACAATTTTGCAAATAAAGTTGTTGCATTTGAGGAATCTAAATGTTTTTTTGGGTCATTTTGGGGAAATAAAACCAACAGAAACTCATTATGTCGTCTTAAAGCTGCAGCTGCTTTTGTTTTTTAAAAAACTGCTTCAGTTTCTTTCTTCACATGAATCTGATTTTTTTTTTTTTTTTACAGCGTATCGTTTCATGGATCCTCCATTAGGAACAAAGTACTCTCAAAGATCACACTCAATATTTCACACAGCCTATATTTTCTTTAATTAATTATGCTGTGTCAAGTATGACTGCAGTCTTCTGGTGGTCTGATTAAAACAGAAGCACATGTTTCAACGACTCCCACTGCGCACAATCACCGCTAAGTGAGGATGACTCAACCGCCTGCAACTCGGCCCTGCGAACGCAGCCGGAGGTAACTCGTACCTGCAGGAGCCCCGAGGAGGCACAGACGCAGATCCTCTTCATTTCCAATGAATTAGTCTGAAAACCCTCAAAGAAACGAGAGAGGACGCCGCGTGGATGTGGAGCGAAGACGCTTCCCGTTTAAACACCGATCGCACTCTTTGATATGAATCTCATTAAAACTCAAAGGCAGTGTTATTGTTGCCGTGTCAAAGCTGCGTGTTATCAGCCCACAGAAACGTGTTATTAGACAGATTCGCTCCGACACGCAGACAGTCGCCTGATTCAGCTGTTCAGTCTCACCAGAACAACTCGCCGCTCTGATCTGCAGCTTAATGCAAATTTAACACACAGGAGCCGCCGCCGCCACCGCCGCCACCGCCGCCACCACACCGCACGCTTTGTTGTCCACAGTTCATAGAAAACACTCTGCAGCAGCAGTTGGTGTGTGAGTGTGTGTGTGTGTGTTTCGACCTAAAAAATGGAAAGGAACAAAAGAACAACAGGAGAAATAAAAAATAACATGGAAATAAAACGAATTCAACATGACAATGAGGGCATGTGACGGAGGGCTGCGTGGAGGACGTGATGGAGGCGTGGACCTCCTGCCCCCCCCGACTGACCAACTGACAGCACACAAAGAGACCACACACACACACACACACACACACACTTCACCTGGACGCATGCAGGAACCATCAGTGACAGAATTCTGGTCTCATCTGACCCAAATGTTTACCATCATAACAACATCTGAAGAAGAAAGTGAAGATATTTTTGTTTAATACCTGAAAATTTCTCCGTTATTGGTTTTTCAGGTTTCAGCCGTTTAAAATTTAAAGTTTTTCAGACAAACAGGAAGTGAGTCGGCTCAGAGACGGACTCTGGTTCTCATGTTTCATGGACCTAAAACTTCTAAACCCTGAAGAAGCTTGAACAACTTTTTGGCAAACGAGCATCTTTGATTCAAAGTGAACGAGGTTGTGGTTTGTGGTTCCTTTAATGAATCCACAGCAAACTGTCATTAATGTTTGAAACAGACAGTTAAAGTGCTAATTTCACACATTTCACTTTCTAAATCTCTGATCTTCCACTTGCTTCTCTTCCTCGACTGTTTAACTTCATCTAATCGATGTCGTCGTGTTCTCTGATCTTAGAAATTAACTTGATCAGAGCAACTTTTTACAGAAAAATGATGGAGATGCGACGGAGTTAAATAATGCAGAATTTTATTGAATCTTTTTGAACAGATCTTCACACAAGGACACGAGTATTAGATGCTTCTGCAAAACCTGAATCATGATTACTGGTGTTTGTTTAATGTCAAGGATTTTCATGTCACGCTTTATATAAAATCTGAGCGTTGCAGTGAGAGTGTGAGGCTGCAGAACGAGTGCAGCTACAGCAGAGAAACTAAAGCTGGTTGGATTTGGAAGACAGACTAACTGGGTTTAGGTTGAGGAAGGTTGTTTACATCAACTACAAGTTTCTGACAGGATGCAAGTTCGCAGACTGACTACACACTGATTTGCAACCCACTTTCCTTCCATTTGCATTGAACCAAAACATTTGCATCAGACGTAAACTGTGACAAAAGGAATCAAACAACATGAACTCCTGCAGAATCTCCAAACCATATACATCAAACTCAGTTGTAATTGTTGTTGTAATTATATTTGGCCTGTGAGATAATTTCAAATGTCTATCAGAGCTGGCCCGCTGATGTGTATATATCACATTCACCACTAATACTACAAATCCCAGAATGCTTTGCTATCTCATTGGCACCTCAATCAAACCTGCAAGCGCATAACAAGCTGATAACAGTCACATTAGACAAATTTAATCCTCCCTCCCAAAACATTTGAGTTGAGTTCTTTATGTGTTTTTTCTTTCTACTGCAAAGCAACGACTGCTAACAGCTGATTTTATTGAAGAGGTTTGTTTTTGGTTGTTTTGTTGTTGGCCTGTGAAAAAGAGTTTACGCTGAAAATAAACTTAAAAAGGCTGCAGATAGAGAGAGACATAAGAATTTATTTTATTTCATTTTATTTTATTTAAATAACAATAAGAAACGAATGCCACTGATGTATTTCTTTTAATTCTAAATTTGATTTCTCATGTGTTTATAATCTAAAGCTCTGCTTCTTCTAAATTCAATGTTTAAGCAACTTAAGTTAATTTCCATATGAAACAAGTTTATCATCATATATCTGGAGAAAAAGAAAAACATGCTCAGTTTTGTTTAATATTTCAATAAATATGCAGTCTGGCCTGAACTTCGTTCCAGTTTTCCAGTCGGGGTCACTGTGGATTTGAGTTTGACACCTCAGCTCCGAACCCTCAAACAGCCTTTAACGAGGTGAAACCAGACAAAAGTCCTCAAATTCAACTCTGCTCTCACTCTGAGTCTAAATAAAATCTGCATTAATTCAGTTAAAACGCCACGTTTCCTCTTTCATCTCCACGTTTCCTTCACATGCTCATAAACACACATCTGACATCATTTTCTCTGGAACATCACAGGCGTCTCTCTCTCTTTTCTCTCTCTCTCCTCTCTCACTCTTTTCTCTCTCATGCAAACACAACTGATATTTCTGTGAACGTCACACAGCAAACATGGGCATCTCTCCCTCTTCTTTCTCACTTTCTCTTTGTTTCTGCACTTCTCTCTCTCTCTCTCTCTCTAACTCACAGTGAACATTTTGTGCAACATTCACACACACACACACACACACACACACACACACACACACACACACACAGACACACACACACACACACACACCCTCTGTAGTCCACTGATCAGCTTGTCTCTCAGTCAGTCAGCCATCTGTTCACCTGTCCGCCGTCGCTCTCTCTCTCTCTCTCTCTCTCTCTCTCCATTGTGTTGCCAGGGTAGGATTCACCCTGCAGAGCTCCACGCCGGCCTCTGACTGGCTGCGGCTGCTGACAAGCCCCGCCCCCTCCACCCCTCCCCTCCCTTCCTTCCTTCCCCCTCTGGCTCGCTCGCTCGCCCACCCGCCTGTCCGCCCGACCTCTGTTTCCAGCTCTCCATGAAACGCTGCTCTCTCTCTCTCTTCGTCTCTCTCTCTCTCTCTCGCCTCTCATCTCTCGGCCCACCACCTTTGACGCAGCTCTCGCTCTCTCACAGAAAAGTGCAAAGTCTCACACTCGTCCTTCTGTGTTTTCGCCCTTAACATCTCTCTCTCTTCCTTGTAACGTCTCCATATGCGAGTCTCCCTGCTCGTCTATTTCCTCTCATCCTCTCTCAGTCGTTTTCCCACCACTCTCTCTCTCTCTCTGTCCTCTTTTGCCCTGCTCCCTCTCTCCCTCTCCCTCTCTTTCCTGACCTGTTCCCAGAGCTTTTCCCATCATATTTTCTCTCCCTTTTTCCCCTCTTTCCTCCTCTCTTACCGTCCTCTTTTCATGCTTTTTTATATTTTCAGTACAAACCAAAAATGCTTCTGTGGCTCCAAATATCAAAACCCTTTCAGGGATAAAAACTTGTCTTGTCTTTCACAGATTTGTGATGCAGAAGATGTTTGATTTTCAGGACCATCAGGTGTTTGGCAGCACCTGTCACTCACACACTTTCTGTCCTTTATTGCTCTTTTTGCTCTCAGTTCAGTCTTTCTCTTCCTCTGCATTCGAACTTTAGCTGTAAACTCTGATCGGTTGCATGTTTGTCCTTTCTGAAGAAGTGATCCCTTCTCTCTTATTCTTCAGAGGTGACGCCCACTCTGTTTTTCCTGAGTTAAAAGGTTGTTTTTGTGGCATATTTCCTTATTTAAACGGAGGTTCTTCAGAAACAGAGTGTCCTATGGTGTCGGATTGTGACACAGATTTGTGACGTGAAAATAAAACCGTCTGGATTCAAATTAATGCTCAGTTTCCTCTTGTGCTTGATAAGAAAGCTGCTGATTTGAATCAAATTATGATAAAAAATATAAATGTGTGTTCAAACATTTAACATTTGAACGTTTTTGCTTTTTTTAAGAAAACAAAGGTTGTGCTTTTTCATGTCAGTGAAGTTTCCATCTCTGGTTTGAATACTCTCCATTTTTCCTGCATATACAAGTTTACCTGGGAGTGTTTGCATCTGTGTGTGTGTGTGTGTGTGTGTGTGTGTGTGTGTGTGTGTGTGTGTGTGTGTGAGTGTGTGTGTGTGTTTGTTCTGTGCTGAGGACCCAGAAGGACTGAGGTCGCAGGCAGAGTCTCTGCTGCCAAGCTCCGGTCGGCACAAAGCACAATGAAATGTCACATCCTATTGCAGCGTGCTGCATAAAGGACACACACACACACACACACACACACACACACACGCACACACACACACACAGCCCCCTCCAGTCAGTCATATGGGACTTCATGTCCAGAGTCTCTCCTCAGCGTCTGCTGCTCAGATGTTGTATTATAGATCAGCGGCTGCTTCTTGTGTTTGTTAACTTACTGAGCTGTGAGACGACAGGAAGTCGTTCATTTACTGCTCGATAAACGCCGACTCGCCACGGTGAAATATGAAGAAATTCACCTTTAAGGTGTGTTTACAAACCGAAGAAAAGAAAAAACAAAAGAAAGGTGAAAGAGAGTATCTGTAAAGTCTGTTCTTTTATCAATAAATTACTAAAAACTCCCTGTTTTTTATCGTTTTTTCATGTTCAGAATCATTGATGAATTTATTTAAGAGACAAACAGACCGATCAGCTCTGAAAAAAACATCTTATAAAGTCGTCTTTTGTCTTTTATTGACTCCTAACAAGTGAAAACAAACCTTTACAGTCAGACTTTTGGTTTAATTATTCAAACTCCTGCGTCGTGTTTCCTTTAAATCCTGTCGGTTCTGATTGATTTCTCTGATTTCTCCACGACGTCGATGGATCCTCGGAGGCTTCGTGACGTCTCGCGTGTTAACGGAGGAGGACGAACATGTGGGACGTCCTTCCTTGGCTGCAGACGACCTGTCAGTTAAAACGGATGACGTCTCGGCTCTGATTGGCTACTTCTGTCTGCGCTAATGGAGGCTGATTAAAGGGGAGTGGAGGGTGTCACTCTGGATAGAAACTTGTATTTATTAGTGAAGACTTTTGTTTCATAAATTCTACGCGTCTGTGTTTGTTTGATTTTTTTATTTCAGGGTGGCTGATGGGAGTTCATCATTCAGCATCTGTGGGATACGAGTGAGTCACTAATTCATCAATCAAGAGCTTCCACTTCTTAATATCTTTTTAATGAAGTCCTGCTCCTTTTTTTTTAACTGTAGAGCCATAAATCATGTTGTAAGAAGGATCAGGGTTTCAGTTCTGACCGAGCAGCACGATGA
This sequence comes from Acanthurus leucopareius, assembly GCA_029814765.1. Taxonomy (NCBI): domain Eukaryota; kingdom Metazoa; phylum Chordata; class Actinopteri; order Acanthuriformes; family Acanthuridae; genus Acanthurus; species Acanthurus leucopareius. Next base: position 1,357,292 of record JAQMCX010000056.1, on the reverse strand, counting down.
CATCACCGTTAAAGACGTCTCTGTGAACTCGCCGACCTTAAAATGCTGCAGAAATGCTGCGGTAATAATGAGAAATCACATCCAATTAACCCTTCGTCTCACCGTGCGCTCTGTTGTGAGGCAACGAGAAAACATGCAGCAGCTTCGTAGCTTTGAAATCTGTTAATGCAGCTTCTGTCAGAAATCAGACGGAAATATTATTCTAGTTATTTAGTCCGTTTCTGCTAAATGCTCTCAGCTGTGATTGTTTTTCAGTCAGAGCTTCTCTCAGCTTCCTCTTAAATAAACTTAACTTCATTAAAACGAGTCCCGGTGAGAGTGATCACATGACTCGAACTGACCAATCGTGAGCGTGTGGAAAAGGCCCGCTGGTGACCTCGTCCAGTCCAGATTAGGCTTTGACAGGTGTTGCACGGAGGTCGTCAGAGCTAGCAGGTAGCAAAGCGGGATTAGCATCTCTGGGCGAACAGAGGTCTCACCTCTGACCTGTGTGTGTGTGTGTGTCTGTGTGTGTGTGAGTGTGTGTGTGTGTGTGTGTGTGTGTGTGTGTGTGTGTGTGTGTGTGTGTGTGTGTGTGTGTGT
>JAQMCX010000056.1:1328443-1344561 GCA_029814765.1 Acanthurus leucopareius | reverse complement strand
GCTCTTCTGATACTCGTCTTCACACGCTGAGTCATTAAATCCACATTAGTGACAATTATCCGTTTAAAATATCAGACTGTTGATATTTTTTAACAGGAACAGAAGTCGTCCTGCAGTATGAATGTAGCGTCAACTTTGAAGTATTTGGTCAGAAATATTCTGAAATGTAAATCTCAATGTGGATTTGACTTACAAATGAAAAATTTGGCCACTTTGTAGGAAAAAAACTTCTGAAATATGTTTAATGTACCACTGTTTGACCTAAAAACCCAGATATTTTAACTGCATTATCCAGCGACAGGAAACGACATCACAGCCAAAACACCAAACTGTCGACCACAACTTTGTGTTTTTAAAACAGATTCAGCAAAACTTAAACCTCCAGTGTTTTTATTAACTCTGAAAACGAGCAGCTCCTCCTCCTTCTTCTTCTTCTTCTTCTTCTTCTTCTTCTTCTTCTGGATGATTCAACAACATTACAGGATTCACTTGTAACCAAAGTCTGAGGAATCATGTCTTTTGTCTTCAGTTTGGAGGTTTTTCGTAGCTCCAAATGCTGATATAATACAAACACTGTAGCATAATAAACGTGCAGTCTTTAATGTATTTATGTTCAGCTGTGTGACTGATATTTCTGGTCAAAATGCTTCCTGGAAATCACAGCTGACGCCTCTCTTGGAATTTCTACATGCAGTCTTCTATCTTTGACTTTTTTTTTAAAGCAACTGTTTATTTTCTAACACTGTCTCTGCAGAAAATTACCTGAAACACCTGAAATGACTCCTCACGCTCTACAACTGCGTTCATGCATTCTGCATTGTGCTGGATGTTGTTCAGCTCTTATTTGGCACATTTTTTTTCTCCTCTCACATCCTCCAGCCTGAAGAGTCACAGAGTCAATGAAAAGTCAAGCGTTTCTCTCTCTGATGTGACAAATACTCTCCGAAAATAAAAATCCATCAGCTCGGTGCTTTTCCAGCAGCTCTCTTCGCCATTCTTTCCCCTGCGTGTCTTTGTCTCCATGAGAAATGTGGTATTTGAGATGCTGTCATGTTTCCAGCCGGGGCCCACACTCTGAACGCTGTTTATTTTGCGGAGCTTATGGCAGCATCTCTGAATCAACACGTAGGAGGGTGACGGGCTGCATGTACTCCAAAAAATTCATTTGATTTCCTTTCAGGAGCCGCACTGTTCATTAGCTGAAGCAACACCAAGCAAGCATGTAAAAAGCACTTATTGCTTTAGCGGCTTAATTCTCTGTTCCACTTCAAACACGCAGACTCGTTCTGAACGCTGCTGATAGAAGAACTGAATCTGTTCTTCACTGTTTGAATCGATTTGGAGGAGAGTTTCAGATAAACTTAGAATGTGAAATGTGAAATATGAAATGCTGAGTGCAGCTTTGGTTCAGTTTTTTGGTTCACCACAGTGTCATCACCCCCCCGATAGTTTTCCGCAGTAATTAAGGAACCATGTTGCCTGTTAATCGCCTGAAAACGATCAATAACTGCTCTTTGATCCTGACACTATGACCATGCTTTACCACACGGAGCGGCGCCTTATTGACAAACTGTTCGACACCTGATACGAACGCCGGCTCCATTAACCAGAGCCTGTCCGACCAGAAATAGCTGCACACGGCCCCTCCTCCTTTATGTCCGATTGTGTACTGATGAATAACAAGCCATCATCCTCCGCTGACCCCCTGCAGGCGCCGTTTGTTCTCCTTTATGGAAATGCAACCTGCTAAGATTGATGAGAAGAAAACCGAGGATGATTTTCCAAACCCTCCGGCCGGCTCGCTCTCACACTGCTCAGGTCTTATTCAGCAAGGCACCTTGTTCCTCTCTTTTCTTGCCTCTCTCTCTCTCTCTCGGTCTTGTTTTTCTCTTTTCTCTATGCTTTTGAAGGTGGGCACGTCAAATCCATTACTCAATCTGCTCAATGGAGCGAAGCCCATTTACCAGTTGACTCATTTTAGATGGATCATTTACCCTTTCATCCTCTCTGACAATGCAGCTGATGTAACCAGAGGGGCTGAGGCTGTCTTTTAAGGGGGGGGGAATATCATACTTTTCTTGCTCTTTTTCACCGTGGGGAGGAAGAAGGGCGGAGGAGGTATCTGAGAAACCCCATGATTGCTATGCGCAGTCATGTGAGCCTCATAAAACACGATGCCATTATATTTCTTCTGTTGTGCTGCAGCTGAGAGAACAGCGGCTGTGTTGTTCCTGCTACATGGGACATGTGAAAACTGCAAGGATCCCTGTGGGAATTTGTTATCGTACCAGTTACAGTTTTCTGTCACTGCAATGGAATTCAGTCATGGAGGAGTGGACATTATCCTCTCTCAGATCTGAGCAGAGCGGACGACAGAAATATTTGGTTATACAGGGAGTCGGAGCCAGTCAGACATTAGATTTACTCGATAACTATGTCATTTCATGCTCGACAACGCAAGCCATCATCGCAAAAACCTGAAGTTTGAGCCCAGAAGTTGACTAAAGGAACTGACAGAGTGTCTATGTGCTTCTGCTTGATGCCAAACTGTGCGTCTGCAGAAGTTTCTTAACCCTTAAACATCCACTTTTTTGGTCCCATTTGAAACATCTCTATGGAAAAGCTTTTTTTTAAAAAGAAAACTTAAGCCAAAAGGACATAAATGCATGCAAAAAAGGCAAAAATTAAACACTTAAATCTTTATAAGTTGCAGTCAAAAGCCTCAGTGGATCACAGTGGATCACTGAGAGGGTTTAACCACATTATCAGTGTTTATAGAAGGATTTCTCAAAACAGCAGATGGAGACAACAACAACTGTGATTGGTTCACTTGGGCTGTTTGTGTTTAGTTTGACAAGCAACTTCATAAAAGTGTTTACTCACTTTGGTGACGACACATTAATGCATTTATTCACCAAGTTATTCAGATCTTTCCTTTAATTTGTCACCTGATCTGTGTTATTGATGCTCTGAAAAGATGCAGCAGCTAACTGAGTTGATTTGCAACAAAAATTGTGCAATATCACCACTGACCATGTTGTATATATAACTACCTGCTGTGCAATTCCCACTATTTGAATGTGAAGTACAAATCGGACCATGTTGTTGTATATATAAAACTTACTTGATCTTATTTATTGTCTCCTTTGTTTTCTTTATTGTATGTATAGGTTTGCAGTGATGGAGCTGCTCTTAATCTCATTGTACATGTGTATAGTGACAATAAAGGCGTTCTATTCTGTTCTATTTAAATCAGGAAGTTAACCACATTCAGACTCTGTTGGCTCGTTTGATTGGTGCTAACCTGTCTGTTGCGTTCGTCAGTGATCCTCTGAATCTGAATCTTTTTCCTCCCCATGTTTCCGGTGTTGCAGTGGGAGGGGCGAGGGGGAGTGTCAACGTCAGAGGTCACGGATGGCTGTGGTCGTATTTCTGCTTCCTGGAAACGTCTGGTCTCTTTAAGTTCCTCCTCTCCGTGCACACTGACTCTGTGGGAAGCAGCCGTGCAGGGAGGCTTCAACGCTGTAGTTTATATATAAAAAAAAAAAAAAAAAAAAAAAAAAAAAAAGATAAGGGAGAAGGAGGAGAGGAAGAACAGGGTTCGGTGTGAAGCGCCCTCCTCAGATCATGGTCCTGTTTCTGGGGGCAGGTCATCCACACTCAGGCTGAACCGGGGTCCTCTGCCCTCCCCTTCACCTCAGCTGGGCAGCTCCTGAAAAACAACACAGAGGCTTTCATCAGACGGAGGAAGAGACTCTGAAAAGGGGAAGAGAGGCTTTGTTTGCATGCTGTGACCCACTTAAGCTACTACAAACACTGTATTTGCCTTCACCCCTTACATACAGCCAGAGAATAAGTGATGCAGCAGCGCATGTGAGGCGCCGTCAAATCAGAAGCACATTGGGCTAAAACATGAAGGCGTGTGGGGGGGTGGGGGTGGGTTGGGGAGTGTTTGTGGTGCTCCATGCAGAGCAGGAGGCCCTCAGGGGCCCGCGAGCAGGGAGGCTGTGCTGTGTCAGCTTCATTAGAGGCATCACCGCCACATCACTGATCTGCTGGTCGCCCGCGGCAACCGGCTGCCCAGTCGGGGCGGCCTGACAAGCCGAATGTGATTCCCCCCCCAATCGAAGGCAGAGCAGAGCAGAGCCACCGAATCTGTGGGTTTATCCACGTGCTCTCCACCTCCGAACGCCATCCTGCAGGTTTGAGTCTGAGTTCGATTCATCCCGCCACGGCGACGTGACATCGACACTACATGGGTGGAAATTATCCTCCATTTAACTGCCGATTATTCTCAAATTAACCACATAAAAAAAACAGAAACACACCACAAGTGGGACTGAGAAGCAATTTTTCCATTTTCCCCCTTTTTTTTCCCTTTGTATGATGATTTTCCAGACTCTCAGGACAGAGAGCACCGAGCAGGAATGAGTGGGCAGAATCCAAGTGATGACATTCAGCATTTAACGACGAGCTGGCCCGTGTCATTCTGTGTCCAGTAATAACATTATGCCTTATTACCTAAGCTGAACACTGACCTCATTTCATGCAACACAGAGGAAGATGAAGAGTGTAAAAATGTGTGTCTAATTCAGCCGTGCATCTAACTAACCATGAAATAGGGGTGGCCTGCAATATGCTACAATGCCTGATCACAAACAGAGGATGGCTACATTATAAATTTCAAATTTCAAAAGGGCAAAGCAGTGAGAGAAAGCCCTGAGTGTTTCTGCAAATTCATGCAAACTCATGAATGAATGAGAAGGCGGCAGCAGCAGCAGCAGCAGCTCAGGAATGGCAACAGAGGCGAGGACTGTTTTAGGCCCCGTTTCTACTATTTGTGGATCAGCTTTAAAAATAGCACTCTATATATACATACAGACTGTGTGTACACACAGAACAGCGCGCACACACACACACACACCACACACACACACGACAGTGGGAGCCAAGTGGCAGCATTACAGAGCTGAAGCATCTGGAAAGCTGCTCGTACAGACACCACACCAGCTCTCCAGCATTGTTTGCATTCCCTCTACCTGGGAGAGCTGCAGAAGAAGAACGCCCTCTATTTACATCCATTCTTATGAAACAAAGAATGCGAAATAGTCTGTCATGAGACTGACATTCCTTTTGTGCTGCTGTGGGCGCTGCACTGCACGCTCGTTTAGAGTGGATGCGATTGGCTTTGCTTGGCAATGAGTTGCTTATGAATTATGCACTGATGGGAGAGATTGGGCGGGGGGGTTGAAGAAAGAGGGTGTAATGAGTGTCATAATTGTTTTGTAAAAAGGCTTGATGAAGAACTGAAAGCTGCCAGAGGCAGTTTCTACACAGAAAATCTACTTGAGCTGCAGGAGCTGAATGCTCAAACTATTGGCATCGTCTTTATAACGTTTAGTTCCAATTCTTTCAGCACAATAATTTTCTAAAATTCATGTTCAAGTCCTCTGCTGCTCTTTCTGTGTTTCTACCTTCATCCTCTTTATTTCTACTGGGTCAGATTTAACAAGAGAGATCAGTAAAGTGTGATGAATTCTACCTGGATCACCTCATTAGTTTACATCTTGAAAAGAGTGGGTGTTCCTAATATGTTCTACAATCGCTCTTTTCATTTAGCTTCATATTACACTGGCTAGAGGTGTTGGTAACGCAATTTTCTAAATAATAAAGAGGTCTGTGTTCACAGACCCTCGCAGCCTTCGTTAGCCACTGGGCGAGTGGGGGGACTCGCTCCAGTTGCAGTGAAGTTCAAAGGCAGCGCACTGAGGGATTTGTCTTTAGGCTGTGGGCTGATCACACATGAAAAGGCTGCTTTATCGGCCCGGGGTGGTCAAGTCTCGACCTTTTACCCTTCATGCTGCCGGAGCTCGCTTCCCATGTCTGATGTCAGGCAGAGTCTCTGCTCTCACATGGGAAGCAGAGGGCCTGGAGTGCGTCTGCTGCCTCGTTAGGCAGGCGAGAGCAACAGAGAGGCTCTGGACAATGAAAAGATTAGCACTGATAATTAGAAATCTACAGCAGACCCAGATTAGAACCCTGGGGAACGCCTAAGAACGTTTTGATGGTTTATCTCACAAGGGGCCAATGACAAGCTCTTTTTTTTTTTTTTTTTACATTTTTAACAGTTGGATTCAGGGAAATATGAACATAAAAGCACACACTGGAGGAAGGGAATTAAAGGCTTTTGAGGAAATTGTAAAAATGTTTCAAGTGCAGCTGCTACATCCACTGCATTCCTACAGTTTTCAGGCAGAGATGCTGGAATATTACAGCTGTCAGGAGTTAAGACTTGATTAAATTTTATCATCCCTGTGGATAAACTGGGCAACTCGTTTTTAATAAAGCTCTGTGATGCTTCTTCCCCCTCTGATGTGAGATGTTTTCATGCACATATTTGTATCCAGTGATGAAAAAAAATGAAATCTTAAGCACCCTTGCAGAGAATTTCTACAGCTTTTTTAGTCCATTTCTGTGAAGAGTCCTCTTTGAATTAGTGTTTCAGAGCTGATTTTGCCCAGATGCTTCAAGCAAGTAAAATTAAAAGAGAAAATTGCACCATTACAAAGTGAAAATAAATGTTTGATATTAACGAGTACTGTAAAAGATGGATTATTTATTCACATCACTCTAGAAATACTGGGATAACAGCACAAAACCAGCAAAAACAGAATCTGGGCAATAGAATAAAGAGTCCTCACTGCAAGTTAGAAATAAAATAAAATAAAAGCAGAAATAGAAACACTATCAGTGTATGAGTGTGTCCACTAAGCTTCATTGGAGGCACATCAGGTCATAGCCTCGAGGGCAGCCGGCAACAAAGATTAGTCCATAAAAGAACAGTTAGAAAATGTTGCATCGCATCATTATCCCTGACATCTGTTGCTGCAGCCGTTAAGCATTTCAAAGCTTCAACTTTCAATTCCAACAATGTGGGTGGAAAGCCACAAGCTGCGAGGGCAATATCATGATTTTGACATTTATTCGTGAACAGAAAGTTGACATCGGGATGTTCTTTTCGCAGCAACAAAATTTTTCACAGTTATGCACAAGATTTTCTGTATAACCACAGTTTTCTGCAGTCTGACAATAATAAGCATCCCTTGGGCAATCAGGGGTTAAGTGACTTGCTAAAGGGCACGTCACCCAGATTTTTCCCAGCCAGTCGAGGTTTGTGAACCGGTGACCTTCCTCCTGACAACCTGCCTCACTGTCCTCTGGGCTAAAGCTGCCCTCGATAATACTGATACATCGCCACCAATGTTTTCTGCCACAGGCGGAATGTGTCAGAACCTGCAGGAAAGCGGCGCAGGGCTGTGACTGAGTCATGACACAGAAAACAAACCACAAACATGCCACAAAATGCAGCAGGAGGCTGGTGTGTTTGGGTTGGATGTCATTCGATTCTACACGGCGCTCCGTTGGCTTATACAAGAAAAGATGTGATGTAATCAGATGACGACGTGCCTGTGTGTTTGCACACAAGGGCCTGCCTGATACAGTACAATATTTGGGTCAGGCAATTTAACAATTAGAGCAGAACAAAATCTGGAAAAGACTGAAATTATAAATAATTTTTTATGGTTTGTTTATAAAACAAAATTTGGATAACTGTGGCCCGCAACAACCCCCCCCCATCTCAAGCCCCATTTTTTAGGTTATGTTTACTTAAGTCAGCACCATTAAAAGTATGCAGATTAAGCTACTATCACTTCCTGTTTGCAATGCATACATGAACAGATTGATAACTTTCACTCAATCATACTGATACTGAAGACAACTTAAAAAAAATTTATGCTTTTTAGGAAAGTTTGGGACTTAAAAGTCACATTTCTTTAAGCATAAACACGTTCGTTCAGATTTGACTGAGTTATGACTCAGAAAAGTGGTGCACCCTCCCTCATCTCCTGTCCAACAGTTTAAAAAATCTCTGGTCCAGGACAGAGTGTCAGTCATCACCCTAAAATCATTTTTTACTCATTTTAGCAGAGCGTTATCAGCGTGCCCACATGATAAGTCTCTAATACAACACTGACGCATCAATATATTGGTCAGGCCCGAGCGTCTGTTATCTGTTTATGTGCTTTCTGCGTGTGCGTCTTCATGCATGTCCATCCTTTACCGCCCTGGTGTGTTAAGTGGCAGCAGGACAGCCTGGAGCAGGGAGATAACAGTCAGCGGCAGGGGGCTGATAGTTGAGGGTGGGGGGTTGGTGAAGATGGTTCTCGGCTGCTGGAGCCCTGCCAGAGAGAGCACTGCTGAGAAATCCATCACTTTTCCCACTCAGCACCAACATCTGCCGAGGCTGACCGAGGCTGACCAGCTCACCCCCACTGCACCGTCCACACCAGAGCAAACTGTGATTACTAAAGCCTGGACTAATCTGGTCCTGTACGCTTTAATGAACGGAGCATAGGTCAAACGCTGCAGATGTCACAGGAATTGTCTGAAATATCATCTACATGACATGCACGCGCTCATGCCAACCGTGTGAGTGACTTTAAATGTATGTTGGATGTAAAGATGTAACTAAAGAGATGATCAGATATCTGCAGCGTCCAATTTACATCATGTTCCATCTGCATGATTTTTTGAGGAGATTACAGACAATCAAACCTAAGAGAGTCTAAAGCTCTTTTAATACTCTGAATCACCTGTTTCTTTCTCTTTCCTGTTTCTCAGCCACTTTCTTGCTGCCTCCAAAGCAAAAGAATTGTTTGCAACACATGAGGGTGAACCTGAAGCCTCAGCTGATAAAGAACGGATGCTTAGCTAAAGAGAGTCCAGCCAAACTTTCTGTTATTGAATCGATGCTGCAGCCACATCAGTCACTCCTAAAAATACATCTGTTTTCTAATGCATGCTGTATGAAAGTGTTAAACAAACAGCAGAGGTTGCATGTAACGATATCTTTACAAATCATGTTAACTGTTGATGAAATGTGTGACAAAATGCTCAGGCGGGCCACGCTGGCAAAACATCACAGCAGCCGCCTCGGGATCGGCCGATGACTTTCGGGGGCTTCGGGTTTCAAGATGAGGGTGACCTGCCTGCATGTAGCAGCATGACCTCTGCAGAACGCTATCAAGATGACTGATCTGCCCCTCAGTGTTAAGTCTGGGCGGATCAATATTTCACCAATATTTATTCATCACTCAGTGTTCACTCAAACAGGAGATGACAAACGATGCCATCAGGTGCTTGATACAAGTGGGAGTCGCATGAAACCAAATCTGCAGCATGAAACCAAGTTCAAGGATCAGAAATGTACAGATCCACAGTCCACAGTAGCTGGGGTTGAGCTAAAAAGATAAGCCAAGTCAAATGAAGTCAGGGATTAAGTCAGGTACAATCTGGGAAAATAGGCCCGGATGATGTCATCAGGTTGCCTGAGCTGGAGGCCTGAGGTGCAAACTAGAACTGGGGTTTGACAGATCTGAGTGTTTACCAGACTGGGAGGGTGGAATGACACGATGCTCTTGAGTTGCACAATGTGCAGGGATCAAGCAACAAAAGGAGTTGCCACAGTGATTTTCCAAAATTGTGAAACACTTTTTTTGCAACTTTCCAAGCCACTATGCAGCATTTTGGTGTCTGAAAATGTTTCAAACTCATAAATCTGTTAATAAATTCTAGTTATATTATTTCACCAGTATCTAAAGCAACAACAGCCCTCACAGTTTTTAATACAATGCTGATTTAAGTCTGAATGTCCGTTAAAATCAGGACAATCTCTGCTGTTTCTATGTCAACCGCTCTTATTTATTCTCTTCTGAGACCTCCAACTTTATGAAAGTGCAGTCCTTTATATCTGCTCACAGGCTCACGGTCATCACGAAGGCATTAATGCCAAAGTTCACGCTCAGCTCGCCAACATCAAGACACACTGTAAGCATGAATCAGATTTTAGAGGGAAGGGGGGGAGGAGGGTCGGTCCAATGGGCTCAAACATCACCGAACCAGAGACAGAACCTCCGACGGGGTCGAGTTCGGAGTGTTGGGGGAGTTGGCGGCGGAGCGGGCCGCTGAGTTTCCTCATCTGACCCGGCGAGGCTCGGTTTGCGGCCCAACCTTGAGGGTGTTCTGCCAGCACCAGCTGTGTGATATTTACAGCCTGTTGCCGCGTGTTCCCGGGCAACCATTGGACACGGCTCCCACCACACTCAGACTTCAGTCACCCAGCATGCAGCGCTGATGCACCAACAAAACCCTGTGGCTCATCTAGCCGTAGAAGCATCAGCAGGTGGAGGGGAAGGGGAACATTGTGAGAAATAGTGAAAGATGGGAAGGAGATGGAGGAGGGAGCTGCTGGCCCTCCATCTGAAGCCCGGCTTGTGGCTGCGATTGTGCCTGCGAGTCGACGCTGCCAGCCCTGGCAGTGGAACATGATCTCCCCTTCCCCCTTCCTCCTCCTCTTAACCAATCATGGGTGAGTCTTTGGAGAGGTGGGGGAGAGAGATGCAATGCAAGGGCAGCACTTCTGAGGTGGTGGTGGTGGTGGTTTGGGGGAGGAGGGGGAGGGGATGCGGGGGATGGGAGGGGCTGTGATGAGATCTGTGCCTCTCGGCTCGTGAATCACGCCCACGCTGCCGGGCCGCTGTCAATACTGCAGTCTACCCCTGCACGTACACACACACACACACACACACACATAAAAACAAACACACACACACACACACACACAAAGAAAAGCACACACCCACGCATTTAACACACGGTGCCCTAACTGTCACCAATCTACAGTCTGTGCTCACAGCCTCAGGCATGAGTGCAGTAAAGTACCCTGATAATACCCATAATGCACCCTTTGCACGTGCATCTGAACACACACACACGCACACACACACAAAGATGTCTTTTGTCCAGCGGCTCAGAAAGCATGTGGAGCAGAGAGGACTCGTTGGCAGGTCTCACAATGCTCGCAGTTTGGTCGGTTGTTGATTCGGCCCCTCTGACTGCACGAGCGGCGTGGACAATGTGGTTTGACCTGTCAGGTTACATCACTGCCAAAGTTTAAAAAGCAGTCAACACACACCGAGCGGCACACCCGTCTCCCAAAGGTGGAAGGTGATTGGATGGTGCGGGGGGAACAATGAGAGGGAGAGATCTTACAGTTAGAGGAGGAATTTTCTCATTACAAGTTATTGTTGCTTCACAAGTGTTTCACCTGCTGACAGAAAACGATTTACACCTGGGAAACCCGAGCTTAGCACGAGAAAAACTACAGGCTCTGTGAGAGAATAATGCACATCTGAGCACTAACAAGCAATCTAAAGATTATTTTTTGATTAATCATTTAGTGTATAAAACATAAACAGGAGTGTTTTTTGTGTCTGCTTTTATAATCAAGAATCAAAAACTACAAAATGTTCAATTTACAGCAAAATCAAACAGAAAGAAGCAGCAAATTATCACATTTCAGCCGCAGGAACCAACTAATGTTTGGTATTTTCTCTTGATAAGTGACTTAATATCATCCAAAAAATCTATTGATAAACTGATCTTTTTATAGATCACAGAGGCAGAGTACGAAAGGAGTCGCCACCGACATGAATCACATGTCAAATATAAGACTGATGTCATCAATCCAGACTCAGTAGTCTGATCTTAGTTGACCTATTTAATTTTTTTATCGTGATATTTACGTTTTAACACCGTTTTTACGCTTTTATTTCAACATTTACGTTGAAAAACACGAAGGAGCAGCTGCTTTCTTTGAAATTCTCTCGTTATTTTTTAACTCGTGTATAAAAATCTCCTGACTCGTGGCTGATGATGCGTCGCTCGCTGTGCACCTTCATTTGTTCCTGTTTTCCAAAAACATTAAAGGGGTTTCCATGGAAACATACACCTGGTTTTATGTGAAGCACATTCAACATACAGGTAAAATAAACTGCTTTAAAATACATTGAAATATGATGGATTTTTTGCATAATTTTAAGGTTATTAATATTATTTAGGTGCTTCTTGAGTACTGTGTGGATCAGCCTCATGTGACCTTAAACATAAAAATACCACCAACAACTTAAAATAATAAAATAACAAAAATAATAATAATTTTACTTTATTTTGGGTACATATGCACATGTTTGCATTAGAGGGAGGGTCTTAAGCTTTGACAGACTTTCCTGTAAAGTGTTTATTCCCACTAACTGCAGTGAAGAGCTGCAACAACTGACTGTATTTATCCGTCTAACTGTTATAATTAATTAAACTAAATTGGACTTAAGTTAGCAAGTTTGGTACTTCGCTAAATAACGTCTTATTTGACCAAGAGTTAAGAAAATTTTAGTCAAACCTGTAATTTGGGATAGTTTTCTGTTTGTAAACCAATCGAGTCCTGAAATTAACAAAAACTTTTTATAATTGTAAAAAATTTTTTAAGCCATTTACAAAGCAAACCTGTTAATCAGTCGCTGGTTGCAACTTCTAAATATTCAGCTTTTCTCTGTTTTATGAATATAAATTTAATCTATTTGAGTTTTATATTGTAAATTGAATAAAATATGAAATCTGTAATGCTTTCTCTGGAACTCTGTTGGGAGGTTTTTCACCACATCACAGCATTTAATGGAACAAATAAAAGATAACAAATAAAAAGGAGCATAAATCAATTAATAAAGTGGCCTAGAGCTGCAGTCTTAAAATAATCAATTAACAGACTGATATTGTGTGTCAAAGGCTTCAAATATTAACCATTAAGGGCTAAATATCGACCAGAGTTGTGCTCAGGTCAGATAATTTACGATAAAAAACTATTTTCAGACACTCAGGCATGTTGGAATTCAGACCAGTGAGCTTTCTAAGACTGTTCACAGGTTTCCTCCCTCCTCCGTCGCAGGTTTTCCCATCGTCTTAAATCTCCTGCGACGCTACAACAAAAGCTCTGTGACAGAAAAAAATGCCCCCCAGACAAAACACTGATGACATCGACGTGACACTCGAGGACGGAGGGCGAACACGAGCGTTTGCCGTCACCAGTCGAACACGTTTTCATCGGCGAGGCATCAGAAAAAAAAACAAAAAACAGAGGCAGTGAGGCGAGATCAAGGCGGCCGACTGACACTGAAACACAACAGTTTAACACAAGTACTATCAGATTTATTTTTTCATGAATGCAGGTGAGTGGGAGGAGGAATGCTGTTGTTTTAGTCATGATAACACCTGTCTATTTAAAGCGCCAACATAAACTGTTTTGTGAGATTTATCCGTCATTAACTGTAACCTGTGGGAACTCTAAAGAACGCTGAAGGCACTCAATAATAATAAACACCAAGAGGAGCGTCCAGCACACACACACACACACACACACACACACACACACACACGGGCCGCTCTGTGAAGTAAACTGCAATCCATTTAACAGATTAACTCTCCCTGAAGAAAACAGGTCTTTTCGCTGGGACGCAGAATAAACTCGACTCCGTGGCGACTGTTTGTACGTGTGGTCGTTTTAAAAAAGCTCGAGGTCCCTCAGCTCAGACGGACGTCTTTCAATCAGGCCACCGGAGATCGAGCCAGGCCGGCTTTGTTGTCAAGATACCCTTCAAAACAAGAGTCGAGCAGCTGGTTGAAGCCCTGAGCTCCTCCTCCGAGCCGTGAAACTGAAGCCAGGCAACACGGCAGGTCAACAAACTTGCAGAAAGAGTCGCTTATGACTTTATTATAAACACGCTGAGTGATTATAAAAACTCATTTTGTCATCATCTCGTAATTAAATGCTGGAGTCCAGTGAGCAAACAACTTTTATCTGATCATCTCTAACATTTCTGTAGTTTGTGAGCTTAATCCTCTCCAGCTCTGAGAGAATATGAAGACTAAATATTTTTATGTGAGGAAATTAAATTAGGATAACGAGTCTTAGAACAACACCTCTGAGCTTTTAAACATGAAACAACTTCCTGCTATTTACTGTCAGTTTAACTGATGTGGCTCTAAAAAAACCAAGATATGAGCAGAACAAACAACAAGGTCAAAGAAACCGCTAATATGTCCCGTCAAAGCACTTTACTTGTGCGTAATTTTGAAACACACAACATGGTTTTGAACAGGTGTTTAAGAGCACGAGGATCGTAAAACTCGCTCGACACATAATTGGCAGCGTGAGCCTTCAATTCAAGAAAGAAAGAGAACAGGTGTGACGTTATGAGCTGCACGACAACACAAGCTATCACCCATAAATCTCCACAACGCCGCCGCCAACCCGCCAACCCCCGGCTCTCGATCGCCTCTCAGCAGATTTCGGAGCCGAGCTGAGGTGGGTGTCATCTCATCAGCACGGCGGCTGGTGATGGAGAACAGGCCACACAGCAAGTCACCTCGCACCCCCCTCGCTATCTGCTTCGTAAGGCCCTCAGAGGCGCCGGCGGTGCACCCCACCGACGGCTCCCCAGGCCTGATACGAGCTCAGAGAGCTGAGAGTGTTTCTGAAATCGTCTCCGGCTCTTCGGATTAAATCAGGCGTGTGAAAGTTTAAAAAAAAAAAAAAAATGTTTGAGCCAGAGGAGAAGTAATGTGAAACACTTAAAAACAGCCATCAAAAATGACATTTTCTCTCCGAGTAATTATGGTTTTAAGTGAAGCGGGGGGTTATGTCAAATCAAACCAATTACTTTAGAGGACATACACACACACACACACACACACTCAAACAGACACACACACACGCACTTAGAGCTGCAATGTCTTGATTGGTCGCTCTTACCGTCAAAGATTAAAGATGCCACGAGGCGTTATGGAAGTGCTCGGACACAAACAGAGATTAAAAGAAAAAAACGGTCTTGATTCTGAGTCGAAGCCAGTTAATTTTCGAAAAGCTCCGAGTTTTTTTTTCCGAGATATTCCGAGTCGGAGACCTGAGAGGGAAAACAGTCCTGAGGAGACTGAAGCTCCAACTCAGAGCAGCACATGTGCCATCGACTGCCCAAGTGACAACTGCTGGTGAAACGCCTCACTCTGGACGCCCCACATTACACTTCTCACTGGATACCCCCCCCAACACACACACACACACACACACTGCTTCACACACACACACACACACACACACACACACACTAACACACACTCATCTCCCCACTGCCCGAGCAGAAACCCCTCCCAGGTCACCCTTTGCCCTAATATGCCTTCAGCAACTGCCACCAATTCGTCAGTGTCTCTGTTGGCAACTGAGGCGTTCGATGTTCGGCTGTTTTAAAGGAACATTTTTGCACATTTCAGCCACTTTTTAACACAAATCACAGGAAAACTTCAGGGCTGAAGCTACTAACTACTGCATTCACTTATTAATCTGAAAGTTT
This sequence comes from Acanthurus leucopareius, assembly GCA_029814765.1. Lineage (NCBI taxonomy): Eukaryota > Metazoa > Chordata > Actinopteri > Acanthuriformes > Acanthuridae > Acanthurus > Acanthurus leucopareius. The sequence continues at coordinate 1,329,262 of JAQMCX010000056.1, read as the reverse complement.
TTTAAGAAATATATTAATCATAAACTTAATAAAATGTTTAAAAACGTCCACAAAGAAGTTCCCAGAGCTCAAGGTGACACTTTAAATGGCCTGTCTTTTAAGATAAGAAATATTATTGTTGGTCAGTCGAAGCAGGACAGTTTGAAGACATCACAGTGAGTTATGAGCCCCTGTGATGGGCCTTTTGCACACTTAAAATGATTGATTTTGAAAAAGAGCATCAACAAAATCATTCAAAACACTAATTTGTAGTTGTAACCCTTCAGTATTGTAATAGATTACACCATTTAAGCAGGTTTTAACAGTGCATCTATTTTTTTAAAGTGTAAAAGATGAAATAAATAGCTGCTTAAAGGAAACAAACAGTCTGAAACGTCAACTTGTATCAAACTGAAGACGGACGAAAAAAATGTGGTGTGTACAATATGTGAGCAGCTGATGCATGCACGGGCCTGGTGTGTGTGTGTGTGTGTGTGTGTGTGTGTGTGTGTGTGTGTGTGTGTGTGAAACTATGAATATATTGAGTGTGTGTGAATTTGTGGGTGTGTGTATTTTGTGTGTGTGTGGGTGTGTGTGTGTGTGTGTGTGTGTGGGAGTCACTAGCTGCCTCGATGAGTGTGTTAGATCCTCATGCACATGTGTGTTTGAGTGTGTGTGTGTGTGTACATCCTCCATTTGGATCATGAGCTGCTGGCAGTGAGACGGCAGCTGTCTACATACCTTTTGTTCCACTGGACCCTTCGAGGGCCCCCCCCCTTCCAACACCCCCAAATCACCCCACACACACACACACACACACACACCCACACACACACTCGC
>JAQMCX010000056.1:1297570-1322027 GCA_029814765.1 Acanthurus leucopareius | reverse complement strand
ACCTGTTGTGACTCCAGAGGAATTGTCCTCTGTGAAAAGCCTTCCTTCATACTGTATCACCCACCTTCTCACACACACACACACACACACACACACACACTCTCTCCCTGTCAGTGCGTTAAAACAGGGCTTTATGATCCTGCAGCATGTGTTGGAGGAGTGTGTGTGTGTGAGTGAGTGTGTGTGTGTGTGTGTGTGTGTGTGTGTGTGTGTCCGACTGTAACAACAGATGCTGCCATAGACCAGAACTACAGGCTAAAAGCACTAAGCTCCTTTGCTTTGCCTCGCCGGAGCCGATGGCGGCATTACGGCGAGGAGAGAAAACCACGCCGTCATGTTAATCCATAATCATTTTAAACCACGATACCTACGTTTTCACTTAAATCACGACTGTGTGCGATCGCGATGACGGTCCGACCGTGTGATGTGGATACAAACAGGCTCGAGTCGGGAAACAAGCAAGCTTCAAGTTGTTGTTTTTTTTTATTATTTCGAGGTTTTAAATGTTGAGAGTGAAACTTTTTGCTGTTCACATTCTGCAACAACACAGCGAGACGCCGCCTTTGATGGAGACTCAAAGGCTCCATCACAGACGTCTTATTCAGGAAATTTTTCGGAGATGCTTCCACCTCACGAACGTTCTCCCGACGCTTTTGTCAGACAAAGTTTCCTGCAAAGTGAATTGCGGTGGAGCGCAGGCGGGATATTTAGGACGACGAGTATTGGTTCGCAAAGCCGGGAAGAAGAGAGGGGATTTGAAAGCACAGCACTTCTTTGGATTGGATGAGAAAACCATGGGGGTGAAAGAGAGAGAGAAGAAAAAAAAAGAAAACACATCTTTGGATTATGTATTCTTGCTGGGTGTGCAAAACAGAGCGAAAAAAGAAGTTTCCATAACTTCTTTTGCAGACTTTCTAACCACTAAATCTGCTCTTTCTTCTCCTCTGTCATCATTCACAGGGAACCACTAACCTGCTGCGACAAAGAAAATGATTTATCAAGATTCATTTACATTTTTGTAGAATAACTCAATAGGCTGAAGAGGCAGGGATGGTTTTTTTCCCCCCGTGTGGCTTAAAGCACGGAGCTCAGTTGGATCACTGCTTGAATTTCGAGTCATATTTTCTGCGTAACAAAGACATTAACCGAACAAAAGTTACAGCTTCGACGCATCATAAAGCTACTGATGCTAAAACATCCGTTTCCAAGGTGCCGAAGACAAAAACATCCACTAAAATAATTTATCACAATCTGTCAAGATTAGGATTAATGTCATATGTGAGATGAACAATCTGCACACAGTTAAACAAACAGCTGTATTAAACCAAGTGGATCCGTCTCAATGGTGGTTTTGGTTTGTTAGCATTTTAAACCACCGTGACATTCCTCTAACTGCAGCTTTGTTCACTTATTTTGCTGTAAAAACTTCATCTTTTCATCATATATGGATCCAAAACAAGGCAACATCTGCTTCTAAGAAGACAGAGACTGAATTTAAAGCTCCAGATTGACCTGTTTTATGACCCGAAGCAGAAACCCTTCAGACGACACGTTTACATCTCCGACGCTGTTTCAGACGTCGAGTGTGTGACGGGTTAACAAAGAGGACGCTGTTCAAATCCTGTTTCCTACTAACACAGAACGTCTGTTTGTCTTAACAATGACTGCGATCTGTTCCTGACCAAAACCCAGCAAACTAAAACCAAACCTCAAACACTGCAGTTGCACATTAGAAAACAGTTTTTTTTTATTAACAATGGTGTTTTGGACGACATTAATAAACAGAACGAAGCTGCAGCCAGATGAGAGAAAAACAAGCCACGTTGGGATTCGGTGTGTGTGAGACTTGTTGCCAAAACACCAACGAAATGTGGCTGAAACTGGCCTCAAAGATCAAACTCAGTGTGGTTTTCTAACATTCAAACAGAATAAGGAGGCCTGATGATGCTGATGAGTGAACATGTGAACGTATTCTCTTGTTTTTCCCCCCCGTCACACTCTCTTTGCCTTCCCTGAGAAAGCAGGAGGACTCTTTCTGTGCGAGCCTGGTGCTGTTCCAGCTGTAATGTGATAACCAGTTCAATAACATAAACAACTGCCAGAATCCTCCAGAGGAAGGATGCAGAGAGAGCGGGAGTGTGTGTGTGTGTGTGTGTGAACATGAGTCAGTGGGTGGATGTCTGTGTGCGTTTGGTTTTACATGGGAGCTCGTGTGGGCTGGAGAGCAGGAGAGGCCTGGGCGAGAGGTGAGGACGAGTCAGCCATTGAACACCATCAAATAAAACGTTATCTAATGCCTGCGCCTGACACGGCCCGCCACAAAACAAGTACGCTCGCTATCGACTGAAAGAAACGCTGTGCTTTTGCCCGCGAAATAAAAAAAAAAAAACAAAAGAAAACACACACACACACTCTCCTCGCGGCTGCGTGAGCTCGGTTTGTACATCAGAGCAGAGAAATGGATTCGAGCAGCGCTTTTTTTTAAAGAGCCATCAGGGTATCTGCACACTTTCTGAGCGCAAAGTTAATGACTTCTAAAACCTCTTTATTACTTATGAAACGTGGCGTTGAAGGCCGAGACGCTTCACACTTAAAGAAGGAAAAAAAATACAAAAAAAACACAAAAAACTCCTCCTGCGTGTTTAAGTGCAATTACAGCAGCAAACTGAAGGCCTGCAGACGCCTTTTAACAAAGCTGTGTGAGTTTAGAGACGATATATAAAGACTTAAAAGGACCTTCAGCACACATTCACTCCATCTACTCCACTTTTAATCCCACACAGCCGAGTCCACGTTAGATTATGAAAAAAATATTGGACTTTTTCTGGATCTTTCAGCCACATTTCATTGTTTTCATCAGTGGTTGGTCCTGATTTAAACCTCAACATGTGTTACAGTCGAGGTGCATGAATGCATGATCCCAATAAAAGCCAGTTTTTAAGACATTTTCATCAAAGTTCTGTTCAAAAGTCCAAGATTTGTTTTTGCTTTTTATGCTCAGCAGAAGTGTCGTGTATTAAAGACAAACATCCATTGGATATAAATGGTATTCCTCAATGTAAACACATATTTTACAAAGATAGGTGTTAATTATTGAGCCATGTAAAGTTAGAAATGTACTTATTTTAACTTCTGGATGGAGTCAGGCTGACTGTTTCCTCCTGCCTTCAGTTCTCAGATGTAGCTAAGCTGTTCGCTCCAGCTTCATATTCATCATACAGATGTGTGAGCGTCACTTTTTCATTCATGTAACACTCTGCAGAAAGTGAACGAGCTGTTTCCCTGAATAATGAACAGCTGCTTTGGTTTATATGTTTTCAAAGTTTTCGTTTTGTTTCGGCTGATTTATGTTGAGACAAATTTAATTAAACTAAAGTTTGGCAGTTTGGCTTTGTTTGTCAAAAAAAGACCAAATTTTTCTGTGAAACATGATGAAATTGCACAAAGTAAGATATTGAAAGATGCATCAGATTGTTTTTTATTGCTGAAGTTTAATGAAATGAATGAAAATCATCTTTTAAATGGATGTAAAAGAATAATTTTGCAAAAAAAAAACATGTTTTGTACCTTGATAATTCTTGCACACATGAACAGACAGTGTTTGTGTTCATGCATGAGCTCACAGACACACGCCTGCAGTCACAGAAACATCACACACACACACACACACACACACACACACACACACACACACACACAAACATAAGGTATGTGGCTCTGGAAGGATGGAAAAATGATTTCTTTAGCTGCTTCTTCCACGACTTCTTCCTCTTCTCTCCATGGAAACGTTCCCAACTCTGGGTTAAAGGTTTTTCTACAAATGAGGAAGAATGAGGAGGAATAAGCTGCCCCCCCCCCCTCCCATAACCCCCCCAACCCCCACACTCTTTCTCCACTTTAGCTCGTGGCTAACTCAATGAGCCCTGTGCAGATGGTCCCATAACACCGCCACAGCTGTGCAGCCGTGAAACGACGCCACGCCCCAACGCGGAGGAGGGTTGATATACATTCAGATATTCAAATGAAGCCGTAACCTCTCTGCTGCGCTCCGCTGGAAGTGCAAGAGGAGTGGGAGGAATCCGATGGGAGGAGGGATGGGGAGAGAGTCGGAGAGGGATGGATAGATGGAGGCTAGTTGACGACGAAGAAATAGCAGGACCTCAGCTTAAAGAGAGGCAGCGTGAAGGAGAGAGGTGAGAAAGCGAGAGAGTCGGAGGGGGGAGGAGGGGAGTGTGAGAAGCCTGGGTGTTGTGTTTCAGCTCCTGGCTCTGCTGCTTGCTATTTCAGCTGTGCCGGAGCGCTGGCCAGCAGCCCCTGATCTCACGCCATCGTAACCCCGTCAATATGGTGGCACGGCACTCGATCTGCGTTCACGCCGCAGCTGAAAGTCTCCCAAATTCTTCTTCTTCTTCTTGTTTCTTCCCCAAAACTCTCACACAGATCTGATGTTTCCTCCTCAGCGTTGCTGGCAAATAAAACCTTCCTGAAGCTGCAGAGTTTTTGATCCTTGACCACATGGATCAGATCCTGATGCACGTAAACTGCATGAGACTCCGGACTGAAAGCTCAGAAAGCGTCGCAAGTGACGTCATTCATCCGAAACAAGCGTCATAAGTTGGGCACCGAGGCAACATGGCCGAGCCAACGTCAGCAAAGAGGAAACAAGACATGAAAGAAAGCCAGAGAGCGAGTTGGCTGGTATTTCAGGAAACGCCTTGATTCGCACAAAACCTGAAGGAATGTGGAACAATCGAATTCAGAACGAGTTGAAATCCAGGCAGAGGAGCCGGTGCAAACACTGAACTCAGTTTGATTACTCATGCTCCTCTTTTTCAGTGTTTATTGGAAGAATTATTGGGTTAAAACCTTTTACACATAAACTGTGATCAAAAGAAATTAAATTCAAACAGCATTTTAAAACACAAGGTGAAGTCCAGCAGTGTGAGAAGCCTTTTCCTCACTTCTTCTGCATCTTTTTGTCGAGCAAAAGGATAAAAAAATTTGGCCTCCAACTGCAATAAAACAATATCTGGCAAAAGCAACTTACAGTTCGAGTTACTATTGAAGTTTTGAGTCAGCAAAAGACCTTTGATTATGAAACATCTCTGCTTCTGGAGGCAGAATGAGCCGAGTTTTTCTGAAAACTGAATGATGCATCGGAGGTAGAAACACTTTTCTAAAACAGACGTATGGCATTTCAGAAGGAGAAAAAACTCTTCTTCTTTATCTCCTCTCTAACAGCTTCCTCCGGTCTCGTAGGTGTGCAGCGTTCCTTGATCCTCGTCCCAACTTCTTCTGTTTTTCTGTCTTTGTAATCTTTTTGAGGTGAGCTGCCTGGCAACGACGCCACATCGACCTGCAGCGAAACGCTCGGCGAACACGACGGAAACACTGGACACAGACGCTTCAGTCGCTGTTAACTGGGATTCTCCATAATCCTCCCAGGTTTTTCTGCTCTTACAGGATCTCTGGCAACATCTGGGACTCTGGATTCCAGCTGTGTTATGAAACATTGAGCCCGGGGTTATGAAATTTGATAACAAGGTCAACACTGTGACACTGATATCACAACCAGGACGAGCTCTTCATTTCTATAAAGCTTCAGTCGAACACTCTGGTCACTATGAGAGCAGGTTCTTCTGATTAAATCTGAAAAAGGCAAATGCTTTGTTGTTCCTGAGCAAGACAGCAAATCCTCCGACCTCTAAGCTCTGCAGGAAGATAAGACGACCTTGACATCTGAGCCACGATGTTCAAGGACAAATAAAGGTCTCCTGAGGCAGATTGAAAGAGCTGTAGGTTGAGCATTTCAATCATAAGTGTACCGTTTATATACTTATCAAATCAAATCTAATCAAATGTTCATTTATATATAAGAGGATGAACAGAAAATGTATTTATATTTGGAAAATGTCCAAAAACTGCGATGATTTCGGCTTCTACTCTCAGCTCTGTTCATTTGGTTTATCACTTTTCTTCTCTTCGCCCTCTTTTTAAAAGCTCCAAGACTATTGAGGACGTAATGGAATTTTAAATAAAAAGCCGCATTGCTGAAGGTTGCCAGAAGCTGAACTAAATGGATTCAAATTGAATTTAAGTGGATTTTGACACAGCGGCCCAGTCAAGGTCAAGCCAGGCCTAGTTTTGAGCGACGCTGCAACCCTGCGAGTGCTGCAGCTCCCCTCTCAAGCTCCCGTCATTTAAGGTTAATCCTGCAAATTGTGTTGGGTTTAAGTTGCATTTAACCTACATAGATGCGGTAGGTTGTGTCTTGATCCAGGACCACTGTCCTCTGATCCCACGACACACCCGACACAATGTCCATTTGGATAGCTTTGCATCCGACAACCTCTTTGGTTGGTAAAGGGTATATTAAAGGAAGGGAGATACAGTTTAATCTGGATAAAGTGCTTCAGCGAAAACGCGCCGACTGCAAAAGGGAAAAAAAAAAGAGAGTTGAGATCACAGAAGAGCAGAGATACACGGAGATGAAATGTAATGAGAGTCCTACAGATTCCATAATCCCCGATCAAAACAAACGTTTACGCGCGTTCGGCGTGCTTTCATTCGCTTGTTTCAACCTCGTGGCCAAAACGAGGTCAGTGCAGATTTCCATTTTAACTCAAAAGCTGTTATTTCCAGCAATTTCTCCCAAGGCGAACCAGATAAATTTAGAGCTCTGAAGAGGATATTTTTAGTCAAAAATCAGCAGCTGAGGAGGGATTTACCACACAGGGTTGTTGTGTGTGTTTTTGTTTTTTCTTTTTTCTAATTTCCGTTTACATTTTATGTAACAGGTCTTCGTAGAGAGATTGCCGTGAACAGCGTGAACAGACCCGGTGAGCCGTGTGACTAATGTTGCTCAACAAACAGGATGAAAAAAAACGATGCCACTGATTTTGAAATCAGAGCAGCACTTTTTTTTTTCTTTTTTTTTTTTTCCTGCATGGGCTCGAGTTCAGCTCGCAGCTCAAGGGCACTTTGGCCGAGCGTTCAGATGCAATCCTGTGACCTTTCAGATTACAAGACGGTCTCTGCAAAGTCTCGGCCACCCTGCTGCCCTACTTACCCCGAGTCCGTCATCTGAGAGCGGAGCGCAGGAATTCTCTGCCGCTCTGTTTGTCCGGCAGATGAATGGAAAGTTTGTGGCGAACCACAGAAGGTTGATTATGATTTAGGCCACGGGGTGACAGTCAGGGCGAACTCCGGCAAACGGGAATCTGAGATCCAACTTTCCCTTTAAGCCGGGAATCTGAGTGTCCGACTCCCACTGAAAGCCGAGAGCTGCAGCCGCTGCTCGTCTAGGAAGCCACGACGGATCAGGCTGTTTTCATAGCAACACAACTTCTAATGTCTCACATCACATTTTCAGGGACAAATAAACTGAAGTTTGAGTCCAAGTTTTGCAAAATAATCACCAAAGACTGAAAGCCAACCGCTCCTGCTCCATGTTTCTCTTTCATTTCTTGTCTTTGCTTCTTTGCATGAACACCTTCTTCATCCCTTCACCTCTTTCATGGTGCCTGATGAAGCTGATGAGCCCATTTACCCCACCTGCATTCTTCAAGTCCTCCTAAACATCTAACATAAAAGGTCCAGCATGTTAGCTTATATATATATTCAGCTACCTGCACAGCTAACTATCAGCTAACTATCAGCTGCAGTCGCAGGTTATTTCAGCAAGTTAAGTGTCTGTAAGTCTGTGAAGAGTTGATGCGAAGCAGCTGGAGGACAAAAAGAATAAAACAAGATTTCATCCTTCATTCATTCTCATTTTCTGTTGTAGCTTTTAGCTTCACTCACATATTAAGCAAATGATCCTTTGGGATCGAGCTCCTGGTGAATGTCGGTCCTCTGTTCACTCTCTTTTAGTTCTGATTCTGGTTTCTATCAACAAAACAGAAATATCTGGCTCTTCTGCTGCTAAATGTTCCAGTATGTTCACCAGCTAGTGACTAACAGAGTCTGTCTGCTGTTTGCTGCTGAGATCAGCTGCTTGCTGCGACAGAAAACGATGCTGTGAGAGGAGGAAGTGAACCACAACAGAGAGGTTGTGAGTCGGGTGGCTGAACGATGAGGTGAGACTCGATGAAGAGCTTCACAACACGGAGCAGCTGCAGACTCAGCTCATTTATCATGAGAAAGAGAGACACCTGATAAATTATGATCTTAAAAATATTAAAAAATAGCTTCTTTATAAAGCATTTTATTCAAGACGATGTCCTTTTTTAAATGTGTAACCTGAAGCTCAGGTAGTCGTGACATCAACAACTAAAACACCTCAGGAGCGAAAACTTTTTGAAGGGCAGGAACTGAAAAAAAGGGTTTAAAAATTTCAGGATGCTGTCGGTGTTTTAAAATTAAAAATTTCATCTTAATCACTTCCATTCATACTTGACATGCAATGTTGCATTCAGAGCTGTAACTCGAAAGTTTCACCCTAAACTGAAATATCACTGCCGCCGTTTGAACGAGCTGATAAAAAAAAAAGAAAAAAGACTGCAGACATGAAAGCGAAGGACGTTTTAGGATTCTATTAAATCTATGAGTCATCTTAAAAGCTTTGCTTATTAAAAACTCATGTATTTAAAGATTGAATCATCTGTGTTTGTTAAATATTGAATGGAGAGTTTAACATGGCAAAAGTGTTTCAAAAGTGGAAACGCCAGACATGTTTGACCCTTTGTTGACCCCTTCAGAAGCTGAATACATTTTTCTGATTTCGGATGAAAAGCAGTCTGAAAAACAAAATTGCAGTATCTTGCAGCATTTAAACCCAAAGGAACATCTCTGGTAATTAACTCAAATTATTAGGAAGTTTGACATTATCAAACGGTGGCTTCTGTCATCACAACAAAAACACACCCGAGGCCGTCTGACGATCCCCCCCCCCCCGACCTGCACCGGCTGAGATTTAAATAAACCAACTCAGCAGAACTCTCGGGGGACAGATGACATTCTTTCACACAAGTTTGTTTTGTTGTGTTTGCACAAAACTGCTTTTAAAAGTTTAATCGTTAATTACCACAAAAGCTGTCGGCAAACATAAATATGCTTAAAAATGAAGTTCCAAGAGGGAATCTGTAAGACCGTCTCTTAATGTCGTAGCTGAGTGCTGCTGCTCTGCTCACCTGTCAATCAAACTGATGTTTAGGTGATGGATAAAAAGGTTTTATGAGAAAATGAATTTGTACTGAGGTGACGAAACTTAAAATAAGATAATAAAATGTACTTAAAAAAGTCCTCTTATGAAGCTTCACAGTGTAAAACACACGTTGGACCAAAACAAACATTTTCTTATGACGCATCAGGATGCAGACGTCATCAGTAGCACCTGCAAAGATCCAAACTCAGCAGAGAAATCTGACTTTTCTGACTGAAAACCTGCAGTTTGTTCAACACAAACTCTGAAAAACCAACATCAAACCTCCGTGAGACTCTGTGACGAAGAGGAAGAAGAAGCCTCAACACCAAACTCCTTCACAGAAACACACAAACTTCATCCCGCCTCCTCGGGCCAGAGCTGCATCACCTCCTTCCGGACTGAAGACCCCCACCACCACCCCCACCACCCCCTCCCCTCCTGCTCATTACCCTAATTGATGTTTAACCCGTAGATCAGCCGCTGATGATGGCTCAATTAAGAGCTTGCTGCAGGACAGGGATTAGTCCTGTGTAAGTAAGGCGTTCTGCTGCCCCGCGGCCCCGGCTCCTCTGGACCCTAATCCTTCACTTCGGCCCCGAAGGTCGGAGCAGCGAGGACATGCTGGCAAATAACTGCAAACAGGCTACAATGAGGAAACGATTACAGCAAGCACGTTCAGCTGGGAACCTCGATTTTTGTTTTCAGGGCTGCAACTGATAATTCTTTTCATCAGAAATCAGGACTCCAGCTCGTGTTTTTTCACATTTCTCACTTTTTTCTTTCAAAATACAAAAACTCCCATCACAGATGTCTGAGACAAGCAGCATTTTCACATTATTACAGCTGCATTTAGTGAAATTTCTGCAGTTTTGCTTAAAAAAAAAAACAGTTTATACATTAACTGTCATGAAAATCTTCCTGATGATCCACTTTTTGTTTCAATTCTGCAGAAATCTTGCAGCGTGCAAACATGTTACCTCCTGGTTTATTCCTGCTTTTGTTTTGGTCCTTGACAACAACCACGACTTTCTGCAGACAGGCAGACAGGAAGCAAACCACACTGAGGGGCTTCACCAGGTCGCTGCTTCACGCAGTTTAATGGTCGACTGAGGTGAATAACAACGTTTTAACAAGATTTTACGAGTAACAAGAGCAGGTTCCTCTCGTCTGGAAGCTTAGCAGAAAAAACGGGGTCCAAGCACAGACTGGACGGGATGAAAGCTCTGATTCAGTTTTATTCTTCGAGTGTTCACAGCTGCTGAGGAAATAAAAGCCGGTAATTTACAGCTGAGGGAAGCAGGTTCATGCCAGAAATACTTTATTATTATTACATTTCAGCTCCTCCTGGTTTCTTAAAATGTGTTAAAAGTGAAACTGTTCTGTTTCCATTCTCATGTTTGAACATTAATTTTACTTCTAATATTCAGAAACATCTGTTCCTGTTTGCTGAGTGTGATGAAGCTAAAAACAGTAACATCAATCCTCGCATCTCATTTTTTTAAATGATTTATTCAACAGATTCTTTTTTAATTAATTCATAAATTCTCGGTTTAATCTGTAAAGTCTCAGAAAGAAAAAGCTCACTGTGTTCAAACTGTAAGCAACTATTTGTTTATTTTGTACAAATTCAAATCCTTCAGAGGCCTTTGATTCAAATGAAATGAGATTCAAGTTATTTTTCGACCTTGGAAACTGAATTTTGACAAAAACACGTCGACTCACTCGGTTTGTCTGTTTGCAGTCTGGCTGTTCAAACTTATTTACCTTTAAAAAGCTGATTTTTGACATTTGTAATCGGATCTGAATGTTACAAAATAAGGATCAAGGTTCTCGTGTGAATCATTTTTTTCACGCAGCCGTTTCTTAAACCTTCACTGTCGGTTCACTGCCAATGAGTCAAAGAAAACAGGTTCATTTATGGCTGAAGCAGCGTTTCGTGTCCTCCCACCCACGCCGGCACAAAAAAACGTTTTACTACATTCTTGCAGCGCTGAACACGATTGTAAGTCACATGACTTTTTTTTTTTTTTTTTAACCAACAAGCCCTGCTTTGCCTTGCTAATAATCTGGGCATGTGAAACCGAAAATGAATCAAACCCAGAGACGGTGAACTTTTCCTCCCTCTGAATCAGGCCAAAGAAAACAAACAGTAGGTGTGATGAGCAGCACCAGGAGAGGCAGAAACTCGCCCGGTCTGGTTCCTCCAACCTGCGTGGTGCTTCTCAGGCAGCCGGCGCTGAACGGAGGCCATTTTGAAAGCACAGCAGGGGGAGAGTGGACTGTGAGGTGAGGCTCGCCGCTGCTGCTTCCCACATTAAGTGGCTGACGGTCTCCCCTTTTGTACGAAAAACACCTTTGACTCCAAGTTCCATTAACGGAGAGGGAGTGAGGATGTTTCTCTCCCTCTCACAATGTGCTGGGGTAAAAACGCTGCCCTGCCATGATTGAATCATAGCCATAATAGCAGAAGGCAGAGGCCTGCTGCGCCGCTGAGTTCTTCCTGTTCTCCGCGCTCAGCGTGGGAACAGCCGCGGACAAAATCTGCCCTAGAATCAGCACACAAAAGAGGCCATGAAAGCAACACAACCGGAGCAGGTAGTAATTGCTCCTTTCTGCCGAAATGCGTCGTCCGTTTGAAAAGGAGCACGACTCGCCGTGTGAGGCTTTTTAGTCTGACAGCAGTGAGGGGGGCGTGCTCGTCCGACCTCGCCGCTCACAAGAAGGGTTTTTCTCCCGTCATCGTGGGACGAGAGCGCGGGTCAGCTGACGGCGAGCACTCAGAAAACACATGTCCGCCGAGGCCGAGGAGGCAGGAGTCTCGACCTCCATGACACCATCGCCTCAATTCAGGGTTAAAATCCACCACTTTGCTTCCCAGAGAATAAAACAAAAAACAACTTTAATGTGGTTTTTCTGCTCTCACCAGCTGCTGCAGCCTGGATTTCAGCAGTGATTACAGCCCATCAATACTCAGCCTGGCTAACAAACAAATTGATTAGTGAAATTAGACCCAGTTAAAATTACAGCGCACGCCAAAGACGCCGCTCCCGCCGCGGTAGTCTGCAGGGTTTTGACTAATGCAGGAAAATCTGTCGGGGAATTAACGTGCTGCTGCTCGCTCGCCCCTCAGCTCAGATCAGATGAACGTTTCGGACCTTGTTTTACTCTCTGATGACCATCTCATCTCCACTTCAGCATGTCGGCTCTTACAAAACATTAAACAAGAGAGCAGCAGGTCTGATATTTGAGAAGCTGGAACCAGAGAAATGTTTCAGCATTTGTACTTTATAAACAACTTAAATGAATTTCTGTCCGACTAAACAAACAGAGCTGCTTGTCTGAGGGCGAACAACAGCCAACAGCTGTCAAATCATTGCATTTATGTAAACAACTGTCTTATTGACTCTATTAATATTTAATTTAGCAATAAAAGTCATAAATAACTCAAAAAATCCAGAGATTGCAGTCCTGTTCTGGAGCTTTCCATCCTACATGGACTTTTATTTCATCAAACACATGTGCACGTTGGCCGACTTCAACAGGAAACATTAAAGAACTCAGAATAAAAAATGGAAAATATGACTTTGATGGTTTCATGACAATTGAGAAACTCCATTTTCTTGTGAAGGTCAAGTCTCACATACAAAAGCTCCAACACAGAAACACTGAGTGAAAACACTTTATAGATTTTACATTTTTCCTCCCTGATATATAAAAGAAGGAGATGATTTAACTTTAACTGAGTGTTTGTCAGCAGATGAGTTGAGTAAATCTGTTTCTTTCACTAAAACCAACATTGAATCAACCAGCAGAAGAATCCAAATCAGACTCAGTGAGGGATGAATATTTACACACACAGACGATCAGCAGATTGATCGATAACGGCAGTGATTGGTGGCTGCAGCTGCATGCACACACACATGCTGTAACACACCAGCGTTCAGTTCGTACATGGCTGCACACACTCGGTCGCTCCATCATGACTCCGACAGACTCTGTGATGTCTGAGGAGCTCGACGGCCGACAGACCGGCTGTGTTTGCAATTCAGCAGGAAGCTGCGGCAGGAGAGAATGATTGTACTTCCTCAAATTAACAGAAGCAGGGAGGGAGAGGAGGGGCTGGTTCTTTTGTTTTTTTTATTTTAACCCCTGCTGTGTTTTGACTGAAGCCAACAGAGCAAACGATGGAGCGCATGGCTCAGACTCCGACTCTGAGGATCTGGATGGATGTTCAGGAGAATCAATTTCAAGATTACTTTCACTATAAAAGCTGCCTCCTTAAGTTTTGTCCTGGCGTGGAGCTTTTTCACTCCGTCGATGAGAGCGGCGTGCAGCTTCGCCTGCAGTCACGCTTCTCAGAGACACAAAAGCCCATTACTGGAGCTGAGCCCATAAGTTATCTGCAGCTTAAGCCCCTTTTCACTGAACAAGTCCAGCTACAATATTTTGCTCAATTTATGGATTGTGTTCCTGTGTGAGTACACGAGTGAAAGGGAGAGCCCTCCAGAGACGCACGGAGGGAGGCGTCAGAGCCAAAACAAGAGTGCACCGTCAACGTTTCCTCCGTCCACTGCACATGTGGACGCACATCAGCTCCACCAGCAGCTGATGGAGATGTGACGGAGATAAAAACGCCTGAACTGAGACCTCAAAGCGACCGAGCCGGTCACAGCTCACACAGGGAGGAAATATAAGATCTCTGTGTGTGTGTGTGTGTGTGTGTGTGTGTGTGTGTTTGGGGTGGGGGAATGGGGGGGGGGGGGTGTTAGGAACCCCTGTTAGCTTTGACATCTTGACAACATCAGAAACAACAGAGCGTTTATTTCTGTTTGTCAGCCAACAGCAACGCTCGCTCACACCTCAGACAGAAAAACAAAAAACCAAAAACCACACACACACACACACACACACACACATACACACACACACACACACACTCACACACACACGCACACACACACAAACAGGTGCTGACATGATTCTGTCGCCATGGTGAATTTTGTCAGAAACCAACCCGGGTTGTCATGCAGGTGGAATCAGACCTGCTGGTTCCTTCAAACAGACACAAACTTGAACTCGGCTTCAGGTGGAAGATTTGAGCTTTAAATCAAAGAGAAGACGAGCGATGAGGGAAGGAAACGATCCAAAGTTGGCGTTTCAGTTTTTCTCTGGACGATGTTCTGACTCTGATTCAACTTCAGACCTCTAATGTGTGTATTTTTGGGATGTAGCAGACAGCTTCCCTTCAGCTCAGGACTCTTGAATCTGCTTCAGTTGATTCTTAGATGAATATTTACAGTCTGGGTGTTTGCGGCTCTGATCTGATGCTACCTGAGCTGAAAGATTCAGGGGGAACTTCTGCAAGGAAAATATGAGCATCTACACATATTTTATGGCCTCAAACATGCAACCATGTTGTTAATCTCATCAGCCAGCTCCCTCCTGAGCTTCCACATCGCCTGGTTCATCTGGTTACTCTGAGTATCTGAGGTCGAACGCGTCCTGCTGCCAAAGACTCACACACACAAACACTAATCTGCTCCCCTCCGACCGCCGGGACGCTCACCAGCTCCGCTCAGCACCCTGATCTGGACTGTCTCCCCTCGGGATCTGCTGACACCTTTTTGGCAACCTGGACTTTTACCTGCAGGCGTAGCTGAAACACTCATCCGCCCGTGTTGCAGCACATCCCTCTGCTGCACCAGATAATGATGTCATGGATAACAGCTCCTGCTGCCTCCTGACATGACACTTCTCTCAGGAGACACACTCTCATTGTCTTGTTGCCCTCTAATCCCAGTTTGCCTGCTTCTCTTAGATGCTGGCAAACCAGTGCTGCATGTGGGGAAACTATCCTTCACACACACACACACACGCAAAAAAAAAAATCTCATTGTTAACTTGACGGGAGTTTTATTCGGGTTTATTGATGCCATCATTACAGGGGCTGCTTCCACGAGCAAAATGGTTTCCGGGTTGGAGGAGGAAATTAGAAGTTTGATGGCACTCTCTCCCGGGAGAAAAGCAATTACGCACAGCAATGAGAGCACAATTGTCGGAAATGGGCTCATGAAAGAGACATAAAATTATTCGACAGACACATTAGCTTAAAGGATGTGAGGAGAAGCATCCAGCGTGTTTCTTTTACAAAAAAAGGAGCACAATCGCTTCAGTTTTCCTGAGGCAACGCACGGCTCTCCGTCTCTATCCGTCCACTTTCCGCTGCTGTTTCAACCTGTCATTTGACGCGTAAACGGAATTGATGGCGCGATAAAAGTTGCCAATAAACTAGACGCGCTTTTCGCCGAGATTAAATCCATTTGCAGAAATGAAGAGAAATCGCGTGAAAAGCAGCCTGACACTTGTCGTAAATCGTTTCTGACAGCTCCTAATGGAGTGTTATCACTGTTGCGCACAACGCTCGAGCCCACCGGCTGCGGGATGTTATTTACAGAAGGTCTGCGGGACCGAAAACGTGACGGCACGCGGTGACAACGAAGCTCAGCTGCAACACTGATGTGAACTTCACAAAACTACACGAAGCTCCGCGTGTCCTTGAGACAAAACACGGAGGTTTTCTCCTCACGCAGCACCGTGCAAAGCCTCCTCAGAGTTCCCACAAAACCACAACACCGCGCCGGGCATCAACTCCGAGCCAAACACGCAAATACCCGCACGGCAACACCGCGCCGCGCCGTCGGGACACACACTTAAGTCAGAAGTGTCCGGACGCAGAAAGAGGCAACAGAAAATGTGGAAAACGTGAATGCGGATACAAGCTGGTGAAGAGTGACTTACCCGAGAAGTGAATCCACATCTGTTTGATGAGACACGAGAGTCAAACGTCACACTTTGGTTGCGTTCAAACCGCACAGACGGACCCGCAGAAGACGCGCGGTAACTCTCCGCCGACCGCAGTGGGCTCCCAATTAAAAAATTCTTCCTACTTGATGTACAATGTAACTATTTAGTTATGGCAAATGGTGCCTAATCAATCCTGTGGCATTGCTTTATGATCGACAGGAGCCGAGCCAATGGGAGCGAGCCGTGCGCGCCGCTGCAGCCAATCAGAGCGTCCGCGCGCAGTTGGTGGAAGGTGAGCTGTGAAGTAGGAAGGGCTGATGGCGACATCATGTGTTAAGAGTTTATATCCCTCCGCTTGTCATGTTTTGAGAGCAACGACTCCACTTTAACTGTTTTTTTTTAATATATAACCGCAAACCAGAGCTCCCAGTGCGCACAGTTACTGGTTTGTTTTATTTAAATCTACATTTCAGCCCACTGTGAGAAAAATTAAACATTTTTATACAATAAAAAATATTAAATATGTAAATATAATAATTCTAAATGATTTCCTTCCATCCATGCAGACCCCTAGCGAAGATATTTAAGTTGTACATTTACCCAGCGGAGCAGAAACTAGCCGTAAAACCGTGACTGTCTGCTGGTTATTGGTCTGTTATAAACTTAAATATATCAGATTTAATACAATATTTATTTTATTCATATTTGCAACATGTTTTTAAACGCGTTTTTTAAATTATTTTTGCTCTAAGTGACCTCAAAAAGAGCGATGATGTGCGAGTTCCCGCCGCCCTACTTTCTGTGTTCGCGGCGGAGGAACACCGTGTTTACAGTGAGGGGGGGGAGAATGACGTACAGTGACAGATTCGGTTAGTGGTTGGCGCGTGAGGCACGGCAGCAGCACATGTACAGACGTTTACGTTCGCACGAGCGCACGTTTGAGAGTTTTGAAACAGAAAAGCAGAAAAAAAACAAACATCTGATACATTTTCACTGTTTACAGCCTGAAATTTATGCGCGACTAACGCAGTTACAGTAGTAACGTCACGTTACGTCAGCGCGGAGCTGGGAGATTTAAAGTAATACGGCTCGTGCATGAGATAATTTTGTTTTTCTGGCTCAAAAAAGTAGAGGAGGAGGAATGTGAGTCGGTCCAACGCGGTCAGAGGTCATGTAGTTTGCAGGAAAACGGCTCATGCAAGAAATACATCCAGACTGAAACTTAAAATAAAGAAGCAAAAAAACGAAACTATGCAAATAAAAACAAGAAAAATAAATCAAAGTCTGCATTTGAACGTTTGTACGTAAGAAAATAAAATAAAAGTGCAGTAACAAAGTGTCTGAGGTGCTTCCTGATCCACTTTCTACTCTCTCCATTGGCTGGTTTCTTCTTCAGGTTCTTCAGGCAGGAACTGATGTTATAAAATCTCCTTTATTATTATTTCAGCAGTTCTTGGAGGTTTTTTTTTGAAAAATGCACCTTAAACTGAACTTTCATGTCACATCTGGATGCTTTCAGCCACAACTGGCCTGTGGCTGTTTGAGCTGATGTTAGCAGATGTTAGCAGATGTGCAGCAAAGCTCATTTCTATTTTCACTGGTTTGTTTTTGATTGTTTATGTTCAGCATCATTGAAAACAAACATCTGATTCTCTTTATTACCTGTATTACTCTCGACTAACTCAACCAGCCAATAAAGACGCAGTTTATGTTTAAATTAGAGACACATGTGCTGCATTTTACTGCTCAAGTAAAGATATTTCTGTGGTTCCAGGCAGCTCCTCAGCTTCATCAGATAAATTTCAGTCATGAGATGATTGGAGAGGAAAAAAGAAACAAAAAACCTCTGACAGACGAAAATATGAACTGTTATTTTAAGTGTTAAACTGTTATTTAAATGAATATAATATTCTATCTATATATAATATTATTAATATCAGTATTTCATGTGTACTAATAATTTAATTTACGAGCAATATCCATGTATATTACTCCAATTTCATCTGTGCAGTTGAAAATTACCACTTCATACAGTCACGCTTGTAAATAAAGTACAATTTTTTGTTGTTATCATGTACTTATTATTTATTGTTCTTTATTCTTATTGCTGCTTTTTTACATTCTGTCTTTTATTGTCCACTTGCTGCTGCAACGATGCAAATTCCCCCACTGTGGGACGAATGAAGGAATATCTTCTCTTATGTGAAGTTTCTGAGGGAAACGTCACTTTGCTGGAACTTACAACTTAAAAATCAGCCAAGTTGGATGTTACATTTTTTAAAACCAAAATTTTATCATTATCATACAGTTTGTTTTTACATGCAACATGTGCATCTGCAAAAGTACTCAGTTACTCTCCACCACTGCAGACTTGTGAGTTCGTTCTTGGCTGCACACGTTTGCAAAGCTGAATCAATGACAGCGTTCCTACAAAACACACACACGTTATGAGCAGAGCTGAGCTGAGCTGTGCAGAGTTTGACCTCAGAACGAGTCTGAAGAGGAACTGAGAGGAAACATCTCTGGCATCAGGGACGAGGTGTGAAAGAGTAAAACAGCAAACCAGAACACGTGCAACCTGCAAAACACTTAAATCTAACAAAGGATTCTGAATCAGGTCAAGAACTCTCATAAAATATGAAATAAACTTTGTTGAGATTGAAAAAAAACACAATAAAACACTAGAAACAATCAAGAGAAGAAGAAGAAGTGATCAGATTCATTATTTCAGTTCAAATATTTGTGATTTTAAACAAAGTTTGACCTTAAAACTTCTGCTTAACGAAACCTTCAAATAAAAGACGAGTCTTGCTTTGAGCTGATTTTACTTCTGATTCACTAATCTGTTTTTATTTTTCATATTTTCCTCAAAGCTTTGATTTAATTTATCTGTTCATTTAAAAATAAAGTGGATAATTTCACCTCTTTGGGTCAAACTGTTATTGAAATGAAACAATGTGAGACAAACACTTTGGAAACACAACACACAGCTTTTTTACAAGTTGAAGTGTTCAGAAGAATCGGTTTAATCTTTAACGATTCTTATTTGAACACTTTAATGTTTTTTTATGACTGTAATGTAATAAAAAGGGCAGAATTTTTCCCTGTGAAACGTATCGGAGTAAAAGTAAACAGGGCAGAATGGAAACACTCAGGCAAGAACAAGTTCTGCACTGCGTAAAAAAAGTTTATGGAGAGTTTAATTACCCAGCATGCCTGGATGTGATGTGTGGTCGTTTTCCTGAGCTGCCCTGTCACAGCCTGACTTAATGAAACACATGCAAACAGCAGAACTCTGCAGGAAAAATGACAGCTGACTGGAGGAATGACACCCGCACGCGCCGTCGCTGCAGAATCTCACTTTCTGCGGCATCATTAGTGAAAACACATGACTCTGCATGTTCAGACGTGACCCTTTTCTCTTTTTTTTTTAATGTTTATGATTGTCTGGATGAACAATCTGACTGACAATCTTTGGAGCTGCAGGTAAGCAGCAGCAGTGTCAGTGTTGACAGCAGCTCAGACGCACACAGGGAGCCACACAGGGAGATTACACAGTGTTTTCTGCTTTGCATAAGGAGCTTATGTAATGGGGGGGTTTTGCAGAGGGAGAGCTGCAGCAGCAGTCTGCGTGGACGTCCCGCTGTCTTCCGCTCACGTCATCCCGCTCGTACAGCTGGGTAGTCCAGCGGTCAGCCGCCTGGCTCCGGGGTCAGGGAAATGCCACGGGAAAAATGACAACAAACAAGCACAGCCGGGCCAGAGTTCATTAAAAAAAGAGAAAGAAACAGGAAACAGATCTCATGTTCACGGCAGGACGAACGCCACCGCCGCTACTGACGCTGCTGCTGTTCAAGTTACTGTTCAAAGGTTTAATCTGATCATTATTACAGAGCATAAACACTGTTTTTTATTTCTAATGTCAACCAGCAGATGCTGTTTAATCAGCACAATCAATAACTGCGGTTTGGCGCCCCCTGTTGGAGCAATCCTTCAGCTCTGTGAACATGAGGTCACTGAATGTACGACACTGTTTTTGTGTTCTAATTCATTTTGAATGGAGGATAAAAAATATCAAATTCAACATCTGCAGGAAAGACTGAAACTAGAGGAGAGGTGAGTAACTAATTATATTTACTTGAGTACTTTGTTCAAGCACAGGTTTGAGGATCTGTGCTTTATCTAAGTATTTAAGATTTATTTCCACTTAAGAATGCTTGTCTACTGAATTTCAAGAAGAAATATTGTACTTTTTTACTCTTTTTCATTGAGTAACTGTTAATTATTCCACACCTGAAGTTACAAAATACTTCTCAAATTAGGATTTTACCACAAAATACATGATCAGTTTATTAAATATGATGTGCTACAGATTGAAATACTACAGCTATAAATAAAGTAGTAAAATATACTACTTTCATCTTACAGCTTAAAGATAATATTCTAGAAAGACATAGTTTTCAAAAAATGATAATTCTGCCCAATAAGTACTTTGACTTTAACATTTTAAGTACATTTTACTGTTAACTTTACTCTAATTAAGTAAAATCTTTAATGCAGGACTTGTAACAGAGTATTTTTGTACAGTAATACTTTAAAAAGAGTACTTCTCCATCACTGCACTTGTTCAGCTGTCCACATACTTTTGTCCATGTAATGTAATCAGATACTGCTGACTGAAACAGAGTTACAACAAAGATTTGCTGGATTTTTAGCATGTTGTAATATTTCTAATAATCTTCCTCTCAGTAATCACATTACTTCCGAGTCTTCAGAACTTGAGCAGCGTCTCTGTGGTGTTCTTCAGCCTGAGCTGGTGTTTGTTCTGCAGCTCTGCGACGCTCAGCTGAAGGTTCACAGATATAAACAAGAACTCTGTGACCCCACTTTTGTCTTTCAGCCTGAATGTTCGGCTCACAAACACTGTGGAAGGCTGCTAATGTGTCCGGGGGGGCAGGAGTTCACCGCGGCTCAGAACACACAAATGATCCGGCGTTATGCAATCACATGGAGATGCATTTTGAATGAAATGCAGATGTGATGATCACTGAGAGTGACTGCGTGTTTGTGCACCAACTCCGAGGCTGCAGGACTTTCAGACCGAAGGATTTACAAACTGTTTGGATGGTTTTCAGTTTGCATGATGCTGCATGTTGTTTGAAAAGACGCTGCTGACAGTCGGGACATGCAGCTCAGGAAGGAGGCGAAATAACGGTGAAACCGTCAGTTCTGTCCGTGTCAGCAGTGTCACCGGATTCTGATCCAGACTTCGAAATCTCAGCAACTTCTCGACGGATTCTGATCATGAATCCAACACAGCGACTTCCTGACTCTTCCTGCTCACTGACAGCTGCGGTTAAGAGTGAAATGTCTTCAAAAACAGATTAATGAAATGTGTTTTTCTTGGAATTTAATCCAAACATTTGTGTCTTCTGGATAATTTATAGTTAGTGAGCTTTGATGGATGACGCTCAGAGTTTTTTACCAAAGCAGAAGAGATGAGATTCCCATCAGGCTACACTGTTAGCATGCTAATGCACCTAAAACCAAGATGAACATGATAAACAAACCTGCCAATGTCAGCATGTTAGCATGCATGCAACCTGTGTGTGTGGGTGTGTTTGTGTGTGTGTGTCAGTCTGATGAATCTTAAACTTGAATGTTAACATGTTAAAGTGAGGATAAAATGTAAACTGTTTGCTTTGTTGAGATTTTCTCAGATTCAGTTTTTTTCGTGCTGCCTTCACTTGCTCTCATGTAGCATCATGTGTGATGTGTAACTCGTATTTTCCAAACGGACAAAATTCCTCTTTTTATAGCTCTCATAATAAGAAAAGCAGAAGCTGGAGAGCTGAAGTCACATGAGGACGCAGAGATGGAAGATGACCTGAAATCTCGTGAACTTAAAGTCTGGATCTTCACACTTTTGTGGTGAATTTTCGCACGTCTCCCCTCACAGCCGCGTCCTGCTGTGAAACACGGCTGCACAGACTGCAGGCTCGCCACTCGCTCGCTCGTGTGGCTGCAGCTTCATGTGTTCGGCGTCTCGGTTAAACTCAAACAGCCTTTCTGACCTGCTGCTTCTCCACCGGCATCATGTCACTCAGGTCGACATGCAACAACATGCCGACATGCAGTTTACATGCAGACTTGAAGGGGAAACCTGAACAAATGAGTGCAGAGACGTCATGAAGTCTGTTATGTTTGCAAAATCACCTGATCTCAGCCTTAATAAACACTTCTGGGAGATTTTTGAGTGATGAGTAAAAGAGCCAACTTACACTTTTAGCTGCAAAAAGATATAAAAAGGACATAAAACTTTAAATTATAAGGATTTAAAATGAAAAAAAAGTAAATTGTGGCAACAAATGACATTAAATGGGCAACTCTCAGTTAATTTATGTCTTAATCTGAGATTCAGAGAGAAGATGTTTTGTTGTTTTGTGTTCAGCAGCAGGATGAAACATCGTCACTGTGAAGTCAAATCGGTGCCATGAACAGATTTGAAGTGAATTAAATTTGTTTTCTTTAAGTCTTTTTTTAATATTCAGGTTTTTCTGTGTTTTTATGCTTTGATTCGTCACAAACAAACAACACAAACACCAACAATAAACATCCTCCCATGATGCTTTTGTGCAACGCTCCACTTTTCAGCTCTGTGTTTGATTCTCCACATGACAGCTGACGTAATCTCTGTTATTTCACACACTGAAGTTTTAGAAACAAACTCAAAACAGTGAAACTGTGCAGCCTGGTGTTCATCTCACCTCCTCACAGACGCTGCTGACAAATCACATGAAAACACCAAACCGACCGTGTGTGAGTCTCCTGCTTTCTACTGAAAATGTAACATTGAAAAAGGCCAGAAATAGATTTAATAATTGTAAAAAAAAACCTATTAATTCCCTGAAAAAGCTGGACATTGTAACGTTTCCACAAACAAAAGGAAACGTTGCATCTGTTGGGAATCAGTTTAAACTGATCAACCTCAAATCAATCTGATGCAGCAGGAACTTTAACAGTTTATAGACGACTGAGCTCAATAACGGAGGAAGATGATTGATCAGGTTTCAGATCCAGTCAGTGTTTGATTACAGGAAACATTCACTTTAACTTTTGGGTTTTATTGGATTTATTATCATGAATAAAATACTGAATATAATCAGAGTTATCATTTAATTTTCACTGTGTTCATCTGTTTTGTTTGAGGTTTTCTGCTCGTTACATTAAAACCACTGAAGCTTTTTTTCCTGCTTCCATCTGTGCTGAACAAATACCCATCATGCAAACTGTCGCCTTCATCCTCCTGGAATATAAACACATGCACATCAAAGTTCCATAAGATGAAAAATCAGCCTTCAAATCCTCAGTCGGTTTCAGTCACAACAAAAACACACATGCTGTCTGCAGACCTCTGAGTTCAGTCATTTGGTCAAATCTGAGCTTTAAGCCGTGACCCGGGAGTCCACGCCGGCGGGTCACATGAGGGCTGCGACCCCACCGTTTGCTCCCAGCTCTGCGAGCGTCCAGCTGTTGGATTAGTGTTTTCATCTGACCGACACATCACACTTTAAGTCTTTGTCATGAACATAAACCTCATGATGGACGGAGTGTGAAGACTCATCCTGCAGCAGGTCGAACCATCAGCCACAGGTTTTCACATCATGATTCAAATTCAGATGCAGTTTATTCAATTTAAAGACTCAAATGGAGAGCATCGTAAGAGCATCGTAAGCAAGAAAATGTTCTGCTTGTATTTCTACACTTATGTTTTATTTTTCTGCCTGTTTATTTCAATCATTGAATCATTCAATCAATGAAGAATCAACACTCAGAGGATCTGTATCATTGCAGGGAGATGATGAGTTGTGACTGAAAGCAGCAACATGGCACCTAAAGGGTTAAATCAGTTTGATGAAAGATGTTTTCATGCAGTGAGAAAATAAAAATGACCTGTTTTTGGCTCTAAAAAGTTTGTAAAAACTTCATTATTGTTGAGTAATAAACACAAACATGACGTTACGTCCACAGTGTTTCTGTAAACAGACACATTTTTGCTGCCTACCTGAACATCCAGCCGCGCCTCATTCTTCTTCTGCTGAGTTTTAAAGCAGGAAGTGTTGTATTAGCGCCATCTGTTGGACAGCTACCTGCTCCATCTGTTTTACAGCATTGACAGGGTGTGTGAAAAGGAAAAAGACGGGAATGTTTCTGGATGTGGCTGCAGGGATGAACTGTGAAAAACAGCGACACCTACTGGTCAGTCACCAAAACCAGTGGGAGTGAACGTGTGAAGGTCCCGAATATCTTTACAAAATGTGATAAAAATCTATTAGTTTAAATGTTGGTTATTCTTAGAGCATCTAATGATTCTGACTGTGTGTGTGTGTGTGTGTGTGTGTGTGTGTGTGTGTTGTATTTTAAGTCTGAATGCTGTGTTTGTGCTCTTTGATAAGGCTTTTCACTGAGGCGGCACTGTAGTGTTTTTTTTCCTTTTTTTTGTAAAGA
>JAQMCX010000056.1:1253193-1295974 GCA_029814765.1 Acanthurus leucopareius | reverse complement strand
AATGTTTCTGTCTGTGTGTGTGTGTGTGTGTGTGTGTGTGTGTGTGTGTGTGTGTGTGTGTGTAAAAATGAACATGCATTACAACATAACTTTTATCTCTGCAGGGATCAGAGGTCGCTTCGCTGAGACAATCTGCCCAGTTTACGATCTTGTTTCACTCTGTGGTTTGTTCTCTGAGCCTGCTGATGTTTGCAGATGTTTGCTGATGTTCTTCTCTCCTCCTGCTCGTGATGCTTCAAACCAAAGAGGCTGCACTTTAAAACATCTCACACGAGCTCAGAAATAACAAAAAGAAATCCAGACTTGCAGTGTGTTTTCTCTGTAACCTGCTCGGTTTGGTTCCACACCCC
Organism: Acanthurus leucopareius; assembly: GCA_029814765.1. NCBI lineage: Eukaryota > Metazoa > Chordata > Actinopteri > Acanthuriformes > Acanthuridae > Acanthurus > Acanthurus leucopareius. Next base: position 1,295,624 of record JAQMCX010000056.1, on the reverse strand, counting down.
CACGTCCCTCCACACTCTGCAGCTCTCATCCTCTCTCTGCTTCACCTTATCTCTCTTTATCTTCTGCCAGTTTCACTTCTCACTTTTTCCTTCCCTCCTCCCCGTCTCTCTCTCTCTTATCTCTCCGGTCTAATCCTCTTCCCTCCTTGTTTATCTACTCTGTGCTTATTTTATTGCCAGCCAGGCGATGATTCTGGAGGCTTCACTGTTTTCATTGAGTCCTTCTTCTGAAACACCGAGTGCAAAACGCCTGAGAACGAGCCAGATCTGCTCTTTCTTCTCAGTAGTGGCCAGACTTTTTTTTTTTCTATGTTGCATTTACTCACAATTTCAGGTTTTTCTCATCGTCCATGAACATTTAATATCAATCTTCATCATGTTCTGGGTTTAGAGAAACTGTGAGGCTCCTCAGTTTTGTCTGAAATGTCAGGCCCTTCACTCTCTCAGAGGAGAGTTTTCAGAGTTTAATTTACAACATCAGCCTTTTACAGTTTTTCTTCTCTGATTGGTTTGAATGCAACATCTCATTTCTTCACCATACAGTAAGAAGATGCATCTCCTCTAGTTTTGCCTGTTTTTGCTCATGAATCTCCACAGGTGACCCCTTGAAACAAAGTCACAGATGATGCTCGAAAGCCATTTTCTCACAGAAATATAACAAAGTGTATTAACTTCAGGCTTCCTGCATGATCCCTCAGAGTGTTACTGCACACGCATGTAAGCTGTGTGACTCATCTGCTTCTACTTTAGGCCACAAACTTACCATTCCCTCCATGCAGAAGATGCTACACGACAGCTGGAAAATAAACTCCTTTAGCTTCTGTAGATTGTTTGGAAGGAAAAAAACCCACACACACTCATTTTAAACTGTCACAGATTTAAAAAGGTTCCATGAAGGTTTCAAAGTAAAGAAAACCACAGACATGAAGGAGGAAGCAGATCTTTCCTGCCGTCTTTGAACAGGAGTCTCACTCCTCTTTAGGTTTTAATAGATGGAGGAGATGTTCCACCACAGTTTTATCACAGCCAGGATTCAAACTAATGCAGCCAAACAAGCCAAATCTGCATGTGACAATGTGATTTTTCTCTCTTGTGCACCGTTGAAGCTGCAGCACTGACCGGTAACCGGTCTGTGATTGTGTCTGTCAGGGTGCCGGCAGCAGGTGAACGTACCGAGGCTCTCCACCTCCTTTGATCCGTGTCGACCCGCCGTCGTTCCGCCTCTGTTCTCCTCCTCTTCGGTTCTCCCATCAGCTGGAGAGTGTGTTGTTCTGCGTGTGAGAGGTGTGTGGGTGCACATCCCTCTCTCTTCTGTGACCCGCTGCTCCGCTGCACTCCGCTTCCACAGCATCCCGCCGGCTGCCTAGCAACGCTCAGTGTCCATGGCAACGGAGCCAACAAACGCCCCCGCCGCTCTCCAGCTCGCACCCCTCAATTTGGGCAAAAACCGTGGCGTTGAGGAGAGTCACAGAGCGGATTAACGGGGAGGCCAGGTGTCCAGGTCGAACACACTCGGTACCGAGGAGCCGATAATTCAAACCAGAGGAGGAGAACAAGATGACAAGCTGCAGAACGATGTGAAGCTGTGGATCATCATCACAGAGAGGTTTTTGTAACATGAAGACGTGATCATCACTGACACAGGATCAGATTTCATGATGAGAAAAGTTCTGACTGACTGAAAGAGGCACTGAGTGAATGTGTAATATGAATAAACCTTCAGAAAGGAAACACACAACATTATATAAATCAATTATTATGTGTGTGTGTGTGCAGTGAGGATACTGATGCTGCTGCTCCAGGTGAGTTTTAGCTCCCTCTTGTGGTTCAAACGCAAACCTACACCAGCAGAAAAAGAAAAAATTATGTAAACTGAACTGAAAAATCAACTTTATTCATTAAAATGTTATTTTAGGTTAACAGTTAATATTTATTCATCAAATTCAGAATATTTTCATTGTTCTTTCTCATTAAATCAGGTCTTGTCAGTCACATCTGATCAATCTTAGAAACAGAAATGAGTTCAGTCCCCCCACCACACAGTTTTTATTAATCTTTCACAATAACAGGGTGGAATTAATGAAAAGGACCCAGATGGATATTAATAATAAAAAAAATAAAGATATTAAAAAGACAAAATAATCCGATTGACATGAGCTGTGACACTGTTTACAAAAAAAAGCTTGTAAACTTTTCAAGTAAAGGCGCTGACTGGCTGTCCACCTCACCTCAGTGAGGACCGACTCAGTTTTTAGGGTCCTGCTGTATCCTCAAGGACACATGGACATGAAGAAATAGAAAAAGAAAAAAGTAAATGACAAGTTGACCTTCCTGCGAAACCCACACAGGCATTAAATTCATGACTGATTAACTTTTTAACTTATAAACTTTTACTTAAAGAGACAACTTCAAAATAATCTCACTTCCTTCAGTATCTGAGCATTACAAATGTGTTTGAGGTTCAGTTTGAGGAAAAAATCATGTTTAGAGCAAAAAGACTTGTGTGATTTTTGGGTCTGCAGGTAAAAAATGTGTTGGAAAAGTTGAAATGAGAAAAATGAAACAAAGAAACAACATTAACACCAATAACTGGCAGTCAATCACATGTTTGTGATGAGATAAAGGACTAAAGTTCAGAGAAAGAAACAAGAGGAATCACTGTTTAGTTATATGCAGTTAGTTTAGTTATTAGTTATATTAGTTATATGAGAAAAAAGCAAAATCACTCGCTGTCCTTTTAAAAAACAGGCTTTCAGTGCTGAAGAACAAAAGCTGTCAGAGAAAAAAAGACATAAAGAAAAATCAGATTCTCCACCTTCATGATTCTGTAGAGAAACGCTCATCAAAACACAAACAATCCTGAAGTTTCATTGTTCATTGAAACAATATTTAACGCTGTTTAAAGTCTGAAACTTGTTTAAATCAACAACATAACAACATGAAGTGAACTTACAGAAGGAAAAAGTTTTATTGTTGAGGTAAAAAGTAATAAAGACAGAAGTGATGAAGGTGCAGATAATAAGAAAGTTAACAGATTAAAAATATCCATGAGAATGAAAACTGTTGTAGTAAAACCAAACAGCCACTAGAGGGAGATATTAGTCTAAAAATGAGCTGAAATGCCTTAAATGTTTTCTGTCCTGCAGGGGGCGCTGTTTATCTGCAGGACCAGCCTGTTGGAGAAACTCCTACCTTCTACATATTACACTGAGTGTGTTCTTGTGTGTGTTTGCTGCTGTTTTGTTACATTTTAATTGAATCACAATTAAAAATCTCTTAAATATAAAAGTGAATATTTGTTTTTATCAAACATCATTTTTTAAAGCGACAGAAACTCTGTCTGGTAGCTTGTTGCACAAACACTCATAATGTTAAAGATCTTCACAGGTTAAGGATGCTCGTCCTCTTGAGATTAGACTAATTGTTCTTTGAGGAACATCTCGTTCGTGTTTGGACGAGCTCCTCCTGCAGCTTCGCTCCCACAGAAGCTCCTCTGTTCCTGCTCATCCAGTTGTTCTTGAGCATCTCTGAGGGTTTCTGTGAGATGTTCTTTTCTCCTGAACGAAGCTCTTCTCTCAGAGAGGCTCTAGGATAAACCGGATAAACTGATGAAGAGCTTCCTGAAGACACCAGCCTGTTAATGATCCTTCAGCAAAATCCTTCAGCTGGAGGGTTTTTTAGAAAATAAGGGTCGACTGGCACAAAATAAAGGTCAAATAATCGAGGTTATTGATAAATCTGGTTATAAAGTAGTTTTAAAAAACAGCACTGAGGTCAGATTTGTGTCCAAACATCGAATCCAAAGAAGAAATGTTTTTAAAAAGATGATGTTTTGAACTCAGTCACATCTTCACCAGGTCAGAATATTTAAAGATGGTTAACACAGATTATACAGCACACACACTGATAATCTGACAGGATCTTTAGTGACTAACTATTAATATGAGAATCGGAACAAACATAAAAAAAATACATTAAAACAAAAGATATTTTTGAATTGTTATTTATTTGTCTTGACATGCAGAACCAGCCGGTTCACTTTAGGACAAACATTTTTCACTCATGGATGAAGGTTTTGACTTTAAATGAAAAAAAAGAAAGTGTCTTTATTTGAAAATCTAAAAAAAATCATATCTAGAAGGACTTGTTTGTACGAGACACAGAAAGACAAACAGACAATAGAAATACATGTTGTTATAACTCAAAACGCACAGAACTCTCCCCCACATCATGTCGTCAATGACGGATTTAAAACAAAGCAGAAACGTAGACTTTAAACGTTATCAGCAGGACTTTTCCCTGTTTTTTCCAGCGTGTCTCTGCTGGTTTTGGAGCAACGATCAGCCTCATGGATGTAATTACTGGTCTTCATGGAAACGCTACTGATGCCAAAACACCATGACAGGAAGCTGCTGCAGAGGAGGATCCTGCTGAGGAAACACTGTCACTTTCACCACGAGAGCTCGATCCCGCCGCCGCCTCACAACGCCGCTGAGAACAGTGACGGGATGAGCTCAGTGTGTGTGTGTGTGTGTGTGAGTGTGTGTATGTGTGTGTTTTAATCTGTTTTATATATTTAAAAAGAACAAAATACACACACACAGCAGCTCTGAACATCTTTATTGTTTCACATCTTGGAACAATCTGTAGGAACCTTTTCTCTTTTTTTCTCCTCCTTGTTTCCTCTCCTCCTCATCCCCTCTTTCTTTCATTTCCTCCTCATCTCCTCTTTCTTTCATTTCCTCCTCATCTCCTCTTCCTCCTGTTTTCTCCTCCTCATTTATCTCCTCCACCTCAGCTTCCTCCTCTTCCTCTCTCTTTTCTTTCAGCTCTCTCTTCCTCTCCCTCCTTCCTCCTCCTTGTCTCTGCAGCTCCCTCCATCCTCTCTCTCTCTCTCTCTCTCTCTCCTCTTCCTCCTCCTCTCTTTCCTCCTCCTCCTCCTCCTCCTCCTGCTGTCCCGTGTGAACAGAGCCTCTTTTCTTCCCTCTCTCCTCCTCTTTGGATGGCCGCCTGTTCCTGGAATTCACAAACCCCTCTCACTTTTAATTTATGCGCATATTAATTGCTCTCCATTGTAATTTCCACCGTGGGATACAACATGCAAATGCGCCACGCATTCGTGCGTGTGTCTAGTTGAGTGCCTGTGCGTGTGTGTTTATGTGTGTGTGCGTGTGTGTGTATGTGTGTGTGCGTGTGTGTGTGTGAGTGTGTGTGTAATTTTTCCCTCCTCGGTCAGTAATCCGCCACAGATATTTTTTCTTTGGTTGCAAACGTTTATATATTTTTTAATAGTTAAATACTTAATAGTCAAATTATATTATTTTAACAATCTGAAGGGATTGAGGTTTTTTTTTTAATTTAAAAACGGGTTTTAATAATTTAAATTTACAGTATTTAATTTGCATTAAAGCGGATTTCTGCCTGAATTTTGCGAAAAGTAAAATGGAAACTAAAAAGACAAAATAAAATCCATTGTTTTAAATCAACTGTATGAACTATTAACTTATTAATTCGTATTTTCAATAAATCTTTATTTATAAGATATAAAACATCAACACCAAACTGATTAATAAAACTGTAATATGTAATCTGTAATCTGTAATCCTCTCAGCGCGGACAAACAGCGACCTCGTGCACATGAAGACGAATCGGATTATGGATTGAAAACGTTTTAATTCCACCTTAAAATTCATTCATATTGATCCATCTGAAAATGTAACTCTGACACCTTAAAATGAGGAAATACTCTGATTACTTTGAGGTGGAGTTTGAGCTTTAAACTCAGAGTCGTTTGTGTCCTTTCAGCTGCAGTTTAATTAATGAAATCTATGTTTTTTAATCCTCATTTTCTTCTGATTCATTTGATTTTTCTGCAGAAATAAAAAACGCATCCTTCCTTCATCACATCTGATTGATTATCTTTCAATCAGCTGTTTCGATTGGTTTGTTTCTCTGCTGGTTTGAAACTTTTCTCTCACGAATTTACTCATAAAAGATATTTTTAACTGGTTTATTAATAAGAGAACAAAATGTTCCTGCTGTGTGTTAAAGAAAAAACATTTAAAAAATAATCTGTTTTTATTGGCTACATATCGCGATTTAATCCTATTAGCTTATCAATACTGTACTGATTTGCTAATTATCAATGATTTTAATTAATCAGAAAAACTCCGCTCAGAATCTTAATATGTAACTTATTTTTTTATGTTTTTTTTCCCAGAATCCAGTTAAAAATAAAAAATACAGTTTAAATAAAACCAGCGAGCTTCAGTTGGAGGTGAAAAGTGAAAACGGGCCTCAGATGTTTGTTTCCAGCTTCATCCGTCTCTTGGTCCCATCAGCCTGAGAAGATGTTTGTTTGAACCTGAAGAGCTTCTGACCTGAAACCCGCGGAGACAAAGTGAAAGTCAACAGGTCCTTTACAGTGTTGGACAAACTTTCCTTCACTTTCTCTAAAAACTATTAATCTCTGCTGTTAATGATGCGAAAGTCCGTTTTTTATTGGCTGAAATCAAATGTGACGTGAAGCAGCAAAGAGTTTGTTTAATGAGTTCATGTTTTTAAGTTTTACTTCCATCAGAAACTCGGACTTTCATACAAAACGAGTCACTGAGATTTTTCTTAAATCAAAAATCCTTTATTATCTCTGAAAATGTCGAAATAAAGGTCAAAATAAAGCAAATGAAGTGAGTCGATTTGAATCAGAGGATCTGAAAAGACACAGATTTGCTTCTTATGAGGAAACTTCAGACGCATTAAAGGACTTTTCTGTATTTTTTTCGCATCTTTGACTGAATTTAAATCATCAGGGACATAAAAACCTGTTGGATGGATGAACTGTCTGAACTCCTGCTGTGTCTTTACAATGAAAAGGAGAATAAACACAACAAACTGAAAACTGGACTTTTAACTGTGAAAAACTCTCCGCTATGAGCCGAGTTTGATCTGCAGTCCTTTAAAATAATCGATTCATCCGATCAAGAATCAGCGATAAAAAGTCACGAGAGGCGAGAAACAAATTCAGGAAATCAAGTTTGAATCTTCACAAAGTCTCCAGGTGTTTCACTGACCCACCTGCACACCTGCACACCTGCATATGAGCCTGTTGGTCACTTTACGTGAAGCAGGTTAACAAGCAGCAACAAGAACACGTTCTATTTCAACACTGAAGACATAAAAAGACGATAATCAAACTGTGTGCGTGAAGGCAACACGACATGAACATGATTTCTAAACGAAATCGCTCTTTTAAAAGTCTTTGTGGCTTTAATAAATAAATCATTTGTGCTTTTTTAAACAAAATTAAGAATTTTTTCCTAAAAGTTCCTAAAATGTGTAAAACTCCTCCGTCTGTTTTTTATTTCCTGCGGGACTTTTGTCTCTTCTGACCCTTCAGATCTTCTGATGAATCTGTTTCTGCAGAAACTTGAATCTTTTCAATCTTAAACAACATCAATTAAATAAACGTATGTTAACGTGTTTAAATGCAAATTAATTCAAAGCATTTACTGATTTATTATCAACATTTATTGCTGCATTGTCAGAAAATAGAAACGGATTTGTCCCAACTTGTCATGTCTCTGATTGGCTCGTTGCAGATCTATAAAACAACAGTAAAATAATAAGAAACCTCTGATAACTGGCCTTTATGAAGGGCAGCTTATCAGAAGGTGCTAAATGCTAAATGAGTAAAAACCATCAGCATAACGAGCATCATGTGATTGTGCACAAATCATTAAGTTAACGAGAATATTAACACACTTTCATGAGATTTATGAAGCTTAAACACAGAAATGTGCATTTTTTTCTTTTCTTCGAGTTAAACGTGTCATATTTAATCTCACTTGCAGGCCTTTCTGTCACACACAGAGACTGTTAAATGTGGGTGAAAATCATCACAAATAATTCTTAAAATTCAAACAGTTTTCTGTATTTGACTCTTAATGAGGCCAAATATGTTTTTTATTCTTAAATTAAATCTAATTCCTTTAAGTGAGCAGCATTAAGCTCCGTGCACGGATGAAAATGTGCAGGTTTCTGGGTGAAGAGGTGAACATTCCTGCATAAATGTGAAATCCTGTTGCGGTGTGAATGGATGTTAAAGAGGCGAGGAGGCGTTTGCGTTCCGGATCCTCGCGGTTTGTGGCGCAGAAACGGAGCTGAAACGCTCCATCTGCGAGCGTGTGACACGTGAGCAGGATCAGTGTGTGTGTGTGTTGGTGAAACAATGTCAAACACAGATAATGTCTCATGTAAATCTCACAGCCTGTAGAAACATTAATTTAAAGCTGGAGGTTTAAATGTGTGGCTGCTGGCAGCTTCAGCACCGACAGGAAGAGAGAAACTGGAACATTTGTGGGAATAAAAGCCTCCTCAGGCCTCAAACATCCGTGTGAAAATCTCCTCTCTGCTCTTCAAAGTCTACATGCAGAAAAAAGGACAAAAAAAAAACATCCCATCGTTTCCCTCCAGCGCCGACATGAATTTCTGATTCATTAGCATTTATGCAAATGAGTTTCTAATTGCAGGCGTAATGACTCTGGCGTGGGAGATTTTTCAATCCGCCATGTTTTTTGTTACTGCATGCTTTACAGGATGCATTTTCCACCTTCATCTGTACAAACAAAAAGCGGACCTTTCTCTCTTTTCCAAACGCTCATCCGACAGGATCCCGCTGGAGCTTTATGGCGCATTTCAGAGAAACTACAGGACTTTTTTTTTCTTTAACAGGCCGCGTTTAGCTGAAGCACCGACAAAAGCCTGATTTCTTTGCAGCTGAGCGCCGCAGAGGAGCCCTGCCGCCCGGCTGCGGGTCCGCCGGAGGATGCAGAGGATGCAGGAGGAGATGCAGAGTCAGAGGTGAGTGCGGAGATGTGCAGCTGCAGCGCAGGAGATGCACATCAGAGCCTGTAGCTGCTCTGATGCAGCGCGTGCAGGCAGAACGGAAATGCAAAATGGCAGCACATAAAGGAAGCAGCAGTGTGAAGGTTGAAGCTTCCTATCAGGAGACAATCAGAGACGATACAAAGATAAAAAGTCACTTTATTTCCCTCTGTGAAACACAACCGAACACTTATTCTGTCAGGAGAAATAAGTTTTGACCTCTGAGAGAAATATTTATGATGCAAATCTGCCGAGTTTTTAATGTTTTAAAGCAAAAATGATTAAACTTGAAGCCAAATGGGGAAAAAATCATCTTTAAAATCACAAATTGAAGCAAAATTCTGTGTTTTTTTGTCTTTTCTAAATGTTTTCTTTCGCCTCGGCTCATCCCTGCGTTTTATTTACCCCCACACCACTGCCCCCCCGCCTAATGAACTGTTTAGAGCTGTGATGTGTGTGTGTGTGTTCATGTGTGTGTGTTCATGTGTGTGTGTGTTGTGTGAGGCTGGTTGGGGGGGTCAGTCTGTCTGGTTTGGCACAGGGAGGCTGTTTGGCCCCCACGGAGCTGCAACAATATGGGCAGATTTTGAGGGACAAAAGATCCGGAGCTTTGAGTTGCAGAGCACGTCTCTGACACTGGGACGCTGGTGCACTGAGCACTGGGGATACTGGGACGCTTCACTGGGAGGACGGGGAAGCAGAGTGCTGGTGTGAGAACAGGAGCTCACCTGCACAACAGGTAGCAAGACTGAGGAAGTCCCGTCAAAGTAAAAGCATTTGTCTTCCCTCTGAGCCTGAAATATGAAAGTGAAATGAATGAATGTTCATAAAAAGACGCAGTTTGAAGCTGCAGGTGGATTTTCTGGACAAAAATGAGACTTAAAGGTTTGAAATCACTTTAATCTGAACACACTGCTTCATTTTCTTCATCATTTTGCAGAGTTATTTCATTTTAAAAAAAAATCCTGTCAGTATTTGTTGTTTTCTTCGCACATCTTTCTTGATTCATTCAAAGAATTCAACTAAAATATGAAACGATGTGAAGCAGAAACACATTTACAACAAAACATCAGAACAAAATGTGACCTGATGAGGAACATTTGGCTCCTGAGCTCCCTCTGATTCATGTGGAGTGATTTTTAAAACACAATGATGAGCAAAAATATGTTTTTATCATTTAATCATGAATTAAAATCCAGTTGAGGCTGAAATGTCGTATTTTGTCTGTTAAAGTCTGAACGAGAAGCTTCACATTAAAAACACTCAGAGGAGCAAAACGTCTTCGATGATAAAAAGATGGAAGAAGGTTCAGGGTTCAAATCTTCAGCAGAAGATCCAGAATCTTTTGCTTCAGAGAGAAAAACAAAGTGTTGAAGCATCTTAAACACAATGTGAGAGCTCATGAGGAGTTTAACCTGAGAACCAAACGTCAGTGTGAATTTCTACTAACCTTAATGACAAGAACTTGTGTTTTCTCCTCACATGTGAATAACAGCTGAATGAAAAATGACAGACTTAAATGGAATAATGCATTTTTTTGCATTGAGCTTTTACCTCTTATATGAAATAACTTGACATAAAGGCCTTTTGCAAACCTTAAATGATGCATCAGTAAATAATTTCTGCAGGAAACAAAGAAAAAACGATAAAAAATCTGTTTATGATCAGAAATCTGAAACATTTGCAGCTTCTGCGTCTCGTCTGCATCAGCTCTGTTTTTTTTGGCTTTGTTCTCATGATGGAAGCGTTTGACATGCTGGTCAGCAGCTGAGCCGTGTGTGTGTGTGTGTGTGTGTGTGTGTGTGTGTGTGTGTGCGTGCTGTAAACACACCCTGCTGCTGTTTCAAACACACAATCACTGATCCAAATATAAATAACAACAACAACAACAAGATGTGAGAGCAGCAAACAGGATGTGAGACAGGAAGCTGCGGTCACGCCCACATGTGATTGACAGGTCTGTCAGCGAAGACGCAGATGATGTTCGATGGTTCGTTCACGTTAATGTTCACAAGACGACAGAGAAAATACTATTTTATTGTTTCATAATATATAAGTGTGAATGCAGCTGATTAGTTTATGATCATTGATGAGAAATCTCTTAAAAAAACAGTAATTTGTGTCTCTGAGTCGCTGAAATTCACTCACTTTCTCATTGAAAGAGATTTAATTCACTTTACAAGAAAAACAAGTGAATTTACACCTGCAGCTTGAATCCTGTCAGATTCACAGGGAAGATAAAACACCTTTTGTGTGTTTGGAGGCTTTTAAATCAACTTTAATGTGATTTTAAACCTTTTTCTGCTGCCTGGTTACACTATCATGTGAGATAAGTTGCTCATTTGTTTGTTTGAGGAACTTGTGAGTAAAATCGGCTGAAGATCCTCTCGTCTCTGACCGTCCCACGCTGTTTGATGCTGATTCCTCTCAGCCTCAGTGATGCTGTTTCCTCTCATGTTGATCCTGCAGGATCCTCAAATCTGCTGAACGAATCCAACAGAACGTTTAAGAAAACCTCAGGATGTTTCTGATCACACTGGAAGCTCAGAGCTTCTTCAGTCTGAAGCTTGAAACTGAGAATCACTTGTTGTTCAGACAAACGAACCAGTCGAGTGTCTGTCAGCAGCAAAGCAACAAACTCTCATTTTCATAATTGAATAATAAGGCGATTAGATTATTGATTAATTGTTTCATTTGTAAAAAGTCAGAAAATCCAAGTTTCTTGTTTCTCAAAGTGGCTTTTTTTCTTCTGACCAGCAGCTCAGAAACCAGAAATCACATCAGGAGACAAGAAACTGATGTTTACCTTCATACAAGTCAGTGACAATACAAGAACACACACACACACACACACACACACACACACACACACACACACACACAGAGTTTAATTTTCTGTGGATTAACAAACCAATTAAACCATTAAAGGTCTCAGTCAAAGTGAGCAAGCTGCTGTTTTTACTCCACAGCTGCAGTTTCAGTCTTTTCAAGATACTTTTTAATATTCTTATTCTGTTGTTTTATAAATTTACTTGATGTCTTTCATTATTTTGCAGATTCAGATTTTTTAAAGCATAAAATCTGATTATTTTACAAAATAAGATGCATTGTTACACAGAAAAACTAGACAGCAGTAATGATGTAAAGTCAAATTCACCTGTAACTTAAAACATCAGTAATTATCTGATTTACTTTTTAAATTTAAATTAAAATAAATAAAATCTAAAAATAGAAATTTGGAACCTTTACATGTAATTAAGTATTTTTAGAATAGTTTTATTTTAATTTTATTTGAGTAAAGGCTGTGAAAACTTCTTCCACTCTTGGTTACAAATATTCTCAAAACATTTCTGATCATAATTTTATTTGATCACGTGACGCAGTTGAACTTTTCGTTATGTTGACTTTTATCTTCCGGTTGCAGTTTCAGCCATAATTACTCTGAGTTTTAGTTACAGTTAAATTTAAGTTGCTAACACGGTTTTTTAAAGTTGCTTCAGTCGCTGTTGCGTCATTTCATTATGATCATATTTGCAGATGTGAGTCTGTTTGCGTGAATCAGTCTGCGTCATTTTTCAGCTCCACTGCGGGAAAACGTTTGAATCTGGAAACATGTGAGCTGGATGTGAAACTCCGGCCTGTGCAGAGTGAACTGGTTGGACTGGGAGTGGGAGGGGGGGTTGGTGGTGGTGGTGGTGTTGGTGGGAGGAGGGTGGGGGGGTTTAACCGCCAAGCCCCGCAGAAATGGCCTGATGGGTGCTAATGAACTTGGGATGTGGCACCACAATGCCGAGCGCCCCCTGGTCCACCTCGGTGCCCGGGTTCCCATGCAGCCGACGGAATAAGAGAGAGGGATGATGGGGGGAGGGGGAGGAGGGGGAGAGGTGAGAGAGGGGTGAGGAGGGGAGGCAGGCAGGGAGGGGGGAGGCTGGATGGTGCACCCAGCCTATTGTGCCCGGTCCTCAGTCCCATTAGCCACCACCAACCACCCCGCTTTCCCAAGAGGAGCTCGAGGCCTGCCTGCCCGCGTGGACCCGGTAACCAGGCATCGGCGAGGGCGCGAGGAGGGAGGAGAGAAACAGTAGCCGTATTTAGAGTTTGATCTCCAGGAAAGCGTCCAAAATTTGGAGAGAAAGAAAAGGGGAGCCCGGGACTCTGGGAGGCAGAGAGAACCCCCCGACAACAAACCGGGGGCTGACAAAGTTGTCTCTTTGGCACTCGCGCCTCCTATTGAACCGGTAATTTATTCAAAGGAGATTTTTATCCCCGCGATCTGATTATTATGATAATCAAGTGACCCAGACCCCCTTTCTTGGCTCTTGTCTGCGGGCTCTGGGCTCGGCGGTGACAGTAAAAGCTGATTTGCACGGTCTTCACCCCCTGGTCACATTCCTGGACTCCTCTGTATCAAAGACGCAGACAATGAGGACGGTGGATGTGCGCACTTGATCCAGGCGCATGAGCGGAGGCCGCAGTCTCCGCCGGGGGCTTTGTGTCAAACGAATACTAGTAGCCAGACAAGATTACACGAAACTTTTTATAATCCCACATGGGCCAGAACCGGGGCTCAAAACGACACACTTGATGAGAGAAACTCTGAATAACAGCGGCGGCGCAGAGGACGCCGCATGTGCGGAGGCGCTAATGCAGCTCATTTATGCCTAATTAGGCAATTAATTATGAATCTGACCATCAGATTTGATGCTATATGAAGGCAGATGTCAGTGTTTTTAAACTTTCTGTTTCCTGCTTCCTGTCTGGTCTCTAATATTAAAACAAAATGAAGTCCAGCATTAACTCAGATTTGTCCGTTTCCCGGGTTTTGTTCCGTTAAAGCAGAGAACTCGCGTCCGTAATTCACCACCACGTCTGCTTTCATATTTTAGAGGGTGGAGACAAAAACAGACCTGCATCGTGTCATAAAGGGGAGGGCCCTGATGGCGCTATATGTTTTTAGAGCAGGCATGTTTTAAGTTCATATTGCTTTTGACACGAGGAATGGCGAGCGCGAGGGACGGCGCGGGCAGAGAGAGGGGGGAGGCGAGATCCACCTCCGCGGGAAATAATGGGGATGATAATAAAACAGGGGGAAAACCCGTCCGAGGGCAGCTGAATGGATGGAGCCAGAGAGACGTCACGGCCAGCCGCAGCCATGAAGACTGAGCGCTCCAGCCTCCGGCAGCTCACTTGGTCTCCATCTCCCGAGCTGCTCGTTTCTCGGTTTTGGAGAGCGGACACCGCAGCGACCCGCAGACGACGGCGTGAGTATGAAGTATAAGCTGTGTTTTCTTCAAAGGGGGGTGGTGGGGGGGAAATGCGGAGGCAGGTGCGGAATATCGGCTGTAAGAAAAAAAAAAAAAAAAAAACCGGAGGAAAACGCGTTTGCATCCGCGCCGCTACGTCGCCAACCCGCACACAGAACGGAGCAGGATGCGTGAACAGTCTGGATGTGGCAGCAGCAGGCGAACATGGGTGAGGGGGGGTTCGAGCAGCGGGTCTCCAGCTCTGCAGTCGGTACATTCTCTCGTTTCTGTCTCTTCTTCTGTGTCGGTGCTGTGAGGAGTTTGAGGTGGGAGGTGATGTTTCGGGAGCAGACACGCAGCTCCCGCACGCAAACGGCCGCATTTTCTCTTTTATTTAATCATCTTTTATTTAAAATTCTGTTTTCAAAGACTTCAGGGAGAGAAAACAGTTTTCCTGAGTGAATTTCTCTGAGTGTGAGCAGAGAAGAGGCCTGTGAAAGGTCACGGATGGACGTGCAGAAGCAGAGCTGCTCTCTGCCGACATGATGAGACATTTCGGGGAGAGGGAACTTGTAATTGGCCCGGTGGTAATTGGTCTGGTTTGGTTTGGTTTGGTTTGGTTTGTGGTTTTGTGGCAGAACTCCCCGTTTCACAGCCTCAGTGACGCATTGTGTCCGGGCTGTGGATGCGCCATTCACACGGAGCCACAAAGGCCAAAAGGCGCTTCCAGCCATCATTTCATCTTACACACACGCACACACACACACACACACACACACGCACACACACACACACACACCTCCCGGCTCTTAGCAGGGTCACCGCTCCGTCTCCGCGCGCGGTGGCAGCGGTAGCGGGAGGCAGGCAACATATGGCACCAGAAACCCATCCGGTGTGAACCGATTCCGGTCCGGGGACAAAAAGAGGGAACCCGTCTCTTGTCTTTCTCCCCCCCCCCTACTTCTCTCTCCTCCAGTTTAAGCTCTTGCAGGACTCCGCGCGGCCATGTGGCTCAGATATATGAGGATTATTCGCAGACAGACCTGCAATGCATGCGTAATAAGACAAAGTGGTGGCGTTCACACCCATAGCTGGCGGATAAAGGGATCACAAGGCCAGAGATCCAGTCCACACGTGCGCGCCGAGTCCGAGGCCTGCGCCCAGAACACGTGTGCGCCCCCCGGACGCACCGGGAGGGGAAACGGTGCCTGTGGAGCTCTGAGAGGGGCTTGAAACAGAAAAAAAAAAAGTAGGATTATGCAACGTTTCACATGATGAACATCAGAGTATTAATGAGCATGCAAGCAGAGGTCAGTGCACGAGCGCAGGAAGCGGATCTGAAACGTTTCAAAAGAGAAAAAACACAAGAACATTTTTACATTTAAATTTTAAAAATTAAGGGAGACAGTTTTGTGTTTTTCAAATTATTTATTCATTCTTTTAATGTTTTTATTTTTAAAGTAGCTGCACCTCAAAGAACAATTCATGCAAACACACACATGGAGAGTGAAAGTTGTGTGTGTTTATGTGTGTGTGTGTGTGTGTGTGTGTGTGACTGCAGTTTAAGAGGAATCATTAGCGGCAGTCACTGACCACACTGTTCCTCGCTGCAACATGCAGACGGCAGGTTGCGCTTTGTGTTATTATGACAACAGCAGAATGTGCGAACGTGCAGTGTGAGAACACACGGCGCACGCGGCTGCAGCCTGCGCCTCCTCACGCCCATCACCGCTGCCTTTTCTCCAACACTTTGCATTGTGGGAGCTGCACGCAGTTTGCTGATTGTGTGTCCTGTTTGATCGCAGGCTGCGGTGTGTAAAATGGGGTAATTTGGCTCTTCCGTGCTTTCGAGTCCATCTGAAGAATAAAATGATCGTCTCTTTTTTCCAGGGATCCCTGGAGAGACATTCAGCGGCCTCACAGCACGTGGCTTACTGTAGGTAACACTGGCGACGAGCTCTCACCGCCACAGCACACGCAGGCTTCCGTAGTCAGCTTTTAATATTTTGGGAAGATTTAGAGGAAAATAGATTTTAAATCTGAAGATGTGATGACAGGAGAGATGATGGTGGAGTCACAGATAGTTTGTCAGGAAGTTAAAGTAAAGTTACACAGATAATTTAAAAGAAATTACAGTTTTTATTGTGTTTATGTTTTTAAAGCACAAACATGAATTAAATATTTAAATATGAATATGATTTAAAAAATAAAAATAAAAAACACACACAGCTCAACACTGAGCTTTAAATCAGGGCATCACTTTTTAAAATTCACACATCACAGATTATTTGCAGCTTCACACACAAAAACCTTAGAAAAATAATAGATTTTTTACAAACAGTAATTTGTCAGTTTAATAGCTACACACACACACACACACACACACACACAGTGTGGCTCTGTACACTCTGTGTGTGTGTGTGTGTTCATTAGACACAAACCCACATTGTCTGCACGCGGGTTCACACGTCACCTCAGTATGTCACTTCCATTATTCTGGTAATTTCAGAAAAACATGCAAACCAATTCATCTGCAGTTTATCTGCCGGACGTGCGCGTGAAACACTTCGTGTCATGCGTCACACTTGTGCCTTTGATGTCTCAAAATGCAGCATTAGAGAAAAAAAACGCAGCTTGTGTCTTAAAATGGCGTAAAAATGGACCCGTTTCACCACGTGGTCTTAATCAGATGATAACCAATGAGACTCTATAATAGGAATCAATTTCTTGCTAATCAGCGCTGCACTTTTTGCATAAATTATTTCCAATTAGAGGCGCCGGATTTGTTGACGTCACGCAGGTCTGGTCCAATGGCACAGCCTGATGAGGTTTGTTTAAGAAGCGCACAGACAGAAACAGACAGAAACACGAAGCTCCACTGAAGCATTAGATGTTTTTCCGTGTTTTATCTGAACTCAGGTGAGTCCCAGAAAAGAGGTGGGAATCTGTCAGGTTTTTTTTTTTTTGATTCAAACTTTTTGCAGGACGGAAACACTTTAAAAACCTGCACGAGCTTCATCCTCTGAGCGCGTGAAATGCCTCGTGAAAGGGCGAACAATGTGTGGATGAAAAAAACCCCAGAAGACAAACAGAGAAACTGTATCAGTTTATTAGAATTATATAACAGCAGCGCAGTCACGAACAAGCCAGTGTTAATGAAGGGACTATTAATGGTAATGGGGAAATAAGTGCAATCTGCATATAATTATCTTTCTCTTTCAGCTTTGAAATCGTGAAAATATATTTGATGTTAAAACGAGTCATAAAGCTCACAGCATAGTCTGCAGCAATAAAAAAAACTGTTCTCGTTGCACCATTTCAATGCAAAAAATAATAATAAGTAAAATGTAATAAATAATAAATTAATAATAAGAAACTAATAAATAAATTACCGAGGAGTTCAAACACAAAAGTTAATTATGTTTTTCGCAATAAACTGAAGCATTAATTTTAAGTTTTTAAAAGGGAAATTTTATTACATTTTCCCAGAATGTTGCAGGTTATTTTTGTATCTCAAACACCATAAATGTGAAGATGTAAAAATAAAACTGAAATGTGACAATTAAGCTTTTTAATAAGAACATTTTAAAAAATCTAGTTCTTTAATATTTTTTATTTCTCATAAAATATTAATTATTTAAAGTATTTCATCATCTTTTTGAACTATTTATCAGGCAGATTAATGTGGTTTTATTTTTAATTTTTCACATCACAGTTCTCAGTGTGTGTGTGTGAGAGTGTGTGTGTAATTGCAGCCCTGTGTGTGTTTTTTTTGCATTTATATGTTTATATGGGTCGAAATCTGACACCGTCTTTAATTATGCATCTAAACATGCAAAAGTTCACACATTAGACGTGTGTGTGAGTGTGTATGTGTGAGTGTGTGTTTCTGTGTGTGTGTATGTGTGTGTGTGTGTGTGTGTGAGATCCAGTGCAGCAGCATCCTGAGAGCTGAGGCATGTTTCTGCTCTTAAAGGACCTCGCTTTGTCCTTGTGGATTGAAACAAAGCAGCTTGACGAGGATCCGCGTTCTGATGAAAAACCTCCTGAACAGAAACAGAAAGAGAAACTGACACAGATTCAGACTTTGGAAGGAAAAAAACGACGACCAGCTGTTTGTTGAAACCTGCAGAGAGAAACAACGCCGGGGGAGATGAGCTGTTTGCTAACGGGGATGTAGCCGTCTCTGCTAACGCCTGCATGTTGCCAGTCAAGTCGTGTAGGAGTGTTCAGGGTTTTTCGTGTGTTTGTGTGTTTGTGATGGAGGCCCAGAATATTCTGTGCCTCGCCCTCCTCTATCATCCTCTCTTTCCCATTCTCTCTCAGTATCTCTCCATCTCTCTCTCTCTCTCTCTGCTTTGAGTCAGTTGGGTTTTACTTGGCGGTGGCGTTTGTGGGGGAGGAGCCTAACACAACAGGGATCTGGGCACACAGAGCAGCTTTAATTAGAAGGGGCCTTGTGCCATGTGCCACCACGGCATGTGAGAGGAGTGTGTGTGTGTGTGTGTGTGTGTGTGTGCTGCAGCATTGTCTGTAGCTGTGCATGTGTGTTTTCGTCTTATCTTTGTGTGTTTTCATGGACGTACAGTATTTAGGTGTGTGTGAGTGGATGCATTTGTTTTACATCACTCTTAGTGTCAACACACAGGCATGTTTCTTCTTCTTCTTCTGTGTGTATGTACATCTTTAACCCCTCCATCGTCTCTTTGACGCCAACCTTGAGCGTCGGCCGACTGTCTTGGCATCAGATAATGTAAATGAAGACAAACCAGTTCCTTTTGTAGTCAAACAGCCAGGATCTTTTAATTTAAAAATGCATTTGGGCCGAGGTGGGGGGCGGCGTTTGAAGCCATCACCCTCCTATGGAGCCAGTCAGTGGGTAACGTGGATGCGCCACAGGGATGGGCGCTGGGTCGGAGAGAAGGGGAGGTTGGCGTGATAGCCGGTTTGAACTGGTTCGACAACTTGTGTATGTTTTTTTTTTTCTTGTTGGTGCCTCTTGCTTGATTGTTTGACTTCGGACAGTTTTTGATATAGAGGCATCACTCGCAGGCCAATCAAAGCTCCATGTGCACAAAGGGAGGTTTCTAATTGGCCGAGGCGGTTTCGAGGCGGGGTGAGGGGCCACGCGGTGACGTCACAAAAACGAAAGGTCAGGACATTTAAGGGCCGCTGTAGGTTGAGTGAGTGAGAAAAAAAAGGCCTCAAGCCAGAAGAGTAACAGCTTTGTTCGGAGTTGGCGTAATCTGCTCTCGGATCTTTTTTTGGGGTTTTCTGGGATAATTTACGGCAGGAATTTAAACTCCATCACCAACTTAACGTGTAACCATTTAAATCATGTGAAATCAAAGAGATGGAGACAAAATGTTTTAAATCAGTAACTT
This sequence comes from Acanthurus leucopareius, assembly GCA_029814765.1. Taxonomy (NCBI): domain Eukaryota; kingdom Metazoa; phylum Chordata; class Actinopteri; order Acanthuriformes; family Acanthuridae; genus Acanthurus; species Acanthurus leucopareius. The sequence goes on along the minus strand of JAQMCX010000056.1, from coordinate 1,276,114 downwards.
TCTTCTCTGCCTGTAGGTCAGAACTTGGCCCATGTCACTTCGCCTGCGGCTTGAGAGGATGGGTAGCCTTAGGGGTTGGTTGTTATCTTTGGTTATCTAGCTGTATGAGTGATGTACATTCTTCATAAAGCTAGATAACCGAAAGTAACAAGAATCCCATTACGCTCCTGAAAAGGCATCAAGACCCCAAACGCACCTCCATGAAAAAGAAAAAAAACCACAGAAACTCTGCCAAAAAAACTGCAACAGGAGAGAAGAAAAAAGGACGAAATTTAAAAGGAGATGGAGGCAAAAAAAGCAGCCAAAGGTAGGATGCTTGATTATTTGTGTGTCAGTTCATGTAGGTGAGAGATTCAAGACCTCAACACCTTTAGATCCACCTGATTTAACCATGCAGATCTCTCTATAATTTCTGTTTTGATCCATTAACATGTAGAAGTGCAGAATATACTGTGGGTAGGCATGTAGGAATAAATAGGACATTGCCATACATGTTCCCCGCGGCTCCCCGCAGCCTGTGGCAGTGATCCATAGCAGTACGGTTGGTGCAACAGGATCACTTTTAATCTAATAAGCCCCATGATCCCTGTGTGTGGGGCTGCATGCAGGAGCTTAGCCATAGTATCACATGGCCGGGAGTGACGGGCCTCGCTGAAAAAAAAGACCCTCACTGATTCACCAAAGCTGCTGGACTTTGACAAGTCGTTTAACAAGTTGCTGTTAGCTAATCAGTTTGCTAGCCCGACTGCTCGATGCTCCATGAGTCTGAGCTCTGCTGCTTGCATCTTTGGCATCAAGAGAACGTGCAAAATGAAAAGAAAGTGGGCCTTTTATGTCATAGGAGCTGCATATGGTGCTATGAATTATACATATGTTCTGACTTGGATGGGATTGTGTGAGTTAAGAATGCTCCCTCCGAGTTAATCCGGGCTCCAAACTCCCCGCCGGCACCTAAAGCGAACAGACAAGAATTTGTTTGAGGCCAATTTTGTTAAGTTAGCCGTTGTTGATTTTTTTTCCTCCCCTCCTCCTTCCTTCCCACCTACTCCTTTTCTCCCTTTTTTCCTGAAAAGATGTTTGATTTGGGGTCCTGGCCGTTGTTTGATTTGACGTGACAGTTGGCTTGGTTGTGAATGGGCCGTGGCAAAGCCTCCATTGCATGAGGTGCTACCATGTGGAAAGGGCCTGATGGGATCTCGCTGAATGCTGCTGTGTGTGTGCGTGCAGGGCTCTGGGGTGGAGGGGTGGTGGTGGTGGTGAGGGGGGGGAGTGGTCCAGGGGCAATCAAGCAGAAACTGCCCCCGGTGACGAGATCCATGAGCGAGAGAAGGAGAACAATCCCAGCCTGAAGGTTCTTTGCCCAGGCTCATGGTGAGGAGTAATTGGTCAATCAGATCTTCAACCTCAAGGCCTCTGATGGCTGATTGAAGGTGTGATTTCCTTTCTGCCCATCAAAGCTCAGAGGGTCGCCCCCGCTGAGAGAGGCCACTAAGGATTGCTCCCCAGGTTTCATGGCTTTGGAGCTGCAAAGCTAGCGGCGAACTCCCAATTGTAGCACACGGTCCACACGGCGGTTTGCTGTTTCAACAAGGCTCGGCTAAAACGTCGCCCTCAGAGTTCGGAGATATTCAACCTGACGTGGTGCAGATTTTAAACAGTCGTGCAGGGCCGGGGTGAAATTCCTAAAAGCTAGCGTGGCAACCTCTCCTCGCAGTGTCAATCTCCTCGAGCCCTGCAGTTGTGCTCGCCTGCCTGCTGCATTGCAGGTGCTGAGTGTGACATTTGAGCTCTGGGCTCAGCTAGCAAGAGAGAGGAACGAGGGTGTTGACAGGAAGTGACAGCCGGAGGTGTCACCTTCCCTGGATGGCAAAGTGGTACCTGGTTCCTCCTCTGTTGTGCTGCCACTGCCAATGTCTTTTATGACACTGTGGACTCACTTATGAGTGTGCCGTTATTTTAATCCCTTAGTGTAAATTATAGATTAATGACTGTGCCCAAACAAGAAAGCACTTGTTTATTAGCTTAGCTCCTTTATGCATTTATGAATTTTAACATTTAACAGATATGAGACAAGCAGATTTAAGCATTTCAAAGATACGTCGTCTCCCTTTTTTTGCTTCCTTTTATTGTCAGTTACAGCGCTGGGATTAAATGGGAGCTGAAGTCTTGGACAGATTGTGTTTACACCCTGAGCAGTGCCCTGGGAGACGCATGTCATGGTGCAAACGCTTTGTGCCGGCTCCGTGTGTGGCACAGTTATATCACTGACGCTTCACACTGGGGACCCCAGACTCGTCTTAGCTTCTGCCTCAGAGTTGGGAGAGTTCCTAAAAATCACCGTAGGGCCTTTTGCTCCCTCTCTCCCTCTCTCTCTCTCTCTCTTTCTGTGTCCCATGGCAGTATCTGAAATAGAAAGTGTGAAGAGAAAAAGGGTGGAGAAGGAAAGAAGAGGAGGAGGAGGTGGAGGGTGGAGGGGTTTGTCTTAGCTTTCATGCACTAGGCAAGCAGATTTAGACTCCAAGTGTCAAATAGAAAAACAGTCATTGTGGTCGGGTCCTACTTGCCCCCCCACCAGTAGACTTTACAGTCAATAGAGCTAGTCCACTTGTCACTGAGGGACAATGCGCCCCTTTGCCTCCTTTTCACCCCCGCGGGGTCCGAGCAGCCAGACAGTTTTCTGAATAAGACCCAGTGATTCTTGCCCCCTTTTCTCTGCCTCTCTTTCTCTTGACGGGACACACCAACAGGGTTTGGAAAATGGCTTCGCTGTTGGGCTGGAAGAGAAGGCCAGACCCTGTTATTTCTCCACAACATCGGCATCCCCTCCACCCCCCACCCCCCCCACCCCAACACACACACAAAAAAAACTGCTCACAGAGAAATGAATGTATCTCAGGCGGTTGCAGTTGCAAAAGTCAGCGGGCCTCTGCAGACAAAAGCAGATGAAGTTTGGCACCTTGGTGGTAACAGGTGTACTCTGACTGCTCGGACCACACGGGGGGGCGACTGCTGCCGTCCGACCCGCCGCTCTGTTTGCCTCCTTGTTGGTTTTGAGTTGTGTTTGAGATAAAGATGGAATTCGCTTTGTGTTCTCACACGACGACAAGAAAGCCTCAGACCTTGTCAGCTCAGAAGTTTGAGTGGAGAGCGTGTTCGGCCCGGCTGTCTGACGCAGGCCTCTTATCATTTTTACTACTTTTGAAAATGCAGCTCAGTTTTTTTGCAACATTTCTTCACTGATTTGCCAAGTTTTCTCCAAAGGGATTCTGCAGATATCTTTAGATCTCGAGCTGTGCTCACCCAAGGGAGCGAGTTAAGGGTAAACAATGCGGGCACGCAGAGGAAGAAAAGAAATATCAGAGGGAATGCGGCACGGCACTGAAGCATGAATACATTTTCACATTTAGGACTGAGACAGTGAAGTTTTAAGAGGGGAAATATCTTTCAAAGAGAATGAGTGAAGCTCTTCTATCCATACCTTCAGTATTTTCAACCACGATAAATGAAGCCATTCAGCAGCAGCATAAACAGAGACGCTCTCAGAGCCAGAGCAAAACAGTGCATGCATTTGTTTGTTTCAGTCGTTAATAAAGCTTTTACCGAGAGCCTCGGTCCTCAGAAAAAAAAGCCCATTCTGGTGAAATGACTTGGCAAAGCATCCGATGGAGGGTCTGTTCAGACTGGAGCTGCTCCCGCTGCCATTGTCTAGCTCTCTCTCACACACCTACGAGTCCAGAGTAAGCACACAATTTCATTGTTGCGTGAGCTGTTAATATCAGAGGCTTCACAATAGAGCCCATTCGCCATATTTGCATAAGGCACTTTTCCAACAAGGACTCGGAGAGGGCTTGAAAGCTGGCCCACTCCAGTGCCAATGGCAAAAAAATGTCAAGTGCCAATTAGGAGAGGTTTGCCACCATTCAGCGGTACCCCACCCCTGTCGTCCTTCCCCTCCCTGCTTACCCACCCCAACTCTCTCACACTCTAAGTCACCCCTGTTTTTACCACCTTATTCCAATTTCAGACGTAGCCTTCCCCTACTGACACCCAGAGACAAAAGCTGGCTCCCTCCTCCGCCGGCTAATGGAGGATCCTTTCTGCCGGGCTCAGAGTATTAGCAAAATCAGGCAGCGTGCTCTGTTCGCTGATTAGTCAGCTTTCTTTGTTGATTTCTTGAATAGAAGGGGGGGTTCACGAACTATGCAGCTAAACCTAAGAGATATACACTCCACCTGCTGAATATTGAACCCAGCAAGCTGGCAACATTGTGCTGCTTTGGTTTTTCGACTCGCAGGTTTGCACGGGCAGGTGTGGGTAATTGAAGGAAGGATTTTTTTATAAAGACGGATGCTGATTTCAAGCAATTAAAAATAACCCCCTTTCATCTGATATCCACGGTGGTCGGCCCGCGTTAGCGCTTATAGCATTTAGCCACCTAATGACTTGCTTTAAGCTAGTCCTGCTTATTATTTTGTGGTGATGCTCGTACAAAACACAGAGCATCCTATTATGAGAAAGGCTGCAGTCACAGGCTACTTGAATTGAGAGCAGCACAGGCTTTTGAGTCAGCTGTTAAGGATAAAAAGAAACACTACAGTCGGATTTACCAGAGCTACGTCAAATTCAAGTTAGCTTAACTGGTGAGTGTCAACAGTGCCGAGCAGCTGTTTACAGTTCTACTGATGCTCCAAATGCAGCATTATTTCCACTAATGCTAAACTGCAGCTGTCAGATGCAAACACATGCTGACAGAAATGTAGGGCATCATCAGGGTCCTTGAATTAAAGAAATGCAGTTTGTAGTTGGTGACTTTGCTACAAAAAACAGGAACATCAAATAAATTTAAAATAAAATATTGGTGTCCTGTAAAAAGACAAAGATGCAGCAAATGAAATTTTGGAAAAAAATTAAGTCGTAGACACAATAAAAGAAGATAATCGTGTTTGTCCAATTGGGCTACTGTTGTTTTTCCACAGAGCATTTACCTAACTTACCGCCTCCTGCCACTCAAAAGGATTTTTCTGTTGTCCCCTTTTCTCTTTTCATTCTTTCATTCAATCTCTGTGTCGAGTTTTTTTTTCTTTCCCACCCTTGATTCTCAGATGGTTGGATCTGATTTGCATGCATTTGCATAATGAAAGTCATTTGCATGCTCAGGGGCAGACTGTACCATGAGAACAGACATGAAAAGGTGTGTGTGTGCGTGTGTGTGTGTGTTTGTGTGTGTATACATGCATTCATGTGTGTGCATGGCTTGCGTTTGTATGCTTGCGTGAACTATACATGTGCGTTTTGATGGATAAACCGCGTTCTTAAATTTTTTCCTCTTGCCCTCTGGTTTTTTCTCTCCCCCGTTTTCTGTGCAGGCTACCAACACACCACCACTGAGGGAAAGCTGGCAAAGGGAGACTGAAAAACAGAGAGGAAGGAGGAGGAGGGGTTGCTGTTGATTCTGCCCTCCCTCTCTCTTCGCCCTCCTCTGCATCGCCTCTTCCCTCCTCCTCCTCCTCCTCCTCCTCCCTTCCTCCTCCGCTCCATCCTCAGCAGACTGCCCCTTTTTCCTGTACAGCGAGACGCAGCCCGCGCCACCATCTTAGAGCAACACTGGCATGAAATGGAAGTGGGAAGACCAGTCAGTGCAGGTAACACACCAAACCCGCTGCGCCCGCCATGCTGCGTCTCCCCTCCGGCGCCGCCTCGACCCTCCATCCTCTCCACTTCCACCCTCCCTGTGCCCTCGCTCCCCTCCTCCAGCGGCGCCGTAGCCTCCCGTTTAATCACCTCAGATATTTTTGTTAATTGCACGATTCACAAGATGCACCGACGGGTGGAGGGGAGGGTGAGTGGATGTGGGTGGAGCGTGTTTTGTATGTGTTCGCATTAAATCACTCCGCTCTCAATGCCTCTCTCATGAGGCTTTCAGTGGGCATCTGTCCTCTGAAGCGCCATGTTTTCTTTTCCGTTTGGGAATTCTCATGCCATCCCCACATGCGTGCCCCGACATGGCGGCGGCTGCCATTTTGGAGATACGATGCGAGCTGAGCCTCCTGGACAACGCAGAGTCACGTCTCTGAACTCATTCTAGGATCTGTGCAGACATGAAACACTCTCTGAATCATGTTTTTATTTCAGTCTGTGGTAACAAGATCTTTTAGTTTAATTGTAAAAAACCTCTCCTGTGTTTCTTCAACCGTTTCAGTGAGGTCATAAGAAATGTCGAGGTGGACACATCTGTCGAGTGGAAAGCGATGATATCAGTGAACCACCATTCACATTCTCATACAGGGACACTGCAACACAGAACAAAACCGACACAAAACAGGAGAGAAATGCACAGAGAGAAATAATAGAGAGGAGATGGTGGAGAAGTGAGAAAGCGGGACCTTGATGGGCAGAGTCTCAGCGCTGGCGAGCTTCTCTTTGTGCAAGTGGCCGATGTCAGAGGCCATTCGGTGCTCAGACAAGTTGAGCATTGTTCTCCCTGAGCGAGCTCGTTATGCTGCAGCATTATTCCAACCAGGGAGCTCCCAACTTTGAAAACCGCTTAAACCAAAACACCAATTAGCATCAGCTGGGCTTGATTAAGTAAGGCAGCCGGTAAACAATGCACGCCATTGTCCCCGGCAACAGAGAGACCTCCCTTTGTTTGTGTCTGTGGTGTGGAGGTCAGGGAGACAATGCTAATGCTAACTTGCAGTAGGGTGCCAGTCCACAAGGCTGCAGATACCTCCCGCTGGGTCAAGGTGAGAGAAGAAAAAGAGACTGTTGCTAAACACTGGAGAGCATCTCATCATGGAGGGTTCAAGGTGATTTTACTGGTTTTTAAAAGAAAGTATAAAAGAACCAAAAGTCTAAATCTTTAAGGAAGTTTGAAAGAAAGTACTTTCCCCTTAACATTCCTCCTTAGAATTCAACGCTGATTTCCAGCATTTACACAGACAAAACCTTAAGTGATACCAGTGTCAAATTAGGTCAGGCCAAGCTTTTTTCTGCATTTCAGTTTTTGATGGCGAAGCCTTGAAAAAGCGAAGGCGTCGCTTGGCTTTCTCCGAGGAGTGCTGCGGTAACTGTGTCAAACCCAAAGTGCACTAATCACGGCCAGGCCTCCGTAAACAGGTGGTAGATTGAGCGAAGGGGGCCGGGGCCGTTCTCAATTTACTGTGTAAATTATGCAGAGCTCAAAACAATGCAAACAGTAGACAGTGGAGTGGCTGGCGTTGGCTAATGAGATGATGAGAAGCCTGGGAGGGCTGGGAGCTAGCTGAGGTGAGGGGGTGGGCACGGCCAGCAGCTTGTGTCTGGATCCGTGTGTGTGTGTGTGTGTGTGTGTGTGTGTGTGTGTGAGGGTCTAGAGGAGCTTTGGCAGGGGAGCAGACACTGTCCCGTCTGCACAAACCCCATCATCAGCACCCCTCCTGCCCAGACTGTGAGCTGCAGAGGGGGGGGGGGCAAGCAGGCAGCTGGGGCACCCTGCCCCCATTGCTCCTGCAAGAGCACCAGCCTTGGGAACCTCTGTGGCAGGGGTCCCCCCCCCCAACACACAAAACTGGCACTGGGGCCTCCCAAAAGTCTGGCTGCAACCCCCCTATTACCACCATCTCCTCCTCCCTCCCTCTTGTCTCCCCAACCACCACCACCACCCCACCCTCTCTAATGTGAGGCTGGGGGCCTGGGAAGGACTTCAAGTTCACGGCCAGACCTCCTATTGAGCTGACAGCCTGGCTGTTTGCTCAATTCGGCTCCCTATTCAGAGTAGTGCTGGAAGGGGGGGTGGGTTGGGGTGGGGGGTGTTGAGAAAGAGCTGGATGATGGGGATGGAGTGGAGTGGGGGGTGGGGGTGGGGGGTTGTTGCTAGATGGGACACCGTAGCACTGTGATAGCTATTCATTCATCAGGAATAGACAAGTAAAGAGTGAGAGTGAGAGAGTGAAGAGGGACGGGGGGGTGGATGGAGGTAGGGGTGTGGGGGTGAGTCGGGATGCATAAATAAAAAGTGAGGAATCCAGGCTCAAAGTTTGCTTTGAGCGGTGTGCGCCTCTCTCACACTCTTTTCGACTCTTAATTACCGGCGCCTTCCACTTTTCTCTCTCCCTTTCTCCTAACTACAACCCCCCCATCCCCACCCCAACCCACCTCCTCCTCATCCCCATCACACACTCACACACACACACACTCTCACCAACACAGACTCACACACACACACAAAATCGCAATCATTCTCATCATCCCCTCTATCCCCTGGTTTTATTAGGCCACATGCTGGGGCTGTAAATTTACCATTAACAAGCTTATTCACTGTAGTCCTCTCAACAAAACAAGACCATGATGCCAATAACTCAAAGCGACACCAATACGCAAAACTGCCTTTTATACCGCCACCACCCTCCTCTGTCAGCCACTCCCTCCCCCCTCCCTCACCAACTCACTCCCCCCCCAGCCGAGCACACCGGCGTAATGCTAAATGCCCAAGAACAACGCCATGCTTGCTAATAGCTCAGGCGATGCTAATTAGCACGTTGGTCGTTGATTTCTGCCGCTAAGCTGGACGGCTGCGTTATCGGTCCACCCTGCACCCGCTGACCCACTGTAATATTTTAAGTTTCTTGTCTGAGCTGCTGGAAAATGTAACAAAAAAGGGGTTTGATAGCCTTCAGAAGTCCAACTCAGCTGAGCTCAGGGTGTGTCACATGCTTCCTCTTTGTATTAGCAGCTCGTAGCGTACCAGGCTCCTGCTAAGGCCTTTCAACTTCAGCCCCAATCCCCTTCAGCTGGTACATGGAGTTTTGCCTACATTGGCCAGATTTGGGACACACATGAAATACACCCCCCCACCTCAGTTTATTTCCATGTGTGGAGACTGAGGAGTGTAAGCCCTCTTTTGATGCACCTAGCGAGGCGTTCACAGTCCACTGTCTCCAGTAATTGTTTTGACATTCACATGATTGCCCTCCCTGTGTGTGTTTGGACTCAATCGGAGGAATCGAGACTGCGTTTTAATGTCTTTTTTTCCCCCTCCTTGCAGGTGGATGCTGTTGGTGCAGGAGGGGACAAACTGACCGGAGAACACGATGGACAGATGACGGGACTCCTCCTTCAGATGCTGTTTGCTTCCTGTCAGTCGGGACTAAACAAGGACGCCACCGCTGCCGCCGTCTGCAGGCGACTCAGCGGTGATTTCTGCAGTGACTTTGGAGCGTCGCTGCACCATTTGTACGTCTTCGATGACGCAGTGTGATGCATTAATGACCCGACAGTCGGGCGGGACTGTCTGTGGACGCCATGTAGCGTCTCAGCAGAGCAAACATCATGGTGGACTGTGACTGTGGAGACGAAGCCCAGACAGAAGATCAGCAGCTTCAAGTGTCGACGAACTAAGACTGTGACTCCTGTTGTCATGTTTTTGAGGGTGTGGCTCTTAATTTTGTAATAGTTAGTCTTAAATATTTCAGTTTAAACAATATTACCTAGACATGAAGTAATCTAATGTGTCTTAAACTGTAACTATCGAAGGCCTGACGCGCTGTAGGACAGATCTGATGAGTTTCAGCCCACGTTTAGTTTGATTTCTGTTTGGTTATAGTTGCTAGGACTCAGAGACACGTGAATGTGAGACCCACGGCAGCAGTGAATAATACTGCACTGTGATTGGACGGCTCCGTGTGTCGGCTGACACAATGGCGAAGGAGTGAGCCGTCGTCTTTATACTCTATGCAACTGTTTTATCTTTATTTTTGTTCTTTTTTTCTGTCTTGAAATGCAGTTGGGCCCCTTTTTATCCTCATACTGGAGTTTTTTATTTTGTTTTATTTTCCGGGCTACCAGTTCGTAGACATTCCTTCAGATATCCGGACAAATTGTCTTTGAGGAGCCAACCTTCCTGTTGTTAATATACTGACAGTCAGAGTGTGTGTGCGTGTGTGTGTGTGTGTGTGTGTGTGTGTGTGTGTGTGATGACAGAATAACAGCTCAATTTCATATTTATTGAATCGCATATTTGCAGCCGTAACAGACTTTGATTCGACTGTGCAGCCTTGAGCCACATTCTGACTGAACGTGGACTCACACGTTTAATATTCCTGATGGCAGACGTGTGTTTGATCAGCAGGAAGTAGCTGAGCAGGGCTCATGGCTCTGTGTGTGTGTGTGTGTGTGTGTGTGTGTATACAGAAACACACCATTAAAACCTTCGCAGCAGGCTGGGAGCCGTTCGGTTACCTGCTTGGCTGCAGTGATACATCTTTGGGTGAGACATGACAAATACATTGGCTTCAAACACTGCCTTAATTTCCTGTCCTTGACATTAACACACACACTAACACACACCCACACACACACACACACACACTAACACACACATCCAAATGCAATAAAGCAAGTACTATCGCAGCCTAATTCATTCTATATTAATTTTCGGGAAGTGGCAAATTTTTTATTACGATTGATAATCTATGCAAATCTTTTAAATATTACTTTAAACAATCTATGTCTATGCAGTGCTTTTGCAATTGATTCAAGGGAGACTATCTTGGCCTAATTTAGAAAATGTATTCTTTTGATAATCATGCACATCCCAGTGCTCAAGACAATTACTTATCTGCCTGGATAAGCTTGAAATTATGTTTTTAATCTTTAGCAAAAAAAAAAAAAAGAAAGGAAAAAGAGTCACTCTTCTGATATCAGTCCAGAGGCATGAAAACCATGAATTCTGGTCTAAAATAATTAAATCAGTTGCACTAAATCTGCTTCTTCCTTAAATGCAGATCCAACATGTCTGCAGCTGGTTGTTTTCTGGAAGCAGCAGCGTTCGTGTTGTGCAACGTTCACCACATGTGCCTTTGTGTTGGAATAGTAATAAAGGTTTACATTGAAAACAACAGAAAAACAGCTGTGTCTTATATTTTTGTCGTGTTGATCTGCACTTGAACGAAAAGGTTGAACCCTCAGCAGCCTCGTGTGCTGCCGCAGTGCCTCTGAGCAAAGAGACGTAACTCAGCAAAACGCAGACGTGTGAATGTAAATAAACGTCCGTGGAGGGAAACAGGATGTTTGAGTCGACTGAGAAAACAAACATTTGAATGCAGCCAATTGGCAGTTTTCCTGAAATGTTTTGATTTTTTTTTGCATCAGTCACATCCACAAAGAAATCAAACGCAGCTCAGTTGAAACACGATGTTACTGCCAAACGGAAAGATTATCACCATTCTCCTGAGATCAAACCATTTTCACATCACAATCAGGGATGTGGGTTTACTTTCTGTTGTGTTTGGCATCGAGACAGCGGCGCTCCGTCCCCGTTTAATGTAAAATTAACCAGAGAAGAGAAGAGATGCTCTCTGTGGCACCCAGCGAAACTCCAGACCTCATTGTTGTCATATAGATGAGTAACAAGCCAACATGCATCCTCTCACACGCCACTGACATGATTTTATATCAGATGTGACTGAAACAAAGGCGCAGTAACCGTCTCGTACTGTGATGATCTGTGTGCAGCGCCGCCGTTCTGCAGGCCGCCATTCGCTGTGCACAGCACTTCCCCTGCGTGATTTGCTGTCTGACACCACATATGGCGACTGCGCCAACGCCGACATATGGGCCCCTCACAATTCATTAGCATTGTCATGTAAAAGAGGGTAATCCCACTGTAAAACAAATGAAATGTAACCCTTTACAGTACGGGTTGATCACGCAGCTCTTCTCATTCACTCACTCCGCTCTCGTACACAGTCTCGTGTAATTCAATGAAAGGTTTTTAACGCACCCCCTTGGGTGTCTGCGTCCTCCGTGCATAGCAGCAGAGGCTTTACAAGCCGCTCGCCTCTTGTTTACAGCTGCGCCGCGCGTCGAAATGAGCCGTAGTACACATAAACAGCAGCTCCATGCAAATATTACAGTGCCCTTATTAACCAGGGCAGCCTGCAATTACATTATGTCCCCGGCGTTAACATCGAGAGCGAGCGCCGCTCCTCTGTGACAACTCGCCTCGCCCTCAGTGTTTCTTGGCGGCGTTATGGCCCTCATAATCTGATTCACAGTTTTTGTCATGCTGCCAAGAGGCGAGTTGCATTAGCCAAGCACTATAGGCCTTAATGAACTGAGTGTCAATGTTAAGCACACTGGAGCAAGCTGGAGTGACGGCGTACAACCAGGCTGTCGTTTGCAGCCATGTTGGATCACAGTGGAAGTTATAGCTGCTGGCGCTCGGAGGTTTGTCAGGTTTCTGCAGAAAAAAAAAAAGAGAGAGACCTACACTCTTAATTGTGCTTGATGAGCAGACATGCAGACATACGTCCTGCGTGTGAGCAGCCGCTCGCACCGCGTTAGGGTGTGGCTTCTTTTTGACATAAAGCACAAAATGGCTGTTCGCTTCATCCTGAGACGGAGGGGATCAGGTTTTTTAAGATGGCGCCGGCGGTGACATTAACGTCGCTGGGATCAGTTCAGATGATCAAAAAAAAAAAAATGGAAAGGCTGCACTTTGGCCACAACGACTTGATGGACGTGCACACAAGGGACGGTGGCGGGGGGCGTCCAGAGTGGAAAATGGCGGGTTTTGGTGCTCGTCCAAGGTCTAGGAACTCGGGTGCTGCTCCTTTCACAAGTTCCTCAGAATCGTCATTGGTATGCAGGAATGCGCCCCTAGCAGGCCATTCTGTGAGATTTTGGAGGGAAACGTGTTTGCAACCGGTCGCTGGGACAGAGGATGTGTGTGTGTGTGCGTGTGTGTGAGTGTGTGTGTGTGTCTTTGGGTCCGACCGTGGTCAGTGCCAAGAAAAAGTGGGCGTCCGTCCAGATCTGTCCACCTTTGTGAGCCGCCTCCCAGCGGAGCAGCCCGGCAACTCTGTTCACTGAGCAAAGACAAAATGGCTTCAGACGCTCTGAAGGGTACGACGTCCTGTGAAACGCTGCGGTTATAATAAATATAGATGATGAATAAAGAGCTGTGTGTGTGTGTGTGTGTGTGTGTGTGTGTGTGTGTGTTTTAGTGAGTGTGTGTGTGTGTGTCCATCTGGATTATCGAGACTCTCCGGACACTGGATCCTCGCCGTGATGACAATGACAGAGTGACGCATTTTAGCCACTTGCACACAAAAACATGCATCACTGACCTGAGTGAAGTTTTAGTTTTTTTTCCCATGATTCCACTGTGAATCAGGAAATGATTCGCTCCGTTTAGATCAGACAAAACTCACACAGAACTGTTTTCATTTTGGTTAAATTACATAATAATCAAAGTATGAAAGTTTACAGGTGAAATGAAGACAAACTTTCTTTACAAAAAAACAGAAAAACTGTTGAAACATCATTAAAGAGCTGCATCAGGTTTGATGCTCTGACAGTGTCGAGGCCTCTGATTGGTTGACTCGCTGTCAGTGAAGCCATCATGTTGCTCTCAGTTTAAAAGATGTTGAGCTGCTGAGCAAAGAAGTTTGCAGTGATTTGTTTAAATGTTGTGACAAAATGAGAGTTTTTAGACATTTAGATTACAAGTTACGATTACATGTAACTATTTCAACCAGTCGGGGAAAAAGTGACATAAATGCATTTATGCTTTAATTTTAATCCACTTTAAAGCTTCTGCATCTTAGAGAGAAAAGATTCATGTTTTATTTACAACTTCTGTCTGTAAGTTGTGGTTAAAAAGTTACTTTGCAGATTTTAATTTCATGATACTTTTATAAAAACATGATGAAACATTACAGAATAAATAACAAATTCACTCAATTTATCAATCATAACATTGATAGATCCCATCTGTATAAATGAAACCTTTACTTCAACACCTAATACTTTGCTGAAGAAGACAGACTTTGATCAGAACTGAAAGGAGAAAACTGCCAGAATATTTCATGTGAGTTTTGCAGGAGGTGCAGAGATAAAACTAGATAAAGTAGAAAAGACTCAGTCTGGTGTTTTTCTTGCTGTGAGTGTTTGTTTTATAATCACACTTTTGTCGGAGGAGAAACTCACACCTCAGAATGTCTGTTTTTTTAAAAAAGAAACTTCATTTAAAACATGTTTCCTCGACTTGACGACTCTGCTCTTCTCCTCTAATGGATCCGGACGGGTCGCAGGATTGCCTGCGGCGCTCGAGGACCTTCAGTCCCTCAACTCAAGTTAAAACATGAAAATCACCTAAATGAGAGCGACAAGGTTTCCACGCCGACAACGACGGCGTTTCAAATCCAACTTTTGTCATTTGCACACAGGTAGCAAGAGGCTTTTTATAACGCCGAGCTTAAAATCCACTCACACACCCCCGAAGCAATTTTCTGGGAGCTTATGTGTTTCTGTAATGAAGGAGGAACGGTCTGCACGGAGGTGAGCGAGAACCTGCAGCTCAGGCCTGATGAGCTCCACGTCCGGATGGCTGAGGATGCTTCTGCTGGAGGCGGCCGAGTCCTGTTGTGGAATGTCAAGTAGTTTGGCCGGGCCGGGTGACTGAAGCGGGAAGTGATTTGACTAATGTTTTCCCTTTCATGGCGCTCCTCTCCAGCACAGACCCCCCCCTCCACACACACACCCCCACCCCCCCGTCCTCCTCCCTAACCGCCAAAAAAAAAAAAAACCTCCCCAGAAAAACTTTACGGTGATGTCATTCATATGCAAAACAGGCGTGCTTTCAGCGGGTGAATGTGTACATGCGTCTGTGAGCGAGTCTGCATGCGTGTGTGTGTGTGTGTGTGTGTGCGTGTGTGTGTGTGTGCATGTGTTGCTTGAGTGGCTGATTCCATTACTTGAAGGACCATTACACTTGCCTGTCAACAGCCAAAAGACCTGAGAAAAATTAGCAGATTAAATCACTGGGCCCCCCCCCCATCTCCTCCTCCTCTTCCTCCTCCCTCTCTTCCTCCTCCTCCTCCTCCTCCTCCTCCTCCCCTGGAAGCATCCAGGCTGTTGTGTCGCACCATGGAGGTGTTGTGACAGAATCAGAAACGTGATGCGTCTCCTCTGAAAGTGGCTCCAGCGTTTGATGGCTGACAGCTCCTAATTTTGACGACAAATCTCTCAAAAATGACACAAAAAAAAGGAAAAATAAAAACAATGATAATGTTGTGAGACACAATCGGGGCAGAACTCCTGGGAAAGTGAGAAGTGAGGGGGCAGAAACCTGTAAACGGGGTCAGACGGGGGGGGTTCAGAGGCTCGAACATCTGAAAGTTCAGATGTCGACGAAGGTTCAACAGATTTTTTAATCAGTTTGTGTTTTTTTACGGTGAATTCTTAAAAAGCATCAACGCTGCGACGGTTTGAACCGCCGGAGTCAAACCTGCGACATGAATCCTGATCATAATCCTCCAACGAACTCCGGAGGAGCTGCACCCACTTTCACTTATTTGTGGGATGATGGGAATCCAGCGGAGCTTCTCCCTGCAAAAAAACAAAAGAATAAATCCCAGATTCCCAGAATGTGGGAGTGAAACCCCCTCAGGTCAGATTAGCATTCTGGGAAAACAAAATTCCCCACTGGGGCGTTTGCTGCAGACCAGATGGGTGTACCCCCGAAAAATCAGCCACACAGGGGGAAGTGGCTGAAGGAGGAGAAGAAGAAGAAGCAGAAGAAGAAGAGGCTCGGCCCCCCGGGGAGGATGGAGGAGAGGGAGCTGAAGGAAGAGGGGGCGCGACGAGTTAATGCCGACAGCTCAACAAAGGCCGCCACCGCCGCCGAGGGCAGAGAGGAGCACGGGAAAAGAGCGAAGGTCAAGGGGACCTCCGGGGGTTCAAGTTCAAGGCGACTGTCAGTGTCTGCAGTTTAACAGCTCCGCCACACCCCCCCCTCAATGTTTCCACACCCACCGGCAACAACAACCGCACCCCCACATCTCCACTCCGTCCCAAACAACACACACACTCCTCATTGTCCCACACACACACACACACTCACACACACACACATCAGGGCCACGGAGGCAAAGCGGAGGTCGAGGTTCGGCTTCGAACTCGTCACGTCCTCGTTTGGAGGCTGTTGGAGTTTTTTTTTGGTGCAGAAGAAGAAGAAAAGTTGAGTGATTTGAAGTGAAACATGTTTCAGGAGCGTCGGACTCTTCAGAGACGAGTCTGTGTGACGTTTGAAGAGTTTAGGATCAAATCAGAAAAGAGACAGGAGGAAAAAAATGTCCTTTTCCATCCTGATAAGAGAGTTTTTTCTGGTAAAATGCTGCATGATGCGTCGCTGAAGCTTTAAAATGCTGTTTTCCCATTTTATTTCTTCTCAAGTGGCTTTAAGTTTGTAAAAAAATCATCTTGGAAATGATTCAGACAGCAAGCAGCTCTGAGTTCAAACAGCTCAGAGGATCCTGTTGGTGTTTGACCTGGTTTATGATCCAGGAAGTCCAGTTACTGTATCAGATTACTTTCAGATTACTGAGTTTACAGGCTCGTCTGATGCTCGACAGACTCACAGACGGAGTTTTACATCTCTGGAAATTCAGAGTCCCTCAGAGCTGCACAGTAATGTAACTGTAACTGTAACTTCTGTGAGTAAATACTCCAGGTTTCATCTCTATCATCATCAGAACCTCCAGTGTGTGAACATGTTGGACTTCACAGAGTTTTTATCTTCTTTCTTCATCATTTCATCCAGTTTTCCTGCAAAACTTCTATAAATCCACATGAAGTTCACAAACAGATTCACTCACAACAGCTGATTAAATTCTCATCACTTCCTCATTTTTTCACTGATATTTTTGCACATTAGACGTCGTTTAAAAAGTATTTGGGATGTGAGATGAAGTTTATCTCGACTTCATGAGCGACTGACCGAAACACAGAGACTTCTGGTTTCCTGTGATGCTGAAAAAGCTCTTTAAGAGATTTTACCAACCTGTGAAGATTTCAATTAAAAACACTGACAGTAATAAAAGAATCAGAACATCAGTAAACACACATGCAACAAATGAAACAGTTAATTATTTAATCTTCATCTTGGATGCGGCCAGAATGTGAACCTGGAGGAGATTCTGCAGGAACATGCAGAACAAAGGCTCTAATGAGATTTTTAAAGTCAATTATGTGGATTATTTCTGCCTGTCTGTCGTGTCAGAGTTCACACGAGGACGTCAAAACGATTCAGCGTGCGAGGACGAGATGCGATCTGCTGCAGCCTTCACACGCCGACATGCCGCGTGGCGTCACATGTCGCTGAGCGGAGACGTCGGCGTTCTGCTGGTGACACAGAAGAAAAGGAGCTGCATGTGTGCAACTTTCACTTCCTGCGTGTCACTTCTTAAAGGTGCTGCTGTGTTTGTTTTTTTTACACGCTGTAAATTCAACTTCTGATCACTGATTTGATGTTTCGTGGCTCAGAAGTCGTCCGGATTTCTTGGTTAAAACTGGATGAATTTGATTAAAAAGAAGAAGAATCAGAGTCGGATCAGATGGTTTCAGATGTTGGAGCAGAGTCAGAAAACCTGCATCACTCAGCGGTGACTCAGCGTTTTTCCCGCCCGGTTCCTTCGCTCTGCGTGACGTCACGTCAGCGCTGACTCATCTTGACCACGGAGCAAAAGGTTCAAATCCATTTAATGAACTGGAACGCTGCGATTTGTCTGCGGTGATTTAAAGGCCGTTGATAAAGAGCATATGTTTTTTTTCTTCAGTGTGACCAGCAGAGGTCAGAGGTCGGGCGGACCACCACCGTCACCCCATAAAACACACCATCACGGCTGACCCCCTCGACACTTCGACAACCTCCGCACAATGGGAGGTCAATGGGCAGGAAATTTGTGTCCCCCCCGGGTGTCTTTGTTGCCCTCCAATGGACCAGACAGACCGCAGCGTGTCCGCGGGGCGACCCCCGACCCCCAGGCTGCCGGCCTCAAACCCCCGAGGTCTGCGGGACGTCACGGCGACGAGCCGGCGTGACGCTTCCAGTCTGTTCACGAGTCACAACCACCGGAGGGGGAAAGTGTGTGTTTTTAAAGTGAGTTTAAGAAAATGAAGCTGAAAACAAAAGAGAATGAAAATAAAACTTTAAAAATATAAAAACAGAATAAAAACAAAAAAAATCTGCTTTTTTTTCTGTTTTCTGAAGAAAATTCTGTTGTTTTAATTTCAATAAATCCAATGAAAAGAAAAAAACTGAGTGTGTATCTTTAGTATTGTGTGTTTTGTGTGTGTGTGTGTGTGTCTGTGTGTGTGTGTGTGTGTGTGTCACAGCTCCTCGTCCTGTTCGCCACAGAGCTTCATCATCAAAAACTATTAAAAACACATCGATGAGCCGACATGTTCCTACATTACCATGAACACACACACTGAAGTTTATATTGATTCAGTCCCACACACACACACACACACACACACACACACACACTCCGTCCTGCTGCCTGCTCTTATCAAATGACTGATGCGTATCAGAGGAAACATCAGGTTTTATTATTTCAAATAACTTTCTGCTGTTTATGTTAAAAAAAAGTGTATAAACACATTAAATGTCTTTTTTTAAACTAATTCTTAATCAAACTGTAAAATCATTTGTATTTGTGTTGATGGACAGTTTTTCTTTTCCTCGTTCGCTGTGAGAAGCAGCTCGAGTTTGAACATTTTTCTCAATGAATCGTTGAGTCCAGATGTGCCTCATCTGTTCTGATCTGATGCAGCTGGAAGATCCATCCAACCTGTTTGAGTCTCAAACAGGAAGTCATGTGACCAACGAAGATCCTGATGAGCGTTTCCTCTTCTGTGATCAGAGGCAAAATATAGAAATCAGATGCAAACATTAAGATTATTTCATGAGGATTTATATTTACACTCTGTAATGAAATCAAACAAAATCACAACAAATCACTTGTTTCTGATAAAACATTCAGAGCCTTTAAAACATTAGATTTGTCTCATGTGAGCTTCACTGAGACGTGAAAACGTAACAATAAAATCTTTGGTCACGTTGAGTTTGAACACGTTGACGCTGGCGGAGCTGCAGGCAGGAACTCTGACAGGCTGCAGACGTTCACGCCGCCGTGAAGCGACGGATGATTATTCAATTTAAACAGCGAAGAGAAAGTGGAGAGTGGACGAAGCTTAATGGACGCGGCATCTTTTGTTATTTACTCTTTCTGCCTAATGTCGCCCCCCCCCTCCTCCCCCCGCCTCATTATGGGTCAACACAGGAATATGCACAAAAACACACGTCACTGCATCACCTTCACATGTGTGTGTGTGTGAGTTTGTGTGTGTGAGTGTGTGTGTGTGTGAGTGTGTGTGTGTGTGTGTGTGTGTGAGTGTGTGTGTGTGTGTGTGTGTGGCAGTTGCCTGTCAGACGGTGCCATGCTCCACCTCTCCTCACAGCTTTCATGCTAGCTCCTGGTTGCCTTGGCAACTGGCTGTGTGTGTGTGTGTGTGTGTGTGTGTGTGTGTGTGTTGGCACTGTGTCGAGTACAACGTGAGGGGGGGGGGCATGAAGAGCAGCAAACACACAGAAACATGGAGAGGAAACACACACATGCACAAATTAATTTATGGAGATGTGAGAAGTGCAGATTTGCATCCGGCTGCTGTTTCACGTCCAAACCAACACGAAACCACGCGGTCGAGACGGAGACGCGGCGGCTCTCCGTCTGTCCCGACAGAGAAGCTTTGTTTTATAAAATACATTTTAAAAAAACTGTGAGGATTTATTGATTTTACAGGAAGAACAATCAGAGATGATTTGGAGGCTGAACAGGATGAAACTGAGTGTAAAGTTCCTCCTTTGATTTATGGAAACTGATTCTGTTGTTTAATCTGCATTTTGTTTTTTAAAAATTCTACATGTGGAAACATTTTACATTTACTGCCTGTGTGTGTGTGTGTGTGTGTGTGTGTGTGTGTGTGTGTGTGTGGTTTAACAAATTTATGTTGCAGATTTTCTAATATTTAGAAAAAGTAAAAGAGCTGATTTGGTTTCTTTGAGCTTTTCGTCGTGTTTCCTTTTTATTTGAATCACAAGACGACTGAAATGTTCAAAATAATTTTTAAAACTTAAAATCTGATTCTCGGCTCTTCAGGCCTCTAAAATAATTTACACGATTTTTTAATTTTTAGTAAATCTGCACATTAAGAAATATAATTAACCGCTCAGTGGGACAGTTTTAAGATCACATTCAGTATCTTTAACATTTCAAATGAAGTCACTTCCTGCAAAAGCAACAGTTTGAACAGGAAGTGTGATTCCTGCTCTTCCAACCAGCAGAAGATCTTTTCGTCCGGATTGTCGCTGTGATTTTTCCAGGAACAGAAGACTTGATGCACACGCAGCGACGTCAGCTGTAAATGTCAAGAGACACCATTTTACAAAACCGTGCAGAGAGAAATCTGAAGGCAGAGACGCTGAAGTTTATCAGCCGCAGTTTCACTCTGGAAAGAGTCAGAAACCAGGGAGGAGATCATGTTCTGACTCCCACAGAACCTGCAGGGGGCGATAATGAGGAGAGCAAAGGATGAACGTAGAATAAAGTTGAGGGGAGGTGACGGATGACGGATGGATTCAGGAGTTTGTTTGATTTGTGAAACCAAAAGTCACCTTAAATATCTTTGTGTCAAGTTTGTTAAAGACGATACAGAAGTTCATTTTCATACGTAGCTGATTTTCTGTAACGTTCTTTTGTTTCCAAACCGTATTTTTGTTTCCTAAAAAGAGACTCAGCAGGTTTATTTTTCAGATTTAACCCACCTTTACATATTTATTAGTCGGTGCTGGAATAAACACGAGGCTGCATCTGTTTCATTTAACTATGAGAGAAAAAACTCTGCTTTGTTTGTGTTTCTACATTTTTCTGGAGGAAACGTATCAATGAAATAAAACAGGTTGGTTTGATGTAAACCTGCAGTTTGTGTCTTCGCATCCGGTCTGGTTTCTCCAACCATCACTGACTTTTTATTTTTTATTTCCCTCCATTAAAAAAAACACACACCATCATCTTCCTTCCAGCAGCTCTGCAGCCACAACGCTGCTGTTTTTCTGTCCCACCAGCTAATTGCAGTTAATTGCGTTCACCTGCCGGCCGGTCGAGCCCGTCGCTAATTAGAGGGTTGGGATGAAAAGCAGCAGGGTTCTGCAGCTTCATGACCAGTCTGGATCACCAGCGACCGCAGTGCATCAGTCCGGCCTCTCTGTCTGAAACTGGTTTAGAGTTTGACCCCAAAACGGAGCTTCATTCACATCAGATACAAGAGACTGAAGCATCACATGAGGGTTTCAGAAGCTGTTCACAGGAAATATGGAGATGTTTCTATTAATTATGGGTTTTATTTCTTAGGAGGACACGTTTTTCAACACATTTCTCTATTTTTCTACTTGATAAGTTGAATAAGAAACATAATTTTAAGCCATAATAGTGACTCTTGTTGATGATTTTACAGGCCAGAAGCAGATTAACATGTAAACTTTCATCCTGATGTTAATGAAGCTTCACTGCAGCTGAACTGCGTCGGTCAGCTGATGATGCTTTGAGCTCATTATTGATCCACAGTGATCAGAAAGGAGATGATGTGGCCTCACAGGCGTCACTGACAGTCAGCAAACATGTGAAGAGAAGAACTTCAGTACATAAATGTTCGCAGTTTAATATCAAAAAAGGAAAAAGCTTTAATTTTTACAAAACTTCAGAGTTTAATTAACATCTAAATCACCAGATCATTTAGCATCATTTTAACCAACATCATCACTGCAACATCACTGCTTTTTATCCGGCAGTGAAGCAAACAGGAAAACAAATGAACACCAGGTTTTTACTGTTTTTCTCAGTGATGTTCTCACTGGTTCAGTGTTTCTGTGCTGGTTTTATATATGAAGTTTTGTGCAGCTGCTTCTGTTCGAAACTGATCAAACGGAGCTGAAAGCATCAACGTTTCAGCCAGAAATCAACAGTGACGATAGAAAACTAGTTCATGTCGTTGAGAAGCGACTTCTTTTATAATACAAAGAAATATTTTTTAGGAAAACCTTGGAAAAGTTTCAAAAGGAAGTCAGGAAACTGTTTGGAGTCACAGGTGAACAAACTGGCCTCCAGCTCCACAGAAACAAGGCCGACAAAAGGAAACTGACTCGTAGTTCATCTGGACGAGTTTCTGCCTCGTCTGACGGAGTTAGCTCGCTCGCTCGCTCGCTGGATGTTAGCATGCAGTGTGAGTGTGTGGACGTCGGCACAGTGTGTGTGTGTGTGTGTGTTCGACCTTCATGACGTGGAGTTCACATCCCGTCACAAACCTGCTGCTGATGTTTGAGATCTTTGTGTCTCCTCAGCTGAAGTTCTTCTGAACACGACGTCACCACAGTTTCTGCAGGTTCGGCCTTTTGTCCTCTGATAAAACTAATTATGACGTATTTCAGCATCAAAAAGCAACAAACAACAAGAGAAAAAACAATTTCTGCAGCATTTTACTGAATTCACTGCTTGTTGAGGCACAATTAGAGAAAAAATTATACTAAAACAATTTTAAACATGAAATATTCTCTTAGAAAACAACACGAGTCGATGATTTAAAATGCAGAATATTTTTGTCGTTGATGTTGCGTCAGCCTCACGTCGAAATAAAAGCTGGTTTGTTCAGGAGTCGCTGGGGCCCAAACTGGGGCCCAAACCGGGGCCTGGGGGCCTCCGTGAGGCCCCGTTCCTGGGAGCGACCGTGTCAATCCATTTGATCCCATAAGGTTAGTTGTTGTACACCTTAATCCACATGCACGCCTCCTCCCTCTCATTCAGGAGCTCTGATTGGATTACACACAGCTCAGCCCATACGTGTGTGTGTGTGTGTGTGTGTGTGTGTGTGTCTGTGTGTGTGTGTGTGTGTGAGAAAGAGAGAGTGATTGCAAAGAGGGGCGTTTAGAAAAAAAGGAGGGAGGAGGGCGTTCACAGGATGATGATAGTGTGTGTGTGTGTGTGTGTGTGTGTGTGAGCTGAATTCAGCTCCTTTCACACACACACACACACACACACACACAATA
>JAQMCX010000056.1:1209401-1239438 GCA_029814765.1 Acanthurus leucopareius | reverse complement strand
GGAGGAGGCCCGGATTGGAGATTAGCCTCCCAGTAATCCGCCCTCCTCCACCTCCTCCTCCAGTGATGGGAGGAAGAAGCAGCTCACTCCTCCTCCTCCTCCTGCTCCT
This sequence comes from Acanthurus leucopareius, assembly GCA_029814765.1. Classification (NCBI taxonomy): domain Eukaryota; kingdom Metazoa; phylum Chordata; class Actinopteri; order Acanthuriformes; family Acanthuridae; genus Acanthurus; species Acanthurus leucopareius. The sequence goes on along the minus strand of JAQMCX010000056.1, from coordinate 1,239,329 downwards.
CCTCCTCCTGCTCCTCCTCCTCCTCCTCCTCCTCCTCACAGGAAGGAGAACATTCAGATAAAACTGCATGTGATCAGGAACAAACTCAGGTTTCCTCTCGAGTCCTGTGATGCAGGAGAAACAGAGAACCTGCAGACTCATTACTCATCGTTCGGCCTGATGGGACACTTTTTCAGATTAAAAGCACTTCCTGTTTAATGACCTATTAAAAATTTAAATTCCACTTAAGCCTCAGAAAGCTGTAACATACAGAACAACTACAGATAAATATCATTAACATACAAAAGAAGAGAACCCAGAGCAAAAGAGTTTAAAAAAAGCAGCAAACAGTGATTTTATCTTTAATGTTCCTCCTGAAAAATATGACATTTTTACTCCCTGATCAATACTTCAACAGTCTATCAATACTTTATGTTTTATTAATTGATTGATTGATTATAATTGAAGAAATTATAATCTACAGATCCACAAAATTAATAAGGAAGATTAATTTTTAAAAAAGCCAATTTATAACAGAAATGTTGTTTTTTTCAAAACAAAAGTTACAAAAAGTTTCACAATAAAAGCACAACATGGCAAAGAGGCAACAAAACAGAATTAGAAAGTGTTTTCTTGAATTATAAGATTTTTTTTGGATATTTTAGTCGAATAAGATGAAAAGTGACAAAGATGTTAAATTCTCAGGAGGCCGTTTCATTCCAGTTGCATTCTGGGAAAACTGAACAAACATTTAGACCAGACTCGGTGCGTCAGCAGCCACAGTTTCATCTGAGAAATCAGATTTTATTTTTTATTTTTAACTCTAAAAGCAACTCCTCTCATTAAAAAACTGCTGACTTAACAGCATTTTTATCAAACGACCGAAACTAATCAGGACTTCCTGTCTGTTTCCAACAAACACAAACCTGCTTTAAATCTGTTTAATAAGCACACGATCATCTTTTAAAAATCAGTGCTTTCTTTTCTCTTTTTATCCAGTTATTTCCTCCAAAAGTTCCCAAAGTTTTCAAGTAATTTATGTTTTTAAACTCATATTTTTACCGTCCTCCTGTTTTTTAAAGCACAAACTTAAAGCATGAAACTGGTTCTTCTGTCAACAAACTCACAGAGGAAAAGAAGGTTTTAGTTTCTTAAAACTTCTCTGTTTGTGGATCTGAACTCGAGTTTGTTTGTTTCCACTGAAAACGTTAAACTTTGAAAACAGCTGAAATTAAAGTTCAGTGAACATTTGATCTCTTTAACTGAAAGCAAACTCACACAGAAGGAAAAGGGACTATTTTCAGCAGCGGATTAATCCACGTTTGATGCTTTGGTGAGTGTTGCGGCTGCAGGACGGTGTGTGTGTGTGTGTGTGTGTGTGTGTGTGTGTGTGTTGAACTTGTCAGAATCGCTGCAGCTGATTGATGTGTTTTTAATGGTTTTTGGTGAAAAGCTTCGTGGCCCAGAGAAAAAAGATCTTTGACACAAAACAAAGTGAAGAAGATGGTGATAATCTGTAATCTGTAAACTGTAATCTGTAATCTGACTCCCGGAGTAACTGGACCTGCTGTGAGTCAGAACTGTGAGAATGAACGAGTGATGTGTTCAAATAAACGAATGAACGGATTTTATTCTGCAGTCTGACTCTTGTTTGTGTGACACAAAGAAACGAACCTGTTGATGCATCTGACTTTTAACGACTTTTACCGACTTTTACCGACTTTTAATCTTTTATTTTTGTGAAAATCCACTCTAATATAGGCTGTATATTGTGTACAGTGTGTAAAAAATACTTTATAAATAATAAATATAAGTTAAAATGCCACATAGAACATATTTAAGAAGCGTTTTCATGCCTCCATGTTGCTGTAAAGTCTCACTGAACTCCATAAACCTCCGTCTCCTTCTTGCTTACGTTCATGTTGATATTTCATCTTCAGCATTTTAATCCTCACATATGTCGAATCATCGTCCGTTCACCGCTGAGATTAAGACCAGATCATAGATCAGAATTGATTGATTCTTTTGGAGCTGCTCGTCTCCTGATTGGCTCAGGAAACGTGTGTGTGGAAGCAGCTGATTGGCTCGCTGAGGCCGAACAAACAGCTTTTATTCACACGATGTGTTTACATTTAAAAACACAAAAAGGAGGCGAGAAGGTTTTTTTTCCCCAAATGATCTTCAGTTAAAGCACATTTCACTTCCTGTTAATGTTCCTCTGATGGTGTGAGAAGTATTCTGACTCTTTATTTAACTAAAAGTACAGAAATACCACAGTGTGAAAAAAATACTCCATTACAAGTAAAAGTCTGGTTTTAAAAATCTCACAACAAAAGAAGACAAACATCATCAGCTAAAAACAAAAAAGTATAAAAATTAAAAATGTTTATCATGGAAACTTATGTGTCTGTACTGATATTATATGAATTGATAGTTAATAACTGATGGATTAAAGATTAGAAAGTTTGTTTGTTTGTTTGTTTGTTTGTTTGTGAAGTTGAACCTCAAACAGTGAATCATGTTGAAGAAACTGATCCTCTGTTTTATATTTTAAATCTTAATCTTTAAACTGTAAAAGAGAAACTACAACTTTCAGAAAACAGGAGAGAAAATTAAACAAAGATACTCAATCAAAGTGTAATAGAGTACTCGAGTAAAAGTATTTTTTCTCTGTTTAAGAAGATTTTAATTTATTTTCTAAAATCAGTCTCAGTTTATCTGCTCACTGTCACGAGTTCAAACGTCTTCAGCAACTCTCTGCATTTTTTCTGAACATTTTGAGGAGTTTATTGACTTAACGTCAGACTAAAGGATCATTATTGATCATTATTGATCATTATTGATCCTTCAGTCTGAATCTTGAAACTGTTCCAAGCTTTCTGTTGTTTCACATGACTTTCCTCAATAAATTAAGTGTGTTAGTTGTCACTGAGTTGTTAAAATTCAGATTATTTTCTGAGCACTTTAATGTTTTTGTTTCATCATAATATTTAAATGTTTTAATCTTTTTCAAAAAGAAAGAAAAAGTTCAGACTGAATGTTTATTTTTTACAACAAAACCCAAAATCTGACACGTCACCTGTCAGACTTCATGCAGAAAACGACTGATTATGATCTGAAATCTCAGTTTAAGAATCACACAGAGTGAAAAAGTGAGTGAAAGAGTGAATATTTGTTGGTTAAAGAACATTTTAATTAAAAGCAGAACGTCAGCAGCTGATTGGACGACGGGTGGAAACTCTGCTCGCTGTGTTCAGCACCTCACTGATTCGTCCTTGAAGAAGCTCGTTGGTGGACGTGAGAAATGTGTTTGAAATGGAGCCCAATCAGCGGGCGACCCCCCCCTCCTCCTCCTGCTTGAAGACAATGATAGGTGGGATGAACGGGGGGGGTGGGGGGTGTGGGGGGGGCAGCGAGTGGCGCTCTGCTCAGCTGAAAGGACTCAAACATGTGAGGAACGTTTGATTTTTATTCTTTGAATGAACGGGAGGTTTTAATCGAAACCTCGGCTCAGCCTCCAATCACATCGTCTGCAGAGTTGTGTTATGTTTTCTGCTCAGGAGAAGATGTGGTGGTGCTGGAGGAGGAGGAGGAGGAGGAGGAGGAGGTGGAGGAGGAGGTGGAGAAGAAAGCAATACGACCACAATTGGGCCAATGAAGCATATCATGTGTATTCACTTTGCATTTGCCACTTCCTTCAAGACTTTTCTTTCTTTGATTTCTTTGAGGCACTGCGGCACTTCTCACACGCTAATAATAGACTTGTCCATCAACTGTCCCCTCCCTCGGAGTTAATTGGCGCTGTGCAAAGGAAGCCAGCGTCGCTCTGAAGTCGGCCCGTCATTAGATCAGTGGATGCTGACCGTCTCCGGCTCGCACACACACCCCCTCTGATCCGCACACACTCCCCCGGCTCTTTTCCGCCGCCCCACCTGCTCGCGCAGCACGCCCCCCTCCGACAGGCCGGACCCTCCCTCTCGCCGTCCCCGTGGCGTCTCCTCAGAAAAGGTCTCGAGGAGGCCGACCTGCCTCTTTTCACGTCTCCGCCTCAGATGTCGCTGTGATCTCACTCTGACCAGATATCTGTCCCCCCCCCGCCCTCAGGAGGAGTCGAGTCCGTCCTCCAGATGCAGCCGGGTTTTGTTTTGCACCTTGAAGCTGATGGAGAGCGTCTGCTCGAGTCTCTGAAGCTTCTTTTCTGTTAAAAAACCTTTCTCTCCTGAAGTAGGTGAATAAAAAAACCTGCCATTGTAGTTAAAAAATGCTCGACTGTAAAATCATAAAAAGAGGATTTTTTTTCTGAATGACGAACAGGTTCATCACAGCTGCAGCTCTCAAAAAAGTCAAGAGGAAGTTCTTACAAAACCCTTCAAAATAAGACAAAAAAAAAGGGCATCAAAAGGTTTTCAGATGGTTTGTGTTGCGACAGGAGAGCCGACTGCCAAAAGGCTCCTGCCTGGTGTGTGTGTGTGAGTGTGAGTGTGTGTGTGTTCATGTGAGGCCTCCGTGCATGCACACACATGTACGGTAAGTTCGTGCCAGCGAGTGTTTCCCTGTTTGTTTGTTTGTTTGTTTGTTTGTTTGTTTGTTGGGATTCTGGTTTCAGTTTGTCTCCATCACGTCTGACTGATCTGTCGCACCGACTCCGACCTCTGACCTCTGACCTCTGACGTTAGCTGAGCTGATGCTGTCTGAAAAACTTTACAAAACACAACAGTTTAATTCCTTTCAGATCCTCTTAAACTCACACATTTGTTTTTAAGTGTCACCAAATGAACAAAACCAAGATTATTTGTTCCTGCTAACAAGAATTAAGTGTAAAAGTGTCCAACAAGAGCAATATTCTCCTTTTTAAATACATTTGTTAAAGACTTTGGTGTCCAGCTGTTTTAGGAAATTAAACTTTATTTTATATTTTGTATTATTGTTGCATAAATATTCAGAATGATTTTATATGTGTGACTCTTTTTTAAAGAATTCAAATATTACCAGGACAGAAAAAGTGAAGTAAGAGAGACGATTTGTTGGTTTTGACCTTTTTATTGGATTTTAATAAAAACAAAAATATAAAATATCACCAGTTTCTCTTTTAATTTGTGTGAATGTGTTTGAACAGAAAGTGTGTTGGAACATAAATCCACATTATCTGCTCACACTGCAGGATGTAAATGTGTGTGTGTGTGTTAATCGATGCTTTTCTTAAATTAAAATGAGACTTTAACCTCATGACTCACAACAGTCAGTCGACGCCTGCTGATAATGAACCGACTGACGCTCACCGACGGTGTGACGGGTTAAAAAAACACGATCCGGAGGAAGAAACCGACAAAAAAATCTGCATTTTTTACTCCAAAGTGACAGAAATTATAATAATAATTTATTTGAACAGATTTCAGTCAACGACTCAAAGAAACAATTATCAGGAAAAAAAATATCAACGAGTTCAACTGTAAAATATCTGTGTCAGTTTTTAACAGCAGCTGAACCCTGCACACACACACACACACACACACACACACACGCAGACACGCACACACACTCTCACGTGCATCATTTTTGTGCATGTGTGAGGATAAATGTGTCCTTTGGGGAGTTTGTGTCTGTAAAAAGCGAAGGGTCGAGTTCACAACACAAAACGCCGCCTCATGCCCCCTTTGTACCCCCCCCACCCTCCTCTACCCTGGCAACTCTCCCATGATGCCCCTGCCCCCGGCTTCCTGCCTCTAATGGCCGTCTCTGTGTGCCATCTCGGGAAGCCCGACATCCCCTCCAGAGGCAGAGAGCCCGGCGTTAATGGAAGCCATTGATGGGCGAAGAAAGGGTCCTTTGTGGCGCCGGGGGCGGGCGTGGGCACCCGTTTGCTCACACACAGCTTCCCCTCCACACACACTGAGCCCGCCGCTCAGAACTGAGTGCCAACAGCGGAGATCGAAAGACAGGAGCAGCAAAGTGCCCCCTTACCGGGGAAATGGCAGAGAGGGAGGGAGGGTGAGAATGAAAACGACGGAGGGGTGAGTTGGCAAAGAGGGGAGGAGGGGGGGAGCAGAAAGAGGAAGGGATAGGTGGGATAGGCCACAGCGAGAAGAAAGGCCGAGAAAGAGCAGGAGAGATTAACCGAATGGGACAAATTCTATTGGCTCATAGGAGGAAGGAATAAAAAAAAAAAAAAAAAAAAAGGATGTGAAGGAAATGGGGGTACAAACCTTGCAACCAAACACTGAGCGCCGGAGAAAGGAAACCTGGGAGAAAAGGGAAATTGAGCAGGAAAAACAAAGGAACGGAGGTTGGGATCGCCCACGTCAATGAAGCTGGGTGGCCCGCGAGCAGGAAAAAAACGGTGGCAGGGTGCTGGAGGTCTCCCTCTGCCACTGTACCGCCTGTCAGCCTCTCGCTGCCTCTCTCCCCTTTCCGTGATTTATAACACCCGGATTGTTCTCCCTGAACAGAGTTGTGAATGGGAGAGAGAAAGGGGGGGGGGCCGCCGGCGTGCCAAACAGCCCCGGCGTTATTGATAACCAAACAGATGTGTCCAGTTTGGAATGAACATCTGACGCTAAATCTGGGCTAACGGTTTTTGTTGTCAGGGAAATACTGTACGCTGGCAGCCGGGCGCTCAATGGAGACGTGGGCTTTGTGTGTGTGTGTGTGTGTGTGTGTGTGTGTGTGTGTGTGTGTGATGCTGTTTTCATTCACTCTGAATAAAAAGTCTGTTTCCTGGCGCCGTGCTTTCCACGCCACGTCCCTTCTTCTCCGCATTGTTGGCTGTGAAAAGCCTCCGTCAGAAATCCAAAACATACCTTTCTGATTACATTGATTTAATTACACCTCAGGTCTGAATGCTCAGACACTCCGAGGATCATGGGTAAAGAAAAAAACCACAAAAAAAACAAAAGGAGCCGTTGTGCAGGTCTGAGCTTGCTCGACTCGACGTCGCCACCTACTGGTCTGACACTCGAGCCGTCGGCCACCTCTCGTCTCCCTGCTGTGTAGCACGCAGCCTCCTGCATTGTTCAGGCCGCTAATTCATCCCAGCAGCCACTGCTGCTAATTTCCAACCGCTGGCAGCGTGCCATGGCCGGAAGTTGCAGCGTGCACCGCCCGTATCCATGCGCCACCGTGGGAGAGCAGCAAGAAAGTAGTGCCATATTTGTCCCAGTATGTCATCTGTTTAACACGCCTGATTGGCTTTCACACCATAGCCTCCTAATTAATATGCAGCGGCCCCTCGCCCCGCCCCCCCTCGCCATGCCCTAAGACAAAAGCGTTTTGTGTGAGCACCTCCTGTTTTAATTACGCTCAAAAGGGAGACGTGTGAGGGTTTTCTGTGTGTGTGTGTGTGTGTGTGTGTGTGTGTGTGCTGCATTTATGAATGCATGAGCAATGACTTTGTGTGTGTGTGTGTGTGTGTGTGTTTGTGTGCACGCTCGTGTGTGCGAACGCAGGACGTAAACGTACAACATGTGCACTGAGGGAATCATAAAACAAGCACATTCATTGTCATGTCATTCTGCACGTATGCTCATGTGTGTGTGTGTGCGTGTGTGTGTGTGTGTGTGTGTGTGTCCTAAAACAAGAAGAATTGCATTGCCATGGCGAGGGGCGGAGCCGCTGCTGTCCTATCCCACAGGACGGAGAGAAAAGTGTTGTTGCTTGTTGCCTTTATGCAAATTGGCATCCGATGAAGGTTTTCTGGGGGGAGCCACAAAGAGGGTTTGTGGTCGGAGCGCTGAGCAGAATGGGAGAGGTTAGGAGGGGTTATGGGGAAAAGACAGGGACAAAATTCCCATCGGTGCACCCACAGCCATCATGTTACATTCCTCTCTCCTCCTTTTCTTTCTCTCTCTCTCCTCTCCCCTCCTTTCATCCCTCTCTTCCTCACATCCATGACCCGGTTATTAATTTGGTCGAGATTAGTCGCTCGTTAATTAACGCATGCCCCCCATCTTTTCCTCTTGCCGTCTCTTTTCTCTTTCGATTGTATCGGATTCTGGGTATTTTTTTTTTCTCCTCGGTCTTTTATCAGTAGCCTTCTTTTCTGTCTTTTCTGGCTGATGAGAATGAGGTAATGTGCAGTGTGAGGGGAGTAAGAGAGGAGGACTGGGTGGGTGCTCGCTCGATCCCCTCAGGGATCTTTTCAAACTGAGATAGCGGAGCTGAGAGATTAAATATGACGCTCCGAGCAGCCGAATGAATTCATCAGTTCAAACCATCCGTGCAGTCGAGATCTGGAATCAGCTCCTCCAAACAACCTCCGACTGATTTCAGGACGCTCGAGTCCTCGTAGTTTTTAAGTTCTGGAGGATTTCACACAGAACGAGTTTCAGTCCCTGAGATCCCTGAGAATGTTTGATGATGTTTCTATGAAACTCTGGTCCGTCTTTGTTTTGTTGCAATAAGAGTCAAGAGAAAACTCATCTGTTATGAAGACGTGAGGTTCATCTGCTCGAGTTTCATCACTGCTGAGTGAAATCAGATTGATATGAGAGATCAGAGAAACAGGAAGAGTCCTGCAGGGTTTATAGTGCTTCATTATCATCGCCGACATGGATTAGCCTCTTTGCTAGGTACTTTATTGCAGATTAGCTTTTGTCTTTTAGTTTATTTTTAAAAAATGTTGAGATGAGCACTGAGAATAACATGCGGATTGTGTGTCGACGTGATTCAGTGACGATTACATGAGTCTGTTCATGGGAAAGTTTGCTCAGGTTTGGTTTTCTGCAAATGAAAAAGCTTCTGTGGAACTTCAGATTAACTTTTGACAGAAAAACTCTCACAGTGTCAAAAATCTGCATGAGATGGTAACAGGAAATGATGCAAAGTGTCTCATCCACAGTTCAAACTCCAAACCACATCCGACCTCCACCTGCTGTCGTTGTAACATGGGAGACATGCAGAGTTTCTCTCACCAACACAGTGAGATTAGTTTTTTAGTAAATTATACTTAGTAGATAATAATAACAAGGGCTCACATGAGATCCAGTGAAATCACATGACACGAGAATCTCTTCAGGGTTCATGGGTTTGATCCACTTTGGTTCGGACCAATCAGGATCATCTGAGGAACCTGGAGGCCGTCCTGGTTTCTTATTTAACTGAACTTTTTTACACCAATTTTTCACATCATGACAATAAAACTACGTAAAATAAAACTAACAAAAAAAATTTTAAGAGCCTGAACCTAAAGAGACAAGGTGATCCCTAACAGACATGTTGAAAATTAACATAAAATAAAATAAAAAATCAATACATGAAATACAAAATTAAAATATTATTAAAGTATTCAAGCTCTTTGTGATTTAAATAAATTCTCTTGCAGTTCGTTTCGTTTGGTTTCAGCTGACAGACGAGCCGAGAGGCCGAGAGCTTCATCTGGTGAGAGACGAATGTATGTTACGAGATTTTTAAACAATTAGCAGCAAGTTAAAGTCACACTGAGAAGAAGCCTGAGATCCGACGGGATCTGACGGGATCTCATGGGGTCTCATGGGATCTCATGGGATCCGATGGGACCTGATGATCATCTCTCCCCCTGCTAGCCTAGCGTGACTTCCCAGTGACCCGTCCTCCGCCGAGGCCCTGCTGTGCCACATGCTCCCTCAATGGACTCACTCAATTAACAGGCCATGAAGCCCCCGACCCCCCCGACCCCCGCGACCTCCACCGACCCCCCGAAGTCACGCACCTCCGAGGCTGCATGTGGAGGAAGTGGCTGGAGTGGCTCAGTGAGGGGGGGTTAGGATGAAGGTGAGGGTGTGGGGGGACGAGTGGTGGTGCTGGTGGTGGGGTTTTTGGGGGCGGGTGGGGTCGGTCAAGGCTCTTTTGTTCCGGCGGTGTCCAGCTCGCCCCCCCTCGCCCCCGGTGCCTTTCATGAGGAGTGTGTAATAACGGCCTTTGTTGGTTTTTCCTCTTGTAATGGGTCCGGTGGGAGGCCTTGTTAGCGAAGCCAGGAGACCCCGCGGGATTAAAGGAGACCCCGTTCTGCCCTGAACCTGATCCCCCCCGTCACGACGGTCATTCACACCACAGATGAATCTGATTTCTTCACATCGTTTTGTTCTTTCTGAGGGTCTCAGACTTGAGTTTGCTTCGTCATCTAAAGCAGAATAAAAGTCCCAGAATGCAGTTTGAGGAGGGATGAAGAGAAAATTACAGAGTGACACATCAATGATAAAATGACCTCAAGGAATTAAAGAGACCGTCAGAATACAGCGTGAGGACAGCTGCTTATTAATGAAGGAAGAGGCAGAAATTGACTTAATGTTTCTTTGAATTAGTGATCAGACATCAGATGTTCAGTTGAGGCTTTAATTTGGGAAAAACGTGGATATTTGTTTTAAAAGGACGAATGACTTTCAACAGAATTTTACACCTTGTTTTTTAACAAATAAGATTTCTTTTTTAATTGTATAAAAATGAATTAAAATATTTTGTTTCCCTCCACCTTAACTGAAAAAACTTTTTCTAATATCTCAAAAATCAACAGTGTCGACTCGTTTAAACTTAAAAACTTAAAGTGCATAAATGTGTAAATGGAACAATAATCTGGCAGCTCCTTGCAGTTTAAGGGAAGGTAGAGATAAAAATTTAAACGACCTTCTGCTGTTTTTTCCAAAATATTCAAACTATTAAAACAAAAAAAAAAACACATAATGCTTCCTGTTTAGTAGCCTACCTGTCCCCCCAGGTGACATTTGTATAGTCCCCAAAAGGCCAATTAAGTAAGAATATTGATAAAGATAAAGGTGATATTGAAGTTTCAAATCTTCAAGTATTTAGAAATAATCTGCTCAGATGAATATATCGTTTATCATGTGATTGTGACACAGTGTTAGCTTGTGACCGGCGTTAGCTTGCGACATAGTGTTAGCGGTTTTGCTAATGCTAACTCTCAGTGTCTGTACTTACATATCAGCTCTGTGCTGGAGGTTTCAGGTTTTCTTTCCCCTGTGATCAGCTTTTTAGTTGGTGTCATGCAAAATCTTGGTTTCTTGGGTTTTATTGGAATTAAAAAAAATTGAAATGCACAGACATCGCCCCCTTCAGGAGGGGAAAGTGAAAACACCTCTCTATTCACAAATGTTGTGCAGACACAAGTCAGCATAGTCAATCTGACATTTAAAGAACAAAAACATAAAAAATAGATTTTTAAGTGAAGAGGATCTTTAAAAATAAGCTTAAACAGATTTTATAAATTTAAAAATGATCTTTTTCTCTTCATTTTTGCTCATATTTTGGGTTTAATAAAGACTGTGTGTAACTTAAAGAAGAGACTCTTTGCATCTTTATATCTGCTTCATATCCACATTCGTCCACACTGAATGTGTGTGTGTGTGTGTGTGTGTGTGTGTGTGTGTATGGGGGTCCCAGTGTGGCGAGTTTCTCTGCTTTCACACGATGGATTTGTCGGCCACAGGCGAGAAACTGAAAGAGGCCTGAAAAATGAACACTGCCACTACTTTTGTTGATTTGGCATTCACACGGCGAGCCATTTTTCAGGGGAGGAAATTCAAGTGAAGCACTCCCAAGTGCTCGTGGAGCACTGAAGGCAATTTCCCCTCAGTCAAGTGTCTGAAACCCTCTCCAGCTGAACAACTTCCTGCATTTAGCCGGCATCCCCCACTGACACCCCTGCTCCATCATCGCCCTGCATGGCTGGCATCAGTCACAACCTCAGCAGGGTCGCTGCTCCTTCCAGAACGGGGACGGCGGGGTGCTGACCACGGGGAGAAACTCTGGAGCCGCAACACACAGGCCTGGAAATCAGAGCTGCAGACCCGAAATGTCGCCTCAAGTTCTGATTCTTCTGTATTTAACATCCAACATCCAACGTTCTGTTTTGGCAGCTCAAACAAGACGGGCGACTTTTTCAGATTTCCATAATTTTTCCTCGGCGATGATGATTCTGAGTTGTTGAGTGTTGATTGGAGAGTTGATTCGGCTGTTGGGATGACTGTTCAAAACTATAATGAGTGTTAAATTAACTCTGATGAGTGTGCACTTCCAGATGCACCGCCAGAGTGTTGATATTTATGCTCTGAGTGCAATTTTTTACACCGAGAAGTTTTCTGTGAAGGATCTCAGCGAAGACACGAGCACATGGAGTAATTACACACTCAAGAGATCATCACTGCGTCTTATGAACAAGGAATACAAAGATGTAAAGTTCAAAAGTGTATTTTCTCTCAAAAGTACAAAAAGTTTGGCTCCTTTTTTGTTATTTTTATCTTCAACTTTGGGTGTTTTTTTAACGATTTACTCCGTTATTTTTATGCAAACATATTGCTCTTTTATTGATGGACACAAAATAAAACTTATTCTAATAAATTAAAAAACAAATAGCGATAAATTTTGGGAGTTTCCTGAATGTCTCCACATGTGATTCATGAGGTTATGGTGCTGATTTGAGGGTCAAACTGAACAATAATAAATCTCCCTGTTTGAGTCCACAGACGTCACATTTATCTCCATGTTTAGAGGTGAAAAAGATGAACTTTCGTACAAATGAGCGAATGAATCTTATCAGCCTCTGACGTCCCGTCACCGCATCACATCCCCGCGGTGGCTTTAGCTCCGGTCCATTACGGCCTCTGCAGGGCTGCGAGGCGGCTGAGGGGTCCCACAGGGGCCCCGGGAGGTCCTGGGGGAGCCTATTAACCCATTATGTTCACCTCCAGAGCGGCATTACGGACAACAATTACATACAAGCTGGAGGCTGAGCTACAGCTGCTTAGAGGAGCCCGAGGCGCCGAGCAGCACCATTCCCATGCCGAGCGCCGCTCAAGGGCCTCATGTAGAGAAGAAAGGTGACAAGGTCAAGAGTGTAAAATGGCCTCTTGGATTTACATGACATATTCCATTGAAGGAAAGTGGGAAATCATGTATAATTACAGTGTAATCAAGCAGGGTCACGGTCAGGATTTTACAAAAACTGGAGTCGCTCTCTGACTTTTATTCTCTGTGTCAGTTTATCATAAAACACAGCTTTCATTTTTTTATTTTTCTTTAATGTAAAGTTTTTTCTGTGAATGAAGACATAAAAGAAGCTGATTTACAACCAGGCACTTTTCATTTTATTCTATTAAACCCATTTACTCCAAAAAAACTTGTGGCCTAAACACAACGTTAAAATTGAACAAAAAGGAGCTGAAGTCTAAATTTCAAAATAAAATTTGTTGTAGTTGCTTATCAATTTCCCAGCATTTCATTTTCTCTCCAAATTTCACCAAAAACTGAAATGTACACATGGTGACAAAATAAAAAAAGATCTATATCCATAAAACAAAGAGCATGTGACATGAGTATGTCGCTCTAAGGTCCAGAAAATTTTTTAACACATTTTATTTTATTGTGTAAATTACAGATATTATGGTTCAGATAATACAAATATATATTCAAACCTCAGAGCGTTTCCTCTAAAAGCTCCAGTCTGAATGAAACTCAGAGAGAATTTGTTCTGTTGCTTTTAATTACATGTTACTGTGCCGTTATTACAGCCGCTCTCTGCAGAACGGGTCGTAATCGATAGAAATTAAAACGATTAACATTCGTATCTGATATAATGATAACTGTTGTAAAGGCCTGAAGACCAGAATAAAAAAAAAGAAAAAAGCTCTGTTTTCATTTTTCTGAGCCTTCAACATATTGCAGGTATGATGCTAAACAAGCACATCTCCGGAAGACGTGTGAGACAAAAGAATAATTACCATAATTGTGATTATTTTTCTCTGCATTTTAATTAGCACTATGAAGCTCAATTAAGCTCTTCAGTATGAGCAGCCATTCAGCAAACAGCTGTCCACCTGTCTTCTCGTTCCTGGGAAAAGGCTGCGGCGCCTGTTCACGCCGAGGTACCATCACCAAACCGGGCCGAGGGGGGTCAGAGGAGGCCCCTGCAGCCTGCAAGGGGCCCTCAGTATGAGGGGCGATTAATGCCACGCAGGAAGGGCATCATTAAGGTATGCTAATAAGGTGCTAAGTAAAAACTTGACAGAGATAAAAGACGGAAAACATTAAAATTAATAGTTTATTTGAGAAATTTCAAGCTTGTGTAGGTTTTTTAAGGAGTAAAGATTCAGATGTGTGTTTGAAGAAACTGTAGGATGTAAAAAAAACAATATAAAGGTAATGAAATCAGTTCCAACATGAGATTAAAGACACTTTCAGACACTTTTTTATCAGATGCTGTGGTTTGATGAAGGACTGAAGACACTGACAGTAAAATTAAATCTCATCAGCCTCTTTGTTCTTCATATATTTCTGTGTTTTTCTTTTCTGTGACTCTGGATGAACTTTTTTGTGGCGCTGTTTAATTTGTCTTAAATACAGAGTCTCTCATATGTTAAGTGACTGAGAGTTTAAGGAACAAACATGTGATTCAGACACAGAAATCACTCGTCTCAAACTGGTGTTTGACATTAAGTTCCCAAAGCAGCAAATAAAGGTTCGATCTTTTATCTGCCTGTGAGGTCCAATGTAGGAAGATTTAATCCTTTTATTTAATTTTCTCATCAACTATAGTGTCTTTTTAACACATTTTTATTCACATTAAACAGCTGAGTCTTCAGTTAAAAAACAGACTGTGACTGATGTTAAAGACTGTGATTCCTGCAGCTTGTTTGCAAAGCAGCTTTCTGCAAACTGTCACGACAAACGCTTGTTAGACGGGTTCATTCTTACCAGGTAACTGAGTAACTGAGTAACTGAGTAACTGAGGCTGCTGAAAGTGAAAGTATTGAGAGAAAGTGATTGAAATATAATTCATGCACTCAGAGGTTTTTTTAATGACGATGCTCAGTATGTCAGCGTTTCTTGAAGCTGCTGTGTGATGCTCAGACTGAGTGTTCTGAAGTGTTTTGCAATAATAAGACAAATTTTCCATTTAAACTTCAAGCAAATCAATTTATTTCTCACATCAGGTCTTTAAAACAGACTGTTTGCACTGGTGTTTGCAGGTAATCAGGCCTCTGTGGCACAAAGTAAAGACAGAGGCTGGAAACTGGTGAGTATTGATTCTGATTCATTTCTGTCGCTGAGGATTTGACTTTGTTGTTAACACTTAAAATATTAAATATCTGAGTACATCGTTTTTGAATCAAATCCACATGCAGATTTTATTCACACTGCAAAAATCTGTTTCTTTGTGTCGTATTTTTCTGTCTAGATTTTTTAAAAAACAATCCAGATAGAATCTGGATGTGCCAAAGAAAAAAATCTGGGAGTTTGATCAGAGTGATCCTGAGTTCCTGAAGGGTTTTTCCTGGTTGATCCATTTAAACGAATGTTTTCCTGAAGATGCTTCCTCCTCCTCCTCCTCCTCCTCTTTAATAGCATTAATCTCCCCTCATACTCGGGCCCTGAGGAGCTCGTATCTAACAAGGACACCCGCTTTCTTCTGCTGTTTGATCCCCGAAAGTGAAACTGTCTAAATTACCCCCATCTGGATACGAGGCGTTAACCCTTTCTGCTGTCACACAAATATTAAAGCTTCAAGGAAAGAAAAGTGTGAAGATGAGCAGCCGAGACTCAACTGTAAAGCTGATTTCTCTTATTTTATAAATGACTAAATCACTGCATTTATTGTTGAAAAAAAGAATTGTTCAATTATTTTCTAATATTATCAGTCTTTTTTTATCAATATTGATTTAAAGTTTGATTTCTGATTTATATTCAGCTGAATATTACATATTAAATGAGACACAAACACACTTGAACAATTTATTTTGCCAAAAACTAATCCATTAACTTTCAGATCACATCAAATCGTTTCAAACAGTTAAATGCAGCTTTACAGATTTCAGCCAATCAAAAAAAAACAAAACATCAATATAAATGCACAAAACTGAACCAACAGGGACGTTTCTATTCTAACTAATCAATTACAGTTTTATATGAAAAATAAAATCAGAGAAAAACCCAAAAAGTAAAAGGAGGTAAAACATATATTTTTTAAAAAACCAACATAATTCTGCCTCTGCATTGTTTTGCATAAAAATCTGTCTTAAAACTACAGAAAATCTTTTTATATTTTAATATTTTCTGAGAGCTGACGAGGCCGTTTGTGCTGTTCGGAGGTTTCTGAACGAGTCTGTGGGTCTTTGGTTTGAACCGGCTGCTCTGGTTGTTTTCTGTCCCGGCTGCTTTACGGGACGATCGAACAGCATCTTCCATCAAACAGACACATGGTTTCCTAACGCAGCCTCTCACAGGCCCGAAGCACAGGGACAAAGCTCTAGATCGACCTCTAGTGGGCAAAGCTGGCATTGACCTACAGAGGGGGATTTTCTTATATTTTATTTTTACTGAACAACATTTAATTTTTGAGCTTTGAGCTTCACATGGAGAGAAAACAAACATTTGGCCGTTGACATGAGCAGGTACTTTTTTATTTTGTACAACCTAAAGGTGTAAAACTCAAGTGCTGGGATATGAAAACCTCAGAGTGTGTGTGTGTGTTTGTGGTCATGCCTCTGCCTGTGTGTGTGTGTGTGTGTCTAACTGTTGAGCTTCTCAGCCTCCTCCGTCCTCACGGTGGTCAGCTGACCCTCGTGTCCTGCTTCTTCTCCTGGAACCTGAGACGAAGACAAACATGGAAAACTGAGTTCACAGACTTTGATCTCCTCCTCTGGTCTCAAACCTCCTTCAGTCAAAGTTTCTGTGAATCTGCATGAAGCTGCTTTTGGTTTTTCTGTTTGCAGATATTTATATTTGTAGCTTAAGATTGAAAATAAGCAAAAACATTCTATGTATTTAATGTAATACAGGCTGAGAACAATTAATAAATCAAATATTAATGAAAATAATGGAATAAAAAACCTTTCTCAGGTTTTTGAAACATTTGCTCACTGCACAAAAATAAAAGATCATGCTGCATTTATTAATTAATCCAAAAGAATTAAATATTATGTCCAGAAATTATTTTCTTGTTAATTCTTCTTTAATAAAAAGGACAAAAAGCCTCAAATCAGAGACAGAAACCTGCAGAATAGTTTCCACTGAAAGTCTCTTCACTCACATGCACGTTAAACAAAAGCCTGATGAGCGGACAGACATGTTGCACATTGCATTGTGGGTAAATCTAAATGACATCAGCCTGAAGTGAAAAGGTGTGACATCATGCAGGAGGGATTCTGCTCCCATCATCCACCTTCTCGATAACATCGTGTGGTGGTGAATTTGCTCCACCTGGTGGTCAAACACTGTTACTGTCTCATCTGACAGAGAACAGTAAGAGCCCAGTCACCGTTTCTCTGACTGTCGGTGTGACAGCGCCATCTTGTGGTGATAAAATATGATGCTACACTCCTCTACTGATGGAAACATAAAACTTAAAAAACAGAAAACTTCATTTCCATTTTGTTTAATTCAGCTTCAAGGTCTCAAAGCAGAGTTTCACCACATTACCAACAGGACGAAGTTCAGTCTGTTTTAGTTTCCTTAACATTTATTTTTCACGTCCATAATTTTATTAAAGTTTTCCAAGATGTTTCCAGAAAAGAATCATGGAATTTGCTATCAATCATGAAGCAAAGAGGATTTTTCCATGACAGATCTGCTCTGTTTAAACCTGAATATATTTCAATACAGCATTTATTGTCACAAATTTAACATTTTTGCATAATCAGCTGAATGAATTTGATTTATTTTGAAGTAATATGCTAACTGAACACTGTCAGCACTCGTATTATAACTAAAAGACGACCATAATTTCTCTTTCCAGGAAACTTTTTGAGGTTTGCAGTAGAAATTTGCTTCATAAAAGCAGTTATCACCTGGTTTGGTCAGACTCACCTCCCAGTAGATGCTGTCCTCGAAGCAGATGGTGTCAGGAGGAGCACCGAAGATGGGAAGCTTCAAAATGAATCCTGACACGAGAAAAGACCGTTTAATTCATGTGGACTGTTAGAAAAACTCATTTATCAGCTGCTCTGTGTTTTACCAGGAAGAAGAATGACTAAAATTATTCCTTTGTTATCATAAATATGTGAAATAGAATAAAAAATCCAGGTTTCAGAAACCTGAAAACATCAGTGTTTTAATGCACAGCATGTTGACTTTAATCTGCCATGTAAATAAAATGGCTTCCATATTGATTTTATTCTGTAATCAGTAACATTTATTGATTGTTATATTGCAGATTATTTCACCCACATTCCTCTTTTCACTAAAAAATGAAGCGTTTCAGCTCAGCGAGTTTTGAAAAGCAGAAATTCTGCCGGCTGACAAAGTGAATCGTGGCTGTTAGTGATTAAGCATCGAGCTCCTGCAGAGTTTTTACATGAGAAGGAAACAAATAAATCCCACTTTTTTATTTGCGGTAATGAGTCTTTCAACAAGTGCTGATCTGTTCACACATGTAAGTTGTGAGTTAGATCTGTTTAAAAGTGAAAGATTTTAAAAAGTTTTTGAGAGCATTTCAGAACTTTTATTCAGATATGGAGTCGTGATGTGTCTCACAGGAGAAAATGAAGTTCCTGAGATGCTTTTCAAAGGTTGCTTTTTCAGTTTTAACCAAGAAATCTGGACACATTTTGACCTCCAAATCAATTCTTTGTGTTTTTAAACTCTGTGTTGTAGTTTAAGAAAATAACTGAGGAGGATGTGATGCCTTACCGACAATAAGTCCTCCTAACAGGGCGATGCCAAGGGTGACGGCGAGGGAAATGGCCTGAAAGCCGCCCTGGTAAGACGCTGAGACGTCTCCACTGGCTATATTAGGAAACACATCTGCCATGCTGAAACACACAGAGAGGGAAAACAGCACCAGGTCAACTTTAATAAAGTTATTTTTAGATGAAAACCCTCTAAAAAAGCAGCTGGATCTTTGAGGAAGAGCTCGCCAGGAAAACAGGTGTCTGGAGGCTTCTGCTAACAGACGGCCGCTGCTGCAGAAGTGACAGGAGATGCTACATGTTTGCTTTAGTGACGACTGAAGTCCAACGTGATGAAGGTCCATGTGTCTTCTCACTGCTCCTCTGCTCGGTTTGCAATCAGCAGATCAACATGTTTTCAGTCTCAGTCGAGTGAACACAAAGAGCGACTGTCTTTCCTTGCTGACTTTGCTCTGAATACGAGGATGCGGGAGCCTGAAGAGAAGCTGAGATCTGTCAGTGTGATGTTATCTGTGAAGCAGTGAAACCCTCACACACACAGTCGATCTTATTCAAACTGAAAAATGTGGACTTTCAGGACAAACGACTGCTGGTGTTTTTGTTTTTGGTCCTTTTGCTGAAAACAGTCAAGTTTCAGCTTGTTGGACTCATTAAAGCGTTTATCCTCTCAGTAAAACGCTACGGGCTAATTTCACTAATGATCCTCATTTACAGGAACGCAGGTGACTGTCGAGGCACTGAGGCAAAGTTTTATTGATTTAAAGGAGGGATTTTATCAGCTGATCTCTCTGACTCTGTGTTTTTTGGGATTATGCCGCATGCATCAGGTGTTTAAAGGTGTTTGTTGCTATGACAGCACAAATGCAACAAATGAAACGTTTACCCGTCTCCATAAACATCTGAGGTTGCCAAAGCTGCAGTCACCGCCCCAACAATGGCACCCAGGACGCCGGGCATGCCGTGCAGGTTGTGAACGCCGCAGGTGTCCTGGATCTTCAGTTTTTCCTCCAGGATGGGCTGAAGGAGGAAAAGGGAGGGATTTACAGTTAAATGCACAATAACATTCTTTAAATATGTGGAAATCAATTCTCAAAACACTCCAACTTACGAGATATTTAAATCAGGCTGTGAGATTCAGACTGCATTAGGTTTCATTACAGCAGTGATGAAACATATGATTACATCTGCTCTCTAAATATCTCAGATCCATTCATTTAAACTGGCTTTTCCTGTTCTCGTTACAGTGTCATGAGACTTTCACAGCAGTTTGACGGCAGAAACGACTGAAAGCTCTGAGAGATTTTTTCACTGACTGGCCTAAAATGCATAAACTGACTCAGTTATAAAATCCAGACTGATGGACCGTCCTTACTGAGAGGTACTTGAAGCCGAGGACAGAGATGATGCCGGCCAGGAAACCGACGATCATGGAGCCGAAAGGCGTCAGCATCATTTCGCCAGCTGTTCCAGCTGCGACTCCACCGGCCAGAGCAGCATTTTGGATGTGAACCTGAAGAAGAGAGGAAGAAGCAGAACTTAACCTGCTTCAGTTTTTAATGAATGAAACATTTTATCTTCTCTTTAAAAAGAAGTCTAACTTGCAAATTAAAAAAAAGAAACTTAAAAAAACGTGTTTTACATAAAGAGATTTTCTGACTTGAAGCAGCAGGAAGCTTTAAAGGACGAGTGTGTCTGAAACATGTTGCAGAGCAGAAAACTGACTCAGTCGACTGATCAGCTCGTCTTTACTATCATCAGGTGTGTTTGCTCTTTGAATGAATGTGACTCTCTGAGGTTCGATCTCTATCAGCGCAGGAATGTCTCATCTTGATTTCAGGTGATTAACTGCTGACAGCTGAGTTTGACGCTGATGATACACTGATTGACTCACATGAGCCTCCATGTGACTGTAACACAGGTGACACATTCATCAGCTTTTATCTTTTGAGTGACTCTGTCATGAGTTTTAAACTCAGATCCGCCCTGCTGACAAGAGTCCAAACTCTTACAAAAGCTCCTCAGTTCTTTCTCTTGAATCTTGGCTTTGCTCGAGCTTCTGTGTCAGCGAGATAATAGATAGACAATTTATTAAACCTGCTGTCAAATTGTTTTTTTATTCCACCAGCTAGAAGCCACTTTGTTCTGCTTCTGCAGCTGTGAGAGCTGCTGATCGCGTTGCGTCCTGATGATCTCACCATGTCCAGCTTTCCGTCGTGTGCGGTGAGGGCGGACATGGCGTAGGAGGACAGGGTGCAGGCAGCCAGGGAGTAGTAGGTGTTCATGGCCGTGCGGTGCTGGTCGTCTCCATGAGCCGTGATGGCAGAGTTGAAGCTGGGCCAGAACATCCACAGGTAGATCGTACCTGAGAGGCACAACAGTTAGGAAACACACTGATTTACTGCCACTGATGAGGTTCAAGCAGCTGCCTCAGGAAATTCCACAAATGTTTGTTTCAAATGGGAGCAACGTGCAACTTTTAGCAGAATGCAATGCTCATGTTTACCAGCCGGTTTGAGTTTATGCATGTAAGAAAACCAAAACGTTGATGGAAGAACTAATGTTTAGAAGTCAGAAGAAGAACATGCTGCAGTTCAAGAAGCAAACTTGAGTCTCATGCAGGTTTAGATGGTAAAATCAGACACTTATTTGTTGCAGCATCAGTGTTTTTTAGTGTTATTTGCATTGATTTTTGCATCACAGTTTGTTCAAATTATTGTTTTGCAACTCAGAAGACAAAACCAACGAGTCCAAGTAAAGTTTGATTCAAGATTATTATGCATTACATCTGTTTTTTGGTGTTTAGATGGAGGTGTGCTTATGTGGAAGTATCAGACAGAATTTCCACTTGCAGATCAGTCGCCTGAGTGCTGAACGTGTTGGCGTCTGTAAATTTCTTGTTTTGCTTTGAGATGTTAAGTTGTTGCATCTCTGTTTGATCAAAATGGTGCTCAGTTAAAATTACAGAAGCTCTGTGAGTAAAGTATACAGATCTTTGTCTGATTCTGGCTTGAGGTTTGATTAAAGTTATGAGTCGTTAAAGTCAAAGTCAATTTGTTGTTATTTTTTGACTTAGTAAATTTGAGTCTAAAATCAGTGTCAGTTTTTTCATCTGACTGTGAAGCTCCAGCGTGTTTACCGATCATAGCAAACAGGTCGGAGTGGTACACCGAGCAGTTCCTGTGTTTGCTCTTGTCCAGGTTCGGTCGGTACAGGATCCTGGTCACCATGAGGCCAAAGTAGGCTCCAAACGTGTGGATGGTCATGGAGCCTCCAGCATCTTTGGCCTGAAACAACATGAACCCCATTTGTCTTATTTGACTGCACTTCATTTTCCAGAGATCAGACAAAACAAGTCTGTTTTCTCTGAGTATTTGTTGCTGCTGCAGTTTGTCTGTTTTTGTAACTCACCCCGAGAAGAGAAAGCAGGATGAACTCATTGACGGCAAACAGTGTGACCTCGAACATGGCCATGATGAGCAGCTGGACGGGGCTGGTTTTACCCAGAACGGCTCCAAACGAGATGAGCACCGAGCCAGTGCAGAAATCAGCATTGATCATGCTGAAAGAAACAGTTAAAGTACAAGAAATTACTGCAGTAGTTCGTGCAGAGCAGAAGAGAGCCAGAAACAAACAGATAGTTTTTGTTTTTTGCATGTTAAACATTGTTTGTGTTTGTGAATTCATACATGCACAGTATGTTAAACACTTACCTCTCCACCCCGATGTGGATCTTGCCTCCATGCATACCATGAAAGAAGCCCTGCATCAGCGTTGCCCATTGCAGGGCAAAGGCTGCGATCAGGAAGTTGAAGCCCACACTGCTGAAGCCGTAACGCTGCAGGAAGGTCATGAGGAAACCGAAACCGATGAAGATCATCACGTGCACATCCTGGAAACCTGTGCAAAGTAAAAAACACAAGCTTTAAAATTGTCCGATTTCTAAGCGATGCATAGAAACAAAACCACTCAACACCACCACACGATTTAAAAAAAAATCTTCAATAGATTTAATGTGGAGTTCCACAAGGCTCAGTTCTGGGTCCACTACTTTGAGCTTGTACTCTCCCTTCAATTTTTTTGTTTTTTCACACGGAAACATTTAAAGCACAGTCCTGATTTCCTATTCTATGCAGATGACACTCAACTCTCTGTAAGTGACATACGATCGGAGGCAAATAGGTTAACTTAGAAAAGGCATCTGACACACCAACTTGAGGATGAACTTAAATTTGTAGCCACACAACTTATCACTCACTTTAAAGTCAGATTGCTTTCTCGATTAATCATTTTTAATATCAAAAAAGTCATAAAATTGTGAAAAATGGCCATTTAAATTTTGTAAATACCAAGTTTTCAAATTGCTGCTCTATGCAACCAAAAAACCCAAAGACAATGAACCTGTAATGATTTTAACTAAAGTAACAAAACAGAGGATTCTTGGAAGTCTGAGTTAGAGATAATTTTATTGGGCATATTTGGTTAAAATATTACTTAGTTGATTATTCATCGTCAAAAGTTGTTGGGTCGACTAATTGAATAATATGCTAATCTTCACACCATTAACTGACTCTTAACTTTCCAGTTACACTTAAAACTTGCAGAGTTCAATTAAAATCTACTTAAGATTTTTAACTGATATAATTTATAGTTACCTTCTCAAACCTGAACCTTCTCAGTTTCCTTCCTCTCTGTTTTCTATTTAAACTCAAAGATGAAGATTTATTTTGAAAGAATCATTAGACATGAAACAGAAATGCTCGACTCGTCGGACGACATTAAATGTTTCTTGGAAAGCCTGTGGAAGTTGCCAAGAGCACTTTAGTGAAGATTCCAATCATTTAGATCAACCTCATATCTGCTCTTGAACAAAAACACCAAAACGCTGCCAACAACGAGTCGAATGAGGCCTTTGTCATTGAAAACAGCCTGTGAACGAGCACAGTTACATAAGCTTCAGTTTAAGAAAGAGGACTTCAGGTTGGGCTGTCACTCAGACCTGCACAGCGAGAGTCTGGAAACTGTTCAGGAGCTCAACGTCTTAAAATTTATCACGACTTTATATGAACGAAACACAGCTGGTCCACTGTGTAGAGAACTTGCTCCTCTATTAGAAAAACTACAGTAAAAAGGATGATGACCTCGTTGACCTGCAGCCTGACGCGTCCTTCCACCCTCATTCACACAGTTTGTGCTTCCTCACTCTGCTTATTTGTCCCAAAGTGCCGCACACAATATTGCACTGTGCCATGGCTGCTGTCACCATGGCGACCGTCCTTTGGCATGGCCGGACGGAGGTGTTGCCAGCGTCCCCAATGGCCTTTTGGCCCAGATACACAATCAAAGCACTGACAGGATCTGCTGGGAAGAGTTGGTGTCTCACTGTCTCTGGACTCCTGTCGAAGCCAAATTTACATATTTGGGTGATGTTCTCTTTCAATTTGAGCTTTTTCAGGCTAAAAGTTCCACAAAATGACAGAAATTGAAGGTAAATTGTAAATTCACACAGGTTTTAGCTGCTTGTTTATCGATTAAAGCACAAAGTCACACATGATGGCAGTGAACTAACCACCACACAGGCTGCTGACCTGAACTCCAGGGCCACTTCAGGGTTCAGTGTCACAAAGACACTTTGATTTTGTTTGGTTTTTCTTTGCTAAAGCCGCTTTGACCTCGACCTCCTAGTCAAAGTTCAGTTCACAAACACAACAACAGGAAGGTTTCTGTGCTGTCGGGATCAAACCTGTGACCCCTCAGACGACCAGTCAGCCTCCTCTCAGCTGATCTGTTGCACAACATTCAGACTTGCAGCATATTTTTTCAGCTGACAAACCGTCCTAATCTCACAGAAACATAAAGAGCAGATCAAACATGTGTAAGACCACGGACACGCAGTGAACCTACACGCTGCAGATTATTCAGGTGTGTTTTCATGCCTCTAACCTGCCCTGTGGACGACCTGTGGACGACCTGTGGAGTGTGAGGTCGTCTGCTTATCATGGTGCATTTTTTCAGATCTGCAGTGATGATGGAGGATGGAGGTTATTTATACACAGCACTGAAACATGAAGGTGAACTTCTGTTCAGCTGCTGCGACGGTGAAGCTGTCGGGTTAAAGATTATCTGGAGCCATTAAAGCTAATGGACCTTAAACTCTCGTCTTTTATTGTTCTGACCTCAGACAGTTTGTAGGTTCTGTGGTTTGAAACTGTGCTGAAGAGACAATCGATTTAACTTCCAGTGTGTTTTTCTTCTTTTGGGAATTAATGACTCTTGTTTCCAGAGTAGAAGTAGCAGGATGTTGTCTTTAAATCTTTGGGAAAAACGCTGGCGGGGACGCGAGCTCCTGCAGGTCATTTCCTGTCTTCAATAAACCAACTTTGTTTATTTTTGTTTTTTAATTAACCATGACTGCGGTCTTTAAATCACCTTGGCCAAATAGTTTTAGTTGTTTTAATGAAGTCTGATATTACTACAGCTGAATGAAACCTGATCAAAACAATCAGTGGCAAACAATCAAAGAATCTGCTGATAATTCAGACAAATAGCCTTTTGTCTTCGTTAATTTGAATAAGTTTAGTTTTTCTCTAAAGAAAATTCCACCAACTCGTAGCGATCAGACATGCTAACAGCTCTGTGTTGCTAATGTTTAGCAGGTGTATTGTTTGCTATATTAACTATCAAGTTTAATTTACTGATTTGCATTAAATGCATGAAGCTGAGGCTGATGGATGTGTGATGAACGTGGAAGCTGTTTGGTCATAAACTCCTCCGGGGAACTCGGACGTCTGTGCAAAACTTCACAACAATCCATCCAGAGTTGTTGCTGATATTTGAGTTTGGAGCAAAACCCAGAGTAAGTGACCCACAGACCGACTGACCCTGCAGACCTTTGAGCCGAACTGTTTGCATGGCTGAAAACACGCCTTCAGAAGAGGAGGGATGTGTGTTTTTAACATCTCTGTCTGCGAGTCAGTTTACAGGCCTGAGGATGTTTTCACAGCAGTTCAACAGAGTCACACCACCTTCTGCTTTAAGCACCGAAAAAAGCAAATATTTAAAGTGTTTCAACCTGAAGCTTAAGTGTTCCTCTTTCTTGTGACGGTTGCATGATCTCTCACACAGCTCAGTCTGCAAAACCCTGCAGGTTCGCTCAGCCACAGGTGAGAAGCTGCACCTTCAGGTGACAGAAAGACGGCGTGGACAGAATTACAATGAGCCGCCCGCAGGTGGAAAGTTACCTGTTAGAGTTTAAACGGCTTCGTGTCAGAGGACAGAACTCTTCACTCTGCATTCCCATCATTCTTTGCTCTGCACTGAAACACGACCTCACACACCTGAGAGAGAGAGAGGCCCAGGTAAACCTCTGAAAGTGTTTGGCTTGTTAAGACGCACCAACCTGCCGTCAGTCATGTTACTTAAGGCTGAGCTCTTAAGGTGGAACTTTAAGGTAATGAGTGAGAGTCAGAGAGGAAATGTGAAGTTTTAAACCCGTCTAATAGAAGTTATGTATTTATACAACTAATTTGCCACAACAAACACATTTTTAGGGAAATATGTAATTGTAGAGATACTTTATACTCCTGGACAGAACGTGCAACAGTTAATATTATTCAATGCCGACAAACAGTGCTAAGTTTCCGTGCAGTTGGTGTCAATGGACAGAAAATGAGCTTTATGGAAGCAGTAATGAGCAGGTTACAGCCTGTAATCAGCTGACTGTTTCCTCTCCAGCCTGCAAAGGAAAGAAAAGCTTTTATTCTACACCATCAATCCACATAAATCAGGAAATTAGCAATCAATGGATCGGCCTCCATGTGACGGCAGCGGAGTGGAAGACATCTCTAGAAAATGTTCGCTCAGGAAGAATGAGACCCGTCCAATTAGGGAACCGCAGAGCTCAGCAGCTTTTCGCCGCTTCGCACAGAAAACAACACTTTCTCAATGAGATGACAGAGTTTATGGTTCAACAACAACCCAAATGTACTGAACATGTAACATGCAGGGATGAAATACTCACTGATGCGTAAGAATCACTGAGAGAGCATGTAAGAGAGGAGAGAGTTTCAGTGTTAGAGGAACGTTAAGCATCGTTAGAAAGAGTTTATGATGTGCAGAAGCTCCAGGAAAACGTTACATCACTTTAAATTCAGAACTTGAGCTCTGAAACCACACCTGTTCATCCCTGCAGGTGAACATGCATGAAGTTCAACGACTGTTCAGACTTTGTCGCCAGTTAATTTGACAGAAATTCATTATAAGACGTATCTCGTTATTTTTTACTCTGCAGCCTGAAAGAAATGCATTCTGCACTTTTAACATGTAACCACACAAATTCAAATTATTTACTAGTTTTTCATTTAATTTTAATTACAGAAAATGTTAGATTATGTCTTAATTATGTTCCTGTTTTGGATATTCACTGCAAGTCTTAAAGAAGAACTTTGAAGCAGAACTTTATCTTGATTATTTTGAGTCTTTTCTCTAATAAACATGCAGTCGGTTGTTAAAAAAGACAGATGTAAGACATTAAATGCCCTTCTTAAGTATTTTAACTGAGAAATGCAATGTAATAAAAGCACAATAATTCCCTCAACTCTCATCTGCACGATGTTTTAAACCAAATTTGCAACATTTTTGATAATTTACTCATAAAAAGCGTCAATCCTCTGAAGGTTTCCAGTGTTAAACATGAGAGATGTACAGACTCTTTGCACTGGTTCTCCAGAAACCTTCCCTGAAGCTTCATCTGAACCGACCACAGACTGGAAATCACAGCCTGTTGACCCCTGAGCCTCAGTGTGACCTCTGACCCCTCAGACCTGCACAGCACACTCACTTGGGTATCGGTAGTAGAAGTCGTTCTCGTAGTCGCTGTGGTTGTGTTTGTGCCACTCCTTTGCATCTGTCTCGTGGTCGTACTGCACCAACGTGCCGAAGAGGATGATGAGGATGATCTCCAGGATGAGGCAGGTGATCGGCAGCTTCAGCCGCATGTTGGTGGCCACGTCCGTCATGGTTTCCTTCCCAGAGAGACGAGGAGACGAGGTGAAGCTTCTTCTTGG
The DNA here is from genome assembly GCA_029814765.1 of Acanthurus leucopareius. Lineage (NCBI taxonomy): Eukaryota > Metazoa > Chordata > Actinopteri > Acanthuriformes > Acanthuridae > Acanthurus > Acanthurus leucopareius. The sequence continues at coordinate 1,211,680 of JAQMCX010000056.1, read as the reverse complement.
AGTTCAGGGGATGAAAAGGATTAAAGATCCAGCACAAAGTGTGAGACACACTCTGTCTCTCTCACACACACTCGGGGGTGTCCTCTGTGCAGAGACAGCAGGCTGCTGTGTGTGGGTGTGTTTATGTGTGTGTGAGAGAGAGTGTGTGTGTGTGTGTGTGTGAAGAAGAGGAAGAAGAAGAAGAAGAAGAAGAAGAAGCCCGCAGACAGACACAGGAGTTGCTCTTTCATGTGTGTTTTTGTTCTGCTGGATCTGCCTCCTCCATGAATAATGCAGATTCACTTTAAGCCCCGCCCCCCCAGTTACTGTACTTTTAAGGTGGTCTGAAGTATCTGAGCTCACCTAGTGAATCAGTAATAGCTAATGATCAATTACTATGTGATAGGAACTCTGTTCTGATAAGATGATTTCAGCCAGAAGCTTCATTTCTGCCGAGAATCTGTGACCACATTTATATTTTCAGGCCCAAAATAATCCAGTTTTTTGCCTTTAATTTGAAAAAGATTAAATTTTCCTGTTTAGTTGTAAAAATGGCTGATTGCATTTTTAAACTCTCACATGCAGCTGTGCACACTTAAAGCAGGTGTGTTTGTCACCCAGACCAGGTGGATCATCGACAGGTGAGAGGTCAGGTGTCACAAAGCTGCAGTAAAAATCAGTGCAGACACGTTGTAAATGTGCTGCGTGTCCAAAGACACAATTTATATCCCCATATCCTGCATATGTTTGGAAAAATCCAGCTTATAAAAGGTATAAAGCCTCGTTCAGATGAGCAGGTTGATTGTTTGCAGGACTCTCAGGTGGGAACATCAGCCAACATGTTGATAAAGTCTCCGTCTGTCAGCTGTTATTCTGGAATAAGTTTCTTTCTGCTCTTCTGTTTGCAGGAAACTCATGTTGCTTCTTGCTCGACACTCTGCGTGTTTTTAAAAATAGAAGAGCAGCTGTAAGTTTGCAGTGTTTGCATGGTTGACCTTAACAACCAACCTGTTTCTGCAGCTCTTTAATTTAATCTTATGAAAACAGATTAAGTTTTTGGCTTCAATGCAAAGAACTCACTCTGCATTCTTGAAACACATATTTATAACATTTGTTTAATGCATCGTTCTGAGGTAACTATACATTGTTAATGCACAGACGGTGGGTTGGTAGGTTGTGTTGGTGGATTCGGCCTCAGAGACGCCTCCTGTAACTCCGCCTCTTCCTGCTGTGGTTCGACCGCAGGTGTCACTCACACTTTTATCTGCTTCCTCCATCAGCAGAGACGGATTTTTCTTCAGAAAGGTGAAGGAGGAGGCAGGAATGTTGTTATGATTTCAGGGAATTTTAACTATTATCACTGAAGACCGCAGGCGTCAAAGAGCGGCCTTGAACTCTGCAGCGACAGGAGAGGAGCTGCAGTCGAACTCACCTGTCACCAGGTGAGTCTGACTGCAGGATGTTTGAGTCCAAAGTGGCCGAGCGGAGCGACTCGATCAGCCTCAGAACCTTCTGTGACGAACTGAGAGGAGACTTTTATTAAAGGTTCAAACTGAACATTTTAAATCTTTTCTTCTTGTCGATAAATCTCATCAAAAGTCATCAATGACTCACACTGACATCATCCTACATCGTTATTAACACAAACACTTAAGTTTATTAGTTTATTATGACTCAACCATGTGCTCGCACACACACACACACACACACACACACACACACACACTGCTGCCCCAAATGTTGATTAATCTGTTGATGAAAATAATCCCCGATGATGGAAGATTTTGTCCCGTTGGATAATATTTCATCACAAAAACAGAGATTGATCAGCTGTTACAGAAACATACTGAGTCTCTTTGTAAAAATGAAAATATGACATCAGGCCAATCAATCAATAAGATTCTCTTGTCAATGTTTGCATGTTAAGTGCACTTTAAAATCCTACTTTTTAGTCATTTTCAGCATCGTTTCTGACGAGTGCAACCGAATTTATGATAAACCAATGAACTAGCAATGATGATAAAGAGGAATCTAAATCTTTAACATGAACATGAAACACGATTAGTTTAATGACACAATTTACACAAAGAGTTTGTGTCTGTGAGCGTGAAAGCTGTCGATTATATTTTGGGAGAATTTAACAACGATACTTTCTCTCAATGTTTCATTCAGTCAAACATGAAACGTTAAACAAGTTAAAGGTCAAACAAATCAATGAATAAGAGCTGACAGCCACATAAATGACATTTAAAGAAAATTTAAAGAGATTTAAACTCTGCATTCTTTTTCTTTCACATCCT
>JAQMCX010000056.1:1195774-1207613 GCA_029814765.1 Acanthurus leucopareius | reverse complement strand
TCTTGTCACTCCATCAGGCAGCAGACTGGCTCCGGGGCCCCTCCGATAACACAATCTCCCCGATCGCAGGTGGGCGGGCGTCAACGCTGACACCATGGAGGCTGCAGGAGGCCTGGCACCAGATGAAGCGAGATAAAAACGAGACCGAACCTGCCGGTTATGTAACGCAGAGATAACATACGTTAGGATGCTGTGCAGGTATTTCACACTCAGCCTGCCGATGCACCGCGGAGCTTTCATACGTTGGCGTGGGGGCCTTTTGAGGGGCCGACGGGCTGTTTTCATGGGGGGAATGTGAGCAATGCAAAAACATCAGTCTTTCATCAGAGGGTTCGTTTAACATTTTAAAGAAAAGGAGATGAAATGTGTGTTTTTATTGTGTTTATATAATTATAAAAACTGGTTATTATCAGTGATGCTCCAGGTTTGAGAGATGAGTGGCATTATTTTGCTTTGACATCAGTGTTTCTGCAGGAAAATCAAATGTTTTCCAGCCTTAAGGACCTAAAAAGTGTCTCTGTTGTTCTGGGAGAGTTGTAGCTACTGTAAATATTCATGCACACACACACACACACACACACACACACACACACACACACACTCTGTGGTCTCTCTGTAGTGTTTTGAGGTTTTGTGTTGTGGCGTTCGGCGCACAGGAAACCTCCCAGTGAAGCTCCGGGCAAACAGAGTGAGACAGGTATGGGAATGTTGTCTTATCTCTTTCCCGTCTCTGCTCTCAGATCGTATCTACCTGTGTGACTGTCACATGGAGCGCTGACGCGTCGCAGAGCTGACTGAGGCCGTAAATGATTGGCCGAGGAGCCTCGGGTTCATCAGTAAATCAAACCAGGTTGAGGTCAGCAGGTCAGCGTGTTTGTCTGCGATGATGCTGTTTGTGTGCAAACGTTTTGTTAAACTTTATTCACATTTTAAATTCTGTTTTTCCTAAAATTGATCAAACGTCTGCGACCAAAAAATTACAATAAGCAGTTCAACTTTGTCGGGTTTTACAGCTTTTTTTAGATGAAATGAACAAAACCTGGCAGAGGATCTGAGCAGCCAATCAGTGACGAGCCTGCATGGCTGCTGGCAGACTGAAGATCAGTTATTGATTTCTGGTCACGTTTGAATGATCAGCTGATGACTGTGTGAGATGTGTGACATGTGACAGATTGATCAACAACCATCAGCGCAGATCAGAGATGTGACGTCACAATGACGTAAAAATGAGGGAGAAAGAGTTCGTTCGACGGCGTTCAGGAACGTTTTCAGACGGCAGGCAGCGAATCCTGCTCAACACACACACACACACACACACACAAATATGTCTGCAGATCATGGATATGTGTTATTATAAAAAATACACACACATATAACGATAATGATGCTCCTGATGCTGAAAGACGCAACATGTTCGTCATATCTGATATTTTCGTGCTTACAGCTGCTCATTGGCCCAACAGATCAGTAGTTTAAACAACTGCCTCTGATTGGCCAGCGTCCTTGGCTTGTTTAGAGGGTCGGAGCCAATCAGAGGCAGAGTTGAGCTGACCAGACTAACGGGCCTTCACAACAATAACATGGCACCTTCACAGCTGGTTCCTGCTTCAACGGGTGACGTTCAAACAGTTTGTGAAGGTTTAACTTTATTTTTAACCTTTTTTTTTAATTGCAAATTAGTTTTTATATAATTAAAAAAGGTTTATTTCTGTTCATATGTCAAACATTTATAGCACAGATGGCTCCTGAATACAACTGATGAGACTCAGAGAGGTGAGATAAGGAGTGGTTTCTCCTGAAGCTGAGCTTTGATTCTGTTCTTCTGGAAACACAAACACTCTGAACTCTGGTTCACAAGTTTCATCTCAATCACACGACAAGATCTCCTGCATGCGGCCGATCTGCTGCTGATACGTTTCACTGAGAAAAACTGTTTTCAGTTCCACGTTTATTTTTTTAAAAGAAGCTCAGCGCTCAAAGGTCAAAGGTCAAATCCAGGTGCATTCAGTTTTTCTTACCTAACGTGTGTGAGGAATGCAAAGGCAACAAAAGGTACCTGCATTTACCTGCAGGAGTCGGTGGGGGGGGTTCAGGTGAGCCTCGGTCAGATGGGGGGGGGGGCTCTTCTGGCTGTCAGGAGCTTTGAGCTTTTTAAACGGTGAGGGGGGGGCGAATCTGTCGCTGCGTTCAGAAGCTGTCTGTCTGCAGAGGCTTCAGCGTCTGTCGGCATGTTGATGTTTCAGAGGGGGGGCTGTGTTGTCGGGGGGAGGGGGGGGACCTTTCAGAGCTGCAGAGAGAAACATATTTTAACTCATGAAGCCATCTCCATGACCCGGCCGCTTGTCACGCCTTTCGTCAACCGAGTCACGCACCGCTTCACGACGCAAACTGATACGGCATCAGAGCTGCAGGCGGCCGCGCGGCGCTCACATCACACCCATCCGTCCTCCATGATGGGAGGAACGTCAGCCATTCAGCACTTCAATTAAAGACGAATGACAACACAAATCTGCTGAGGACGAGAGCAGACCGACTGTTTCCACTGAGATCATGAAGCAGGAACCTGAACGGGACACAGAACGATCAGATTCAGTGATTCTGTGATTAAAATAACTGATTCTAAACTCATCTCTCTGTTTCAGGAGTTTAACTTCATGAGAAACCTGCAGGGCATCGAGAGCAGATTCATCAATCACACGGAAACGAAGAGTCAAAGCAAACAGCGAGGTCACCTGCAGGCTGGAATGAGTTACTGCGAGTGTTCAGCAGCTGCAGAGGAGAAGCAGGCGGGAGAAGAAATCAGTCAAACAGACGGAGCCTCTTTTCTGTAGAAGAAGAAACCTTCAAACCTTCTCCATCCATCAAGCTCAGCCTCAAACTAACTTGTGTAAAACGTAAAAAATTACTCTGAATATTTTGGATGTTTGTGTGAAAGTCGACATGTTACATGATGAAAACATAATTTATCTTATTTAAGCTCAGTTTTAGGTCTTTGACTTAACGATATTAATCCATAAATCACTTTGTTTTACAAATGAAACCTTGTGGTTGTAAAACTGAGTCTGTTTCTCTTCATCTCTCAAACTGGTGTTTGACCTTTGACCCTGCCTGCACAGATCAGTGTTAGCATGAAACGAGATCCAACAGCCTCTTCAGAGTAAAACACAACTCATGTAAAAGCTTATCGATGGTTTCCAACATGTTTGTGCAGCTCACAAACAGCAGAGGGCGACGTTTGAGCTGCTGATCCACCACAGGTGGCGCTGATGATGGAGAGAGGAGAGGCAGAGGAAGGAAGGAAGGAAGGAAGGAAGGAAGGAAGGAAGGAAGGAAGGAAGGAAGGAAGGAAGGAAGGAGAGAGATGATGAATGAATGACTGGAGTTCAGTGAGGGAGAAAAACAGCCTCCTCAGATGGAAATAAATCTTTACATACTGCAGGTGAAGAAAACACATGTGAAGGGACAAAACACACACACACACACACACACACACACACACACATTTCAGTGTTTGAAAATAAGAAGTCAGTGTTTAATTTAGTTTGAACAAAGTGACTTCATCATTCAGCAAAGACTCTCCTTCACTCTGATTGGCTGAGACCTTTACATTTGTGTGTAAATGAAATCATCCAATGAGCTGCTTGAACCCAAATCAAGCAATGAAAACCAGCCAATCAGAGGCCTGATGATGCTCATGAGATGTCAGATTGGTGAATGTGTTTCTTAATTAGCATTTATTTCTTTCTGAATGAGAGTTCAGACAGTAAAGAGCTGCTCTTCATTCACTTGTTTCTCTGTTTGCAGCAGTTTAAAAACAAACTAAGTTCCAGACAAAAGATTAACTGATCAAACTGTATCAATCATTTGGTTGGAATCGATCTCAGTGTAGATTCATCAGTTTAAACCATTTGGTTGTTTAAAGATTTGTCTCATATACTTTGCTACCATGTCACCTCAAATATGTGAAACTTTTTTATTTACTTTATCATTTTTATTCACATTTTTACAGTTTGAGATCAATTAACTGATCAATTACATGTGATGTGTGTAAATCCAGTTTTCAAGCTGAAGGCGACACCCTGGTGTACAGTGACATGGATGTAAGGATGGATAGTTGGATGGATGGACGGACTGATGTACGGACAGATAGACGTGGATGTAAACGCCTCTCGGGGCCAGTTGGCCGTTTCCACCTCGAGGTGTTTGGCTGAATACTAATTGCGGAGCAGAAAGAGTCCCATTGATGTCGGAGCACAATGGAGAAGCAGAAAAACAGAAGAATCCCATTATTTCACTTTCTTTTCCACATCGGCCGGTGTTTGTGTGACCGCCGCCTGCTGTCACTGCGTGGGGACCGCGGCAGTCACAATGCGGCCCTTGTGCCCGGGGGGCCACGGCGGCAGAGGAAACCAGAGCCGACACAGCTTCCTCTCCCGCCGCCCCCGGGGCCGTGTGGGCTCGAACAAAGATGGCTGAATGCAAACTACAGTCCCGTTTGGCAGCGGCGCTCTGGGAAAGGTTGGCGCTCACAGGAGGGTTTATTGTCTGCGGGCTCGGCGGCTCATCACTGTACCAACTGGGAGCCACAATGTGCTGTTTGACAGCAGGAGCCAATATTGCAGCCAAGATGCTAATTTGACTTTTCCATCAGTCTAATGTGGTTAAAAAAAACCTTGTTAGCTCCATGTATGTTTGGCCTTCAGTCATTTTAATAAAGGAATGTCTCTTGTTAGGAAAACAAGTGCTGCAGAAAAAGATTAAATTAATCATCTTTTGACTGATTTGTATTAAAATGATGCAAAAAAATGTGTTTTTTTTAGGGCGAATATGGACAAAGGACCTTTTTAATGCATCTGAGCTGCTCTGAAAAGAGTGAAAACTCCATAAAAAAGTGAGATCATGGCATCAGAGCAGCTGTTTGCTTTTGTCAGTTTCCTTCAGACAGTTTGGTTTTCTCAGATTCCTCAGAGACGTCGAGTTCAAACAGACGTCGTCTAATCTTGTGAATCAGGAGTGAAGAGCAGAAGTCCCGCCTCTTCCGGTGGATCTCACGGGAGAAACCAACAGAGACCTTTGATTTATGACATCAATCAAACTGCTAATGTCTGTTTCTTTAAAAAGAAAATTTGCAATCAGTTAAGTCACAGTTTGTTGCAAAGAGAGTAAAACTTGTCAGCGAACATCTCTGATCCACCACATTATGCGTCATAAAAATATGGCCGCCACCTCGACACATTTCAGTTCTTCCAGAGTGAAGAAAAGTATTGAACAAGAATCATTACAAGTCTGATCAATATGAGAGCTGCAGCTGTGCAAAAGGGAACAGAATCTGTTCTGTAAGAGAAGATTTAATGTCATTTAAGCAACTTTTGGATGTGACGTGTGTCAAAATACTGTTTTTAAAGTCTTCAGCAGTTTTACAAAATACTGCAACTTTTTTGACTTTAAGAGTTTAAGTTTAGTTTGACAAACATCTTATAAATGTTATAAGATTTAAACACGTTCAAAGTTTCTTTCCATCACTTTTTGTCCTAAATTAGATCCCGTAGAACAAAACTGAAAAACCAGTCAAGTCAGTGGAAAAAAAGGAAACAAAGACAGCGAGTCAGACGTTCATGTGGTCGTCAACATCTGGAGCAGAGACGACAGCGATCCTGTTTACACACTGTTTACTACAGACTGAGCCATGTGACCACAGCGGGGGGGGGGGGGTGAGGGGGTGAGGGAGGGGGGAGGGATGAGCTGGGTTTGACAGCTGAACATTCAGGGCTCAGACTCACGACCACACAGGGACAAACAGGAGCTTCTGCTTCCTGAAGTGATGAATTATCCAATAATCTGAAGACTTTGAACGCATCATGTGGGACAACAAAGGAGGATGAGGTCACATCTGCATCTTCTCAACCTCACAGGTTTGAACTCTCAGTTTTCTCATTTTTCTTTGCAAATTTCAGGCTGATAATAAGATACAGTTTGTCATAAATTCATAAATCCTTTGATTATTTGTTGGATTCACATAAATTTCTCCTGTTTCTCTGATGGAAACTCGTCCGGTGATGAAGAACAAACACAAAATGTGATTGTTTTAATTCACTGAAGACTGAATCTGAGTACAAACTCTGCATTTGTCCTTCTGAGCTGCAGGAGCTGGACGACTGACTCCTGTCATGATGAGCTGGGCCGTGATTCTCTTATTAACATCGAGCTGCTTCACCTGCTCGTCAGCTCTTTACGCCCCCAACAGGGCAGGTACAGTAACAACAGCGACTGAGATGAACAAGGTTTAAATGATTCTTCTGTTTGTAATGACAGAAGGTTTTTGTCTAAACATCTATGAAAGCTGCTTCTTTCACATCTTCCCAACAATTACAAACACTGATGATCCTGCAAGCAAACTCACTTTACGCAGTGTTTGCACAATTTCTCACTCAATTTCTATGTATTTCATTCTTCACACACAGTTTTTGTGTCTGACTCTCTCCTGAATGCAACACAATGAAGTTTTTTGCATAGAGGTTGTCTGAGAGCACCACAAAGATATGTGGGACACTGGTTTGTTGGGGGGGTCTAAGGGGCTTTGTGGTGCAGAGAGCAACTCTGTGTCTCATTAAGTCAAAAAGTTTGATTTCTCAGTGATAAAAGAACCGAAACACTCTGCAAAACTTCCACAGGTGATTCTTTGATGGTGTAAACTTGCAGGAAAAAGTCTTTTGAGAACCCTTTGCATTACCTGAGGTGTAATTACACAATTTAGCCACTAGATTAATGTCTGTCTGGGAGTTTGGTTTCTCCACTTTGTAACCACAAATCCAAGTCAAATTGGAGCAAACACCTGATGTGAAATCACTGGTAAAGGTGTGTTTCAGAGCTTTAGAGGGCAGGTGTTTTCTAATTTGTGGGATTTTCATTGAATTTATCTTTTAATCACCTTTTTTACTTGAGTCACCTTTATTTTTTTTATGCTAAATGCACTTATTTTTTGCTCAAAAGGCTTGAGTCTAAATTTCTGCACACTGTATATAAACAGTAATGGATACAATCATTTTTTATGTTGCATTATTTTAGATTATTTTAATAAAATTGACTTTGCTTTGCCTTTACTCACCTTCAGAATATTTAGATTATGTACTTTGGAGGCACTGACTTCTGCTGGGTCCTGTTCTTCACCCACAGCAGCCCAGAAGCTGAAGTACCTGCTGGAGCCTCCGGTGTACGCGGAGGTGGTCGGCCGCAGAGGCGGAAACGTCACCCTTCCGTGCATCCTGAGGACCAAACCCAGCCACTACAGGGTGAAATGGACGAAGCTGCAGCCGGAGCACGTCGGGCCGGAGAACATCGTCATGATCTCAAACGCACACGCCTCCAAGCCGTACGGCCACCTCGGGCCGCGGGCGTCCCTCCGGAAGGCGCACACCATGGACGCGTCGCTGCAGCTCCGCCGCATCGAGCTGGACGATGGCGGCGCGTACCGCTGCGAGCTGGTCAACGGCATCGAGGACGAGAACGTCGTCATCACGCTGAGGATCGAAGGTACCGAGACAAACATGGAGCCTTCAAGTTTAAATGACGGAATAAATGTTGGGATTACACTTCATATTTATCAACTAATGTTAAAACGTATGTTTATTTATTTAAAGTTGATATTGACAACATTTATACCTAGCATATCGTCGCTAATGCTAACGTAGCTATTCAGACATAGCTACGTTTGCTAATATTTCTCTAATTTTAACAATCTAACCGGTAAAAAACTCTTTAGTTCAGACTGTGAGGACTCTGACTGCTCTTACTTGTTGTGTAGTTGGTTTAGATTTGCTGAATCAAACTTTGATACTTTATGATCAGACGTTTTAGCTAAGAAACCTGTGCGCTAGCTGCTAGCCGCTAACTGCTAACACTAACTCCTGAGCCTCAGAGGTCGATGACATGTGACATCAACGTAGTTCTGCTATTGGCTCAGAGATCCTTCAGCCAATCAGATCTTGTCAGTAAACTCGCTCAAATGTAAACTTTTTTTAAAATAATTATTTCACCTCTATACCTGTTTTCAGGAAAATATATTATTTCATTCTCCACCTTTCTAAAAATTCTGTGGAAGTTTTATTTTTCTAAAAATTGTTTTCATGCAATTGTCGTCTGAATGACCTTTGACCTTTCCATTTCCTGTCAGGACACATGCTGTGGTTAAAGTCTGGTTACTTTAAGGCACAAAATGACTTTGTAAAGTTCAGAAAAGATCTTATTTTGTCTTGAAAGACCTGATTTTGTCGTCTCAAACAAACCTGTTAAAACTACTCAATTACAAAAAAAGAGATAACGGTGGTCTGAAGGTGCAACACTGGTCCCGTCGAGGTGGCCCATCACCTTCATTCCCTCCAACCAGTCACACAGTCCATCATAAACATGTAGTCTGAGCTGAGCTGCACTCGTCTTCAGCATGGATTTTGTCAGAGATGATGGTTTGTAGTTGGATGAACAGGAAACAGATTAAATGTAAAATCATAAACACAATCATGTGGCCTCTGTTTGCAGGAGTGGTGTTTCCATATCAGAGTAAAGATGGCCGCTACAGGTTCACTTTCCACGAGGCGAAGGAGGTTTGTGCTGAGCAGGACGGCACCTTGGCCTCATACAACCAGCTGTACAGAGGTAAAACACTCCGTGAAACGTTTATTTCCAGCCAGTGAAATGTGGTCTGTGTGTAAACCAGCATGTGTCCCCTGCAGCGTGGACGGAGGGTCTGGACTGGTGTAACGCTGGTTGGCTGCATGACGGCACCGTCCACTATCCCATAATTCACCCTCGGCCGGCCTGTGGAGGAGAGCTGCTCCCCGGCATCCGCAGCTACGGACCAAAGGATAAGAACCACGATCGCTTCGACGCTTTCTGCTTCACCTCGCAGACGACCGGTGAGCTTTCAGGCTGCTGATAATCAAACTTTGAAGAGATAAGAGGATGTGTGTAGAAACTTTGGACAGATATTTGACATCAGAGTCTGTAGTTTTCTCTTTTATTAACGAGACGACGAAATGCTGCTGCTGTTCTTGTTTGCAGGACTTTTAACATCTTTGCACAAACATGCACAGATACTCTTTCACTGTTTTGAGGAAAACAAATGTCAGGAAGCTTTGCAGGGATCAAGTTTCCACACAGCCACAGTTTCAGGTTTTAGACGAGATCTAAATGACAAAGTGTCATATTTGCCTTCAGAAAATTACCAATTAAGCTCTCAGAAACACTGATATTAGTGGGGTTTTTATTGTTTTAATGCTGAAGTTAGGGTGTGATTGGATGTTGCTGAGGGACATTAAACCGAACACTGACAGATAAAAATGAATCAGCTGTCTGACATGTTAAAGTCTTTGCAGTGGATTCAAACTTTCATTTATAACCATTAACACACTGTTAACTTGATTTGGTTCACACACACACACACACACACACACTGTTACTAACCCAAATACTCATTGAAGCACCAAATGTGGATTAATTAAACTGTAAAAAATATTCTTTAAAATTCACTGCCTCCCTTTTGAGAAAAAAATGCTAAAAACTACAGTTGTCACATATTTAGAAAATTACTGAGCTTTTTTATATCAAACTAACGAGCTGTTTGGTTTTGTTCTGCTTCTGAAGTTTAGTTCTTTTAGTAAAAGTTAATGAAGTTAAAACTCTCATGTTTGGTGGGGAGAACAGAAAATGTTGAAAGAGTTTAACCTTCTTAAATTTGTTCTTTTAATGGAATTTTTTTACAGTAAGAAAATATAAAGAACTGTACCACAATTATTCCATAAATATCAAATAGTTATGGTGACACCAGGCTGTGTGGTAACGTGGTCATCAGTGATGTCACTGGGTCCTTCAGTTCACCTGCACATCAGCAGCAGGGAGACACATTGAGAAGTTTAACCACTAGAGGTCAGCAAATACAAGAATTTTTCTGATCAGACTTGTTTGAAATATTCATCACACTGTTACTGAACAGAGTGGATCTTCATGTTCATGTTGTGTGACTGTTACATGATCAGCAGTCGGTGATGTAACAGCCAGCTGGGCTTTGCTGGCGTGGGTCTGATCGTGGGCCGACCGACGACAATGACAGCTGTTGGAGGGACGTGATGAGAAAGTTCATCAGTAGGAAAAAACTTGGCCGACTGTCGTTGGAAAAACATTCGCTGGAGTCAGAAAAATGTGACAAATGTGTTAAAAAACAAAGGACTTAACACAGATTTCCCATGAATCTCTGCTCCTCCTACAGGCTCCGTCTCCTACATATCGGGCGCCTTCTCCTTCGAGCAGGCGGAACGCGCCTGCAGACGTCAGGGAGCCGAGTTGGCGTTGGTCGGCCAGCTTTACTCTGCCTGGCGTTTCCAGAATTATGACCAGTGCGACGGCGGCTGGCTGAGAGACGGCAGCGTGCGCTTTCCCATCAGCAGCCCCAGGGAGCGCTGTGGCGGCGTCCCCGAGGCCGGCGTGCGCTCATTCGGATTCCCCAACAAGACGATGCATCTTTACGGCGCCTACTGCTACAGGTAGCCGAACGGAAAGGTTCAACGTCGACGGCGTCTCTGCAGAGCTGTGAGTCGCAGCAAGAAACCCAGAATTCACTGCAAAACAGCTTCAGCCTCCAATAAAAAGTCCTGAACAGGAAAACAAACAGCTGGTTTCTTTTTCCTTTTTCTGTTCAACTGAAAACAGACGAGAAGAGAAACACGTTTCCTTCTCAGGTGCTTGTTGTTTGTGAACCAGCTTCCAGTCAGATGTCGGCGAAATTCTGTTGTGATTAAAGATTTAAGGAATGATTGTTGTTCTGTCAAACAGGAAGTGAAATGATGTTTATTTTGAAAGGATTTTGACTGATGGGAGAAGTGGAAGTGATGGGACGTAACTGGTTTAAAACATGTTAAACAAACACAATCATCTCGCACTAAACATGTTTAACGTCTCTGCATTTCTGCACCGAATAACTGATCAATAAAACTGACAAGTTCAACACGTTTCGATGGTTTGGAGTCAATTTCTGCACCTGAACTGTTTCCTGTTTAACTGAACTGTTTCCTGTTCGCTCATTAAAGACACTAAAAGGTGACTAACTCTGCTGGTTTTATCTGTTTATCAGTTACATAGAATATAATGTGTTCAGTAAAGAAACGTCGACATTTTAGTGTCTTGATTTGACAATAAAGTATTAAAATTAATTATGTGCATTATTTAAAGTCTGATTGGGAGAAAAAATGACTGACATTCACATTTAGTTTGAATAAAGTTGTTTCTGTTCACTTCCTTCATCATCCTGCACATTTTCTCACACACACACACACACAATAAATCCTGTTTCCTGGTTCAGATCACAGAATATAAAAATGTTTTTAAATTAAAACTAAGTTTGCTGGATGTGTTTGTGTCCTGATGATCAGAGCATGAAAGCAAATATTTACGTCTCCATCAGATTTTAAACTTTATTACTGTAGCGACCTCTTGTGGTGATGTTAAAAAAGACAGTTTGGTAGAAAAGTTCAGTAATGAATTTCTTTATCTCTTTAATAAACTGTGAAGGCTGAGAACCGTAAATTAAATAAAACCAAAACAGAAAAAAAGTTGTTGGTTTTTCACTGAAAAGTTTCAGTTAAATAAATTATTCTGAGTTGAGATGTTTGGGGTTAATAATAATTTTTAAAAAAAGGTGAATTTTGCCATAAAGTGATGAGAACAAAACAAACCAAAGATTATGATCCGACAGGTTTTTTACAAACAATTTTAATGTGTCAATTTTTACAGTTAAATCAGCAGGCGACATGGAACAGCAGTAAAAACTCAGACTACATTAAAAATTACATTT
>JAQMCX010000056.1:1158201-1174745 GCA_029814765.1 Acanthurus leucopareius | reverse complement strand
TATGTAAAATTGCTGTGAGTTTTAAGGGCTTAAACCTCAGACAGGGTGACCGAGCAGCAAACACAGCAGCAGTCTGCACCCGTTCTGGGTGAAGCTGCAGGAGGAGCTGCAGGAGAAGCTGCAGGAGAAGCTGCAGGTGAAGCTGCAGGTGAAGCTGCAGGAGAAGCTGCAGGAGGAGCTGCAGGAGAAGCTGCAGGAGGAGCTGCAGGTGAAGCTGCAGGAGAAGCTGCAGGAGGAGCTGCAGGAGAAGCTGCAGGAGAAGCTGCAGGTGAAGCTGCAGGAGGAGCTGCAGGAGGAGCTGCATCTCCTGCAGTTACAGACAAACTGTGCAGCAGCTGCAAACATCTGCATGACCTTCTGCAGCACCAGAGCCACCACAGAGAACTACAACATACTGCATGAAAAACTGCACTGCACACTCAGAAATGATAAATTATTCCTGCAAGACAAACGTTGTTTCTCAGCTTTAAAACAGAAACAAAAATGTTGGTGTTTAATGAACTTAAATCTGAGCTTCAGGAGTCACATGGAGTTAAAAACTAAACCAACAAGAACAAAACTGATCCACTGTCAGCAGGCTCGATTGTTATTCCAGTCTGGTTTCTGCAAAGATCTGAGTTCTTTACTGCTGTTCTTACATCTTCATATGTCAGGAAACCAAAGTACAGGAGCTCTGATCTGCTCGAAGAACACGAAGCCAGCAGGTTTCTCTGCGTGTCTGAGATCAACGAGCTGGTGGAAAGAGTCAGAAAAAAACAGGCCGAAGCAGAACTTATCTCCAGTGGAAACAACTACAGATGATCTTTGATGCATCAAACTTCTGCCACATTTGAGTCCAAACAAAGATCTCAGCTGTTCCTCCGTCATTATTTTCCCTGTTGTACTTTTATTTACTTAATTTGAGTTAGTTCGTCATAATCTGACTCTGTATTTGTCATCCTGGTCAAACATTTTCTCAACCAGCTCCTGAAGGAAACATCAGGCTCTTCAGCTTCTCAACGCTCAACGTTCTCCTCCAGTTATTCTCTGATCTGTTTGCTGTTTGGGTTCATAACATCTTAAAACATCTTCTCCACTTAATAAATGTGTGTTTCTGATGTTTTTGTTACCTATGTTGACCTGCATGAGCACAAAGTTTGTCACTTCAATAGTGTGTTTACATTCCTCTCCTGAAGGGGGCGACGTCTGTACACTCCCTCAAAATCTGAAATGACTTGGTTCCTCATAAAACTAAACAGCCAATCACAGGCAAGTACACCTGAGACCTCCAGCTCAGAGCAGACGTGCCAGTTCAGAGAACAGCAGTGTGTGTTAGCACGACCGCTAACAAGCTAACAAGCTAACACGCTAACAAGCTAACAAAACAACATGTTAATCACAGCAAAGTATTTTTACAAACTTTAAAAAACTGCCTGAAGTGAAACTTTAAGAATAATTATAGGATTTGATTTTATGACTCGACCCTTTTAAACGACGAACGTCTTGATTTTTCCTCATAAAACTGAAACAAAGTTTAGCTTCTTTAATTTAAACTTACTGCTTCAAATATCTTTAAAATATCTTTATTTTAATGTGTGTAAAGCTGAAAAATGTTAGGATTTAAAAATATTACTCTTGCTTTGTATTCTATAAGCTGATTCCATGTTTTTAGACTAAATTTGTTCAAACTTGACCACTTTTAGGGCAAAACAATAAAGATATTATGGGATGTTTTTCAATATTACTGCTGATAAATGCAGAGCAGTTTATCATTAGTCAGTCTGTTTAAATTCAGGCATTTTTGGAGACTTAAACAGCCGTGAGTGTGAGGAAGCTGCATCACAAGTGATTTGCATTGATTTTAGACCCTTTAGCTTAAATCTCTGATGAATCAATTAAAACAAAAGGATAATCTTCAAATTTTTGTCAAATTTCTGCCTGAAAAATGTGTTTTTTACTGTCAGTTTGTTTATTTAGGTCACATATTGTCTCTTGGTTCAGCTCTGCTGCTAAATGTTTGCAACAAGATCAAGAACTCTAACTTTGTTTTATGACTTTTAGCTTCTGAGCCTGTTTCTTTTATTTTTGTTATTTATTTGTTTTGTCTTTGCAGGAAAAAGCACAGAACATTAATCTCTCTGCAGTAATTATGGATTAAAAAAAATCCTCCAGCTGAATCTGAATCTAAGCACTTTTTTCTCATCCTGGAAGAGTTTTATTTTAGTTTTAATTGGCTGTAAATGTCAAATACTTTAACATTGTGCTGTATCTTTGTAAAGAGGAATCAGATCTGAATCCTGAACCTCTGCACACACACACACACACACACACACACACACACACACATGCACACACACACATGTACTGAGTTACCTGCCATTATATTCCAACTCAGACACATTTGAGCATCAATTTAAAGGTTAAATCTAAACTTTCTCTTTGTTTTTATAATGTTTTAAGAAATATATGTTTATAACATTCTGATCATTACAGTCATAGTCACTTTAAATTAGATAATTACACTAATTGGAGGCTTTATATGTTTAAATGCTCTTATTAAACAACTTAAACAGGCACTTTTTAAAACATATTTCATGATATTTAATGAGTTTAATACTTGTGTTTTTATCATCCATCTCACAGTTTTAGTTGAACTTTTGCAGACAGTTTAGTTTGATTAAAGACTTGAGCTCGTGTCGCAGTGTTTCTGCTTCAGCCTCGTGCTGACTCGCTCACCTGTGACCGTGAGTCCGGACAAACACCGGATGCAGCTCAGTGATGCTGCAGCAGGTGGAAACTGATGCTGACACTTTAAATCTGCACAATCACGCATTTCTCTTATTTCAGACTAAAGGCTGAAACTGCTCTTTAGTCCATGAAACAAATGCACGCAAATCACAGAGTGAAGATGGTGAAAATGTGCGCAGATTTACAACAAATCGAAGGCAGTAAAGTGTGATGTTGAGCCACAGGGTGACAGACTCACCTCATGTCGTCCAGGCTCGGCTCTCCGTGCAGATCTGCAGAACTTCTTCGTGTCGGAGCCTCCAGATGCAGGTGCAGGTCGAGCTGTTCGTCGGTTCCCCTCTCGGTGCTGAAGCGAGGAGACAGAAGCTTTGACCGCCAGGAGGAGAGGAGGTGAAGAGAGAGGAACTGGGATGAGGGCAGTGTTAAAAAACCAGCACCTCCTCCCCCTCCTCCTCCTCCTCCTCCTCCTTTTTTTCTGCAAAATCATAATCCCTGCTGAGGTGGAGGGACGCACTGAGAGGTGAACCAAATCAATTATTTTTCAATGTTCTGCCGGTTAATGAGGAGCTGAGTGTTCCTCAGTGTGAAGGTGAGCAGAGGACCTCAAACTGCAGGAGTCTGACATGTTAAAGGTCTAATGTCCGCTGCCCTTGAACTAACTTGTAATAAGCAAAGAATCAATTATTATTAAAGCTGCAAAAATTCACTTCTTTCTTGGCCGCTAGGGGGCAGAGATGCCTCAAATCAATCAAATCAAGCTAACAGGGACCGCCCACATATTACATGACCCAATCAAAGTGTTAATGTGAGCAAACTTTCAGTGATTTCATATAAGAAAAGACTGAGATTGTTCTTTGTAATTTTATATTTTTGCATTTTTTACAATCAGCCATTTATCAAGAATATAGAATGAATAGTTACCCGATTAAATTCACTTTAATTTGCTCCTTGAGTTAATGCTTCAGACACTGACTGATGATACTGACTGATGTCAGATGTTATTAACTGTGTCCACAGTCTAACATAACATAACATAATTTTAACCAAAAAAATACTAAAAGAGGCTAACAGCTAAAGCTAAAGAGCTGCAGAGTCGGTGTTGGGTTACGAGATCAGTGTCACCAGGTTTCTAACAATAAAAATTGATGTAATTTTGTCAAAAATGTAACGTGGTTTTCTGTTTTTCTGCATTTCATTGACGTCAGAAAAAAAGAGGAATGGGGACAAGAAGAGTAATAAATCTAGTCAGTTTTAGTTAGTTAGTTTTACAGGTCTGATCACAAATAGCAAAAGTAGTAAAAAAAATTCCTTTAAAGTTGTTTGTAATCAATACAGCAAACAAACACTCTTTCATTGGATCATCTAAAAATGTCTTTTATGGCCTTCAGAACGTTAAAAACATCAGCTGTGAACTGCAGTCATGAGAGTAAAACATTGCATAATTAATTCCATAATATATCAATATTTCTACATTATGTATTAAAATATCATGTTCATTGGTTAAAAAAAAGTCTGTTAAGTCGAATCCTGATCTTTTGTTTCTGTGACCAAGTTGTTTTTGTGTCTTGCAGCTCTGAAACAACATGAAAAAATGTGAAGTTTCAATGTTTTGCAGAGATGAACAATGCAAATATTCATTCTGGTGACTTGTTTTAGTCTCTGAAGTCACAACCTCACCTGAAGACCTGATCATCGTGTGTTTGTCTCTACATGTGGCCTCTTTCAGATCCATTCAGTGGTTTTATTTAAAAATATTACTCAGCAGAGCTTTAAATGCTGTAATTTAATCTGCGAGACTCGAGAATCTTTTAAGTGGAGCTGAAACTGAGAACATCAACTCAAACTGCAGAATAAAAACACCAAACAGACATTATTTGTTCCAGCGTTCATGTGTTTCAGTAAATAGTCAGATCCCTCACGCTGGGCTCAGTGTATGTGCTGTATGTGCTAACTAGCAATCTGCAAAATGGACAAATTCCTGATGGCTTGGCAGCGAGTAATAAAAACCGAATTATGCACATGTGGCCGATGCTGGGCCATGACCAATGTGTGTGTGTGTGTGTGTGTGTGTGTGTGTGTGTGTGTGTGTGTGTGTGTGTGTAAAGGGTAATCTGCAGAGTCCAGCTCCCAATAACTTGACCCAGGGGGTAATAAAATCCATACTGTATCACCTAATCAGTCCGACGGTGCTCTTTCATGTATTTCGGAGTCTTATTAATACAGCAGGTGGACACTTAATCTTCTTTAATTTCAAATGTCAAGAGCAGCGTTTAAATCAATACTGCGAAAGTTCATTTCACAGGGGTCTAAATTACACAAAAAGGGATCAGCGAGCCGAAAGACGCCTCTCGTTTTCATGTTGTTCAGCCTCAAATATGGAGGAACAGCTTGTTTTTACCACATTAAACTCAACACACTCGCAGAAGAAAAGCCAAAGCCTCTTTTGGTTTTAAAGCTCTGGCTTTTACTTATGGAGCTAATAACAGGGCATAAAATCAAGCTATTCACATTATTGCCCATGCACAAGGAGATTTGGGAGGGATTAGCAGTATGGGATAATCTAGACAAGGGAGCGGATTAAATCACATGTTGCTTTTCATTTTTATTTTTTTTTGTTTAAAACATGAAAGCTGAAAAAATCCAGCGTTTCTCGGTGAGTGAACGGTTTCCTTTGAAGACTGACGGCTTCAGATAAAGTGTGTGTCTGGTTGTGTGTTTGAGGCCGAGAGTTCACGTTCTGCAGCCGTTAGCTGAGAGCGCACAGGTGAGACAGGAAGTGAGACCTGTCATCATTCCCGGGTCGTCGACACTCGATCGACCCAAATTCAACATCTTTATGACGCAGAACCTTTCGAAGACACGATCGTGGTTTTGGTTTCATCATCAGTGCGATACTTTCGTGAGTTAAAACAAACCAACACTGACTTCCTGTTTCAAACTGACCACGTCTCCTTCATGCTTGAACTCTTCTTCTTCGTCTCTTTGCTCTCAGCGTTGAACACCGAGGTCGATGCGTTCACACTGAAGGTCCAGTGTGTCTGTGTTTGCACGAGATGCAGCTGAATGTGACAGAACGTTGGTGTTTGAGGGTTTGGAGACGAGAAACTCCTCAGATGTTTCATGAGAAGAGGAAGCAGGACTCGGAGATGGCGACCGGTCACTTGAGTGGCCTCCTGGTTGCTGCACGCGCTCATTAGTGTTTCCTCTTTTGGCCACATTCCCGTTCAGTTAGCAGACTTTACATTGGACGTCACACATGAACACAAAGTTTTTCTGGACTTTGAAAAAGCTTAAAAGATAAAAAACATGAGGTGAACTTGAGGTGTTTCTTCTGAAATGAGGAAAAGGCCTCACAGAGATTTTTCTGAAGTGAGAAAATGTCCTTTCGTAGTTTGAGTGAGCTGATCCTTTAGTGCCTCGTCGCTGCGTCCAGCTCTGTTTTAACGCAGAGCAGAAGCTGCAGACTGAATGGACACAAAGCTTTTATTAACTCGGTCTTTCTGTGCGAACAAAAGCTCCAGATTTCTACTGTGTAGTTTGTTCTCGTCTTCTGCTGAGCGTCTGAAAACACTGCGGAGTTCACGGCTAAAGAATTTCCAGCACAGGAGATTCCACTGCCTCCTTTGTCAGCGACTTAGACTGTGACCATGAGGTGCTTTGGCTTCCTCTGCGGTGATGCTGAGGGGTTTTCAGCCGCCTGTTCGGCCGGCAGACAAAGAACAGACACAGCACTTGTCTTCACTTCACTCACTCTCACACGAACCAACACTTCCTTTCCAGCCGGCGACACTTTCAGCTGCACCTGATTTTAAAACGAGACGGTGCTGATGAGTCACTGCTGCTGTTTTTTGCTCTTTAATGAGCTTCTCTGTGCCAGCAGTTGTTTCTGCGTGTCTTCTTTAGGAAGGATGGCACGCCGGATGATTAATGTGCTGGTGTTGAATTCACAGCAGGAAAAAAAAAAGTGCTGATCGTTCACCTTCGAGGACAAACATGCAAGAAGATACAGAAAGTGGAGCAGCGTGGGAGAACTGTGCGTTTACAGCAGCGTGTCGACGGGTCGGACCCGACAGAACCCCAGAACCTGAATTTTATAGAGTTTCTGTCTGGAATCAAAACATATTTTTAGGAAAGTAGGTTGACATCATTTGGCCTTGCTAATGACGAGGATGCAGATGCTTCAGTCTGCATCTCCGACACTTTGCTCCAAATATTAGTAACATAATTTATTTCCATCAGAAGAAACTCAAAGCTCCAAGAGAATCCTAAATACTTTGTTGATCCTCTGACTTTCATGTTTTATTTGTCTAGTAAAATATCTCAGCAGCTACAGACGGAGTGCTGCAAGAATCTTTACGGCCAAAATTTAATTTATACCAACGTCAGACTCATCACTCCCAGTTTTTCTTTGAGTTCAGTGCTAATGTTAGCATGCTAACACTTTAAACAAGCTAACATGTTAAACATCACAGCTGTTTATTTCCAGATAAAATGACCAGAACTCAAGTGTTCAGCGTTCGTTTCACAGCTGAAACATCCACATCAGCCATTAAACTAAAGCCTTTAACTAAAAAAATTCATAAACTTTAATCCAAAATCCCAGATAATGTCTCGTCTCATGTCACAACCATATAAAACCAATCACCAGTTTGTCAGGTAAACTTCGAAATCTAACACAGGTGAGTCCAGCAGCCCTGCAGTAACTCCTCCCTCATGAAGGTGGAGCTGTTCAGGTTGACTTTAAACTGTTTTCATCATATCTGAGGCTGAATTTTGCAGTTGCTTGTGTTCTCCATGGAAAATTACCACAACCTCCAAATGACTGTGGTAAAGATTTATTTAAGTACCAAGTCTAATGTACAATGGACAGCTGAAGTCTTTGGATTTTGCATAGGAATCATCAATAATTCACATTACCTGTGAAGTTTAGCCTCCTGCTCAAAGACTCTGAATACTGAGGGTTTTGTCAGCATAAATAACTCAACTGATGCTTTCTCACAAAATACTTCACAAACAAACTCTGTTGAACAGTGCAGTGAACATTTTTTCCAACATTTACATTAAAAAACAGAATATTTAGTCCCACTTTAAAACATGTCCGGAAACAACGAAGTTTTAAAACCATAAGACTTGACGTTTGTCAGAAAATATCTCTCATCCATGAAACCAATCCAGGACTGAACTCGACACTTCTGACACTCAGGTTTTCTCCCTGAAGAACATCAGTTTTCTGTCTGTTTTTCACTTAATTCAAACATTAAAAACAAACCTGACCGGTGACACATGACGGAGCTCTGAGTGGCTGTTTGTCAGACTTTAAGATGATTTAAATGATGATGAATAAACATCACAGTGGGTTGAACGTCGTCTTAAACCAGCTGAACTGCAGATTTGATGAAAAACACTCGATTCATGAAGCTTTTGACCCTTTTTTTTGGGTTTATGACATCAAAGACACTGTAGCACTGATGCACTTGAGTTGCTGGAATGAATACGTGACTGCCCCCTAGTGGCAGGAGCACCTTTTAAAACACAATGCAAACCCTGAGAAAGAACGTCACCGTTGAAACCAACAGCTATTATATTCTTCTCCCATGATGACAGCTACTTTTACATTTCAGGCAGCTGGTAGAAGCTCATCCAGCACTGAATGAGCAGGTACAGTGATTTTATTGAATGTCATCCCAACCGGACAGCTGACGAGGCTCATCCTGAAACCTGTCGCACAAACCAAACGTCAGGTCAAGCTCAGTTTATTTCCGTGTCGTCTCTTCAGACTCGACACTAACTGGCCTGTGATGTGGAGGCCAGTTCCCGCTCCCACTCCTCCTCCACCACTTTATAAAGCTCCATAGTGGCTTTGGCATCTTCCACAGAAGAGTGGCCCTTCTTCCCAGTCTGAGGACACAAAACGGAGTCTGAAGTCACTTTGGAGACATTTTTAAAACATGATGACATAAACATGTTCAATCTGTTGTGTGTAATTAATAGTGTGCTGCTGTAAATTCATAAAATTCAATAGCTGTCATGACTTGGACAGCCTTTTCAAACACTTTCCCTGATGAGATGTTTGTATGAAAAAGAGAACATTAACTAATAAAGATTTGTTGTTGTTTGGGTGGAAAAAAATCAGCATTTTGCTTTTAAGAGGCTCAAAATGTTGTTCTTCCTGTTGTACGTTGGCACTGTGAAGCTCCTCCCACCTGGATGTCACGGTTGAAGATGGCCTTGGTGAGTCTCTTCAGGGAGGCGCACTCGTTCACAGCAAAGCCGGCCTTCACGTTGAGCAGAGGGATTCGTGACGTGTCTCGGGTCAAGGCAGCGGGGTGAGAGTAACTGAGGACCTTGAAGTCGTTGTGGACGGCGTGGCCGATCACCACCTTCCCCATGAGCAGCTTCACGATCTGCCAGCAGAGACGACATTCACTCACTCAACTCACATTTTTATAGTTAAAACTGTGTAACATTCAAACTGAAATAAAATAAGAAGACCAGAAACACACATGAAAGCCTCCTGGTGTTGAGGAAAATATTTTTTACCAGAGACACAAATGTTATTGCCCTCTGACAGAAGGAGATATTTCCTCATGAAGTCACAGAACCGTGAAAAGAAGCTAAGTTGCATTTTTTTATATTTCTGATGTGCAAAAAGTTCTGAGAGGTGAAGAAGAAGAAGTAAGAAACATGTTCATCTCCTCACCTCCTTCTTGGCCTCAGAGAATGGCGTGGCGTTGGCGAGGTCCCTCGGTCGTATGCCGCTCCATCGGGTGCGGTAGTCAGTCACAGGCATGGGGGGTTTGATGAATTTGTCGTAAACCACATCTCCTTCATAGGACACGACGCTGCAGCGTGCCAGCTGACTGATGCGGCCTTTTGGTCCCGCACCCACCATCTCACAGTCCATAGCGAGGTACTTTGTGGGGTTTCCGGTTGATGAGGTGGGGGCAGCGGGTTTATGGCTGCTCGACTCTGAGGGGGGGCGGCTGCTGCCTTTGATCACAGTGACGGTTGAGGAAGACGAGCTGTGTGTGGATGTTGAAGGCTTGGAGTTACAGTGTGAGGTGCTGGCTGCGCTGCTTGGAGGTGAGCTTGTGTTGTGTGTGGATGTGGGATGTGATGGATGCTTCACCGGCGCTCCATTGCGACATGGTGGAGTTTGGTCATGTCCGGACTGTCCCATTCTGTGGTCGTGTTTATGTTTACCTACAAGGTAGCCCTTTTTCTCCAAATACTGCATCTTTCTACGGAGCCATCTGTTTTTCTTCTTTGACTTTCCTGCCGGAGGTCTCCTCTGGGAAGTGTCATTAGAATAACAGACGTTAATCATTAAATCTGGTTCTGACATGTTTGAGGTTGCAGTCCAGCAGATGTGTAAAAATTAACACTTTTACACAAAAAAGTTTTGTCGATCTCCTTATTCTGACCTCAACAGGTCTCCAGCATTTGAAGTCCAGTTTGAACTGGCTGAAGCCAGTTTAAATGTGTCATCCTGCAAAACAAACACATTGTTTTCAAACCTCGTGTACACAGTGGCGCTAAATTAATTTCAATTTCACGACAATTTCTTTAGTGCAACCTGTGTGCACCAACCTGATAGCTAAAGAAAGAGCTCACGAGTGTCTGAACACATTTTCATCCACTTTTTTATTCACTTTTATGAGAATTTGGACTTTTATGTGACACTGAACAGCCGACACTGACTTTATCTTTCACACTGCTCTTAAAGCAGCGATGTAAGAAGCATTCAGATCCTTCACTCAACGAAAAGCACTAAAACCACAGTGTGAGAAAACTCAAATAACATAATTAAAGTACAAATCCTGGTTTTAAAAACCTCATGAAGCAGTAAGATGTTGCTGTCAGTGTTTTCCTCTCTTGTGGTTCTGGCTTCATGTTTCTGCTGCATTCATGTGTTTGTTGCATTTTCCTGCTGCAGATGTTGAAGCTGCAGCTCATTTGAACTCGTTTATATCCTGTTGGCTGCTTTTATCTTCAGCAAAGCATCAGATTCTACAAGATCAGCATCTGTTTGGAGCCTGGCTGTCCTCTGAGACCCACGTATCTCCAAAAGTTTTCATGAGCTCAGAAAAAACAGAAAGCCTGTTTTTAGCTTTGGGACATTTTGCAGCTCATCCAAGAGGCTTTTTACATCCTTTATTTATGAGAAGGAGGATGAGAATTTTCTCAGCACATAAAGAAACACTTCATCCTTCAGTTTATCACAAACATTCAACATCAACACATCTGTTCTCTTGGTTTTGGTTAACTAACCAGTAATTCAGCTAAAGTTATTAGATAAAAATGGTGGCTTCTAAAGTACAATATTTATCTGATATAAAGTGAGTACAAGTATAATGCTTCATACAAAAGTAACAAAGTACAAGCACCTCGTATCTATATACTATTAAAGTAGAGTAACGTTACAATTACTTGAAAACTATAACGTACTTGGCTACATTCAACCTCATGAAAAAAACAACATTAACTTCCTTTTTCGCGTTATTATTAAATTACATGAAAGATTGCTTCTTAAAAATAAATAAAAATTTAGTGTCTTTATTAGCTCATAAAAAACGGAGTTATCAATGTAACGTTTTGATATCTGACTCTCTGTTATGACATTAGCAAATGCCGTTGACGTTACGTTAACCGTTAGCTAATGCTAGCTGGCTAACGCTAGCTGAGATGCTTTATGCTAGTTCTTTAGTTACCGATCGTTATATTTGAATGTTTTCTGACGGAAAAATCTACCGAGCATGTTTGTAAACACGTGTAGGTTGGTACCGAAAGATTCCCCATGAGGAAGTTTTTAAAAATAACTTTCTGAAATGTAAAACCAGACCTGTAGTTCACTGTGGACCGCACGCGTCTTCCTGATCACAACAATCTATCCACATCCGGGTCATGCTGCCTTCGTATACAGCCAGAATTGTAGGAAATGTCTTTATACATTTAAGCTAATAATTAAACATTAACGTAAATAATTAGCGTTATACCATGATTTCGTAGGCTGTATATCAATAACATCTATTACATGACAACCACAATAAATTAAAAGACATACATGTTCAACTTTTCATTAATGAGTCACGAATTCCGCATTCTCTACCATAAAATCGCTTGCCGTAGCCCCAAAGTTGCGACTTAACTTACTATTTGATTAGCACTTAAACGCATCGTTACATACATGTGAAAGTTACAGTTAGCTAGCCACTAGCTAAATGCAACTAGCACTTTTGAAATAAAAGTCAAGTTTTTTGCGTTATAAATGTCGATTATAAGGACTATGTAAGTTGGTTGCTGTCCATAGTAGATATTTTTCGCCTTAACTTTAAAAACACCTTGGCGATAACAAACAAACTTATGCTAGCATTAGCTCGCCCTCACGTCTCCTGCAGTTAAACTGTCAGCAGCTCATGATGTGGAGATGTTTACATCGAGCCTTTCAGCAGGACAACAGAGAGAGCTGGCGGAAAGACTCACCGCTTTCCTGTCACAGTACAGCCATTTATCCGACTCCTATATAATTGTGCGTATTATTATTTGACTTCTGTCACTGCAGCCTTTCCAGTGTTACTCAGTTATGTCCAAAATGTGTCTTTTGTTGTGTTTTAAAACAAAGAATTTGTTTTTGAAAAGAAAAAAAATCACTTTTCATTAGCAACCGCCTGCGTGACACTGAGGTGTTATTGTATACAGAGATACACTCAATTAAAATTATATGTAATATTGAGAGAACTATAGTACAGGAATGGACTGGCTTTTACTTTAATAATACTTTAATAAGAGCACAGAGAAAGAATCAATCAGCAGGTTCAGTTTGAAAGCATTTATTCCCTTTTTTTTATAGACAGAAAGTTTCAGTTGTGTAGTTTTATTCCTGCAACGGGAAGAAACTTAAATTATTTAACATTATCTCTGTGAGACAGAATTAAATTAACTACTGTGAATTACATCAGTTAGTAATTGGCTTTAATACGTCTCTATCAGAGGGGGGACCAAGTCATTGATTTACCTGTTAAAGGAAAGTCTCTTGATTGGATTCTGTTAGATTTGTTCAAACGAAGCAGATCTGGGTTTTACGTCTCACTGGGAATTAGTAGCATTAAGGAAATGAAAAGAATGGATTGATTTTTTGGCACATTTTTTAAATTAACATGTATTTTAAATCTTTGGACCACACACAATCAGTTATTTACAAAGGTCCAGTAATGACTGAAATATCTCTTTTTACAGTCCTTATCTCGTTATCCCGTTTTTATTTGTTTCTCTAATAACTTTCAGTTTTGTTTTTCCTCTTCAGGAGTTCTTTACTGAAGATCTCTGGCACACATTACCCGTCACATGGCAGCCTGTGCTGCAGGACCTGACATATCCACAGATTGCAGACCTTTTACTGGATGCTAAACATGGAGACAGGAGGTATCACTGGGCTGTAACAGGATTTTCACAAGCTCTTAATGCAAACTGAAGGGTTAAAAAAAAGCAGAACAAAACAGCAAAGCAGAAATACATCGTACCTGAATAGTTTTATTTGTTCAGCCTCATATGGAATATAAAGTTTTCATTCAGTTTAGAATCAGTTTTAAGTCAGAAAATTCTTAAAATTACTAATAATAACTGTAGAAATGCTTAAAGCAGGAGAAGTTATTCCTCTCTTACAGTCTGATTATTATCTGTTAGTGTAAATACATTCTGACGTAAGTTTCTTACTAATGATCTGAATAATAACAGAGAGCTTGTCCTTACAGGTATCCTTCGGTGTGGCCGCTGTCACTGTTGGCGTTTCGTGCCACCGCTCACGCTCTGGCGTTTCCTAGAGAGTGCAGGCAGGAGGGAGGCGGGTTGGCCAGCTCGCTGAAACCTGAGGAGTTCCAGGAAAACCACAGCCAGAGCTCGCTGCTGGGACACATTTTCAGGAAACACGTCAAACCCAAGAAACAGCATGAGATCCGCGAGCTGGGCACGGTACAGGACGGCTTATACGCTACAGCCACTGCTTTTTAAGTTAAACTTAAAAACATAAACTTGTTTTTCTGTTAAAAAATGTTTTTAATCTGTTTCTTTTTATTTTAAACCCCAGCTGGTGAAGCAACTTTGTGAGCAGACTGACTGCAGCAGGGTGGTGGATGTGGGCTCCGGACAGGTATCACTCCAACCCTGCAAGCAGACAATTGAACCTCCTATTAGATTTAGTGCTAAAACTTCAATTTATATTCTGCTTTACAATGAGATTACTGTGGTTGTGGAAATCAAACTATAATTAAGTTACTTTTAAGTTAAAACATAAAAACACTCAGTCAAGTCCAATAGAACAGAATATTCTTCTGTCAATTAATCACATGAAGAGACATAAATACGTAAATGGCTCACAAATATATAATCTGTTTTAAAAAACACTGATTAATTTCCCAAAATAGCTGCTCAGTGTAGTTTTTAGTAACCAGGACAGAATGCATTTGTTAGGGACTACTTTTAGTGGTGGATTAATTCACATTTGGTGCTTAAGTTAGTGTTTTGGGCACATTAGTGATCGCTAGAAGGGAAATTTGGAGTCACTGTTTTCTTTTTGCAATTAAAAAAGTCCCATAAGAGTCTGCACAGAGTCCTGAGAGGAGGCAGTAAATCATTACACCGTCAGCACTGACAGTTTCTCACCGCTCTCTCGGGTCCAAACAGGGTCACCTGACTCGTTTCCTGTCCTTCGGGCTCGGGTTGTCCGTCACCGCAATAGAGGCTGATCACACCCTGGTTGCCATGGCATCCAAGTATGACGGACAGTTACTCTGGGCCTTAGAGAAGGAAAAGCAGAAAAAGGTTGGTGCTCCGCTGAACTTATTACACACTATAATCCACAGACAAAGATAAGTTTTCAAAGATCATCTTTTTTTTAATCATTTTTTAAAGCTTTTTGCTGTGTGACCTCTTATTTTTAAACATTTTTTAATATTTACAGTTTGTAGTTATCTTCTGCAACAGTGAACCACATGCAGATCAGAGAACAGCTGGAGGGTGAAGCAGAAAAATGGACTGAAAGATGCTAAAACAGAGAGAACAGTCAAGTGATGAGAATTTGTAGGTTTTTCAGTGAGGGTGATTTATGAGAACAAGCATTGACACTGAATCTCTCATTTTAGTTTTATCTCCTGATGTTAATGATGTGAAAGGATCAATACTAAACCGGGTAAACATCTCTCTTCCTGTAGATCAGCTCCTCTCTGATCCCAGTATCAACATTACCCCGCCATGTGGCTGGTTGGGTGAACCCCAAGGCATCATGGGAGGCCTTTGTCAGGCAGCTGAGTACTTCAGATTGTGTTAGCGAAGGTCCCCAAACTCCCTCTGGACCCTGCAAGAAGAGACTGCGGGGCTCAGAGCATCAGAGACGTTCTCACGTGGTCCAGACCTCGACGCCTTGCACTCCTGCAGACTCTCACTCACAGGACATTGATTTGACATCACAACATCAGTCACCTGCAGAGATCTGCTGCTCACGTGTCCAGCCGGCCTGTCAGGTGGGGGTCCATCCTGAGGAAAACAGCCAGCAAGGCTATCCAGACTTTGTCCTGACTGGTCTCCACGCCTGCGGTGACCTCAGCGCCACCCTCCTCCGTCACTTTGTCAACTGCCCACATGTGCGTGGCATCACCTCTGTGGCGTGTTGCTACATGAAAATCACAACCAGAGAGAATCCCGACCCTCCCGGACTGGTGGAACGTCCTGGTTCTGGTTCTGGTTCTGCCACACCGACACCGGAACAGGAATCACTTCCATCAGAGTTTGGTTACCCCATGAGCTCCTGGGTGCGGGGGTTGCGGGGGCACCAGCTGTCCTATAAGGCCCGGGAGGGGGCGTGTCACGCCGTGGAGGACTACGTACGGAGGCTTCGGGAGGGGAGCGAGCTGCTGAAGACACACTGTTACCGGGCGATGCTGGAGACCTTCATCAGGGATACGAGGCCGGATCTACGACGGGCAGGAATCCAGACCATAAAGAAAGCTCACTTATTACCATTTACAGAGTGAGTGTCATGCAAGAGAGAAGATTAAAACAAACATAATGATCGGTTTTGTTTTGTTTTTGTCGTTTAAGGTGGCTCGATTGATTTACAACTTTAACACATTAGAGGTCACATGAAAGAAAACAGCCCACCTTAAAAGTCTCCGGAAGCTGACAAATAACGATCAGAGCTTGCTCGATGGCGGCACACTTAATTT
Organism: Acanthurus leucopareius; assembly: GCA_029814765.1. Classification (NCBI taxonomy): domain Eukaryota; kingdom Metazoa; phylum Chordata; class Actinopteri; order Acanthuriformes; family Acanthuridae; genus Acanthurus; species Acanthurus leucopareius. The sequence continues at coordinate 1,158,801 of JAQMCX010000056.1, read as the reverse complement.
TCTCCAGTCTGTTAAATTAGAGGAATAATGATAAAAAAAAGCAGAAAATTATCTTTATTTTTTCTGAAAAAGTTTAAAAGGTAAAAGTTTACAACGGTGTGTAAAACTTAATCAGTGGCGCCAGGTACACACCCACTTTGGGCTCGGACCGTGAAGCGGCGGGATTCGTAGAGGACGTTGGATTCTGCTAATGCTAGTTAGCTAGCATTAGCAGAATGCTAGCTAGCTAACTAGCAAGGAGGATGAGAAGATTAAATATGATTAAACAATTCTTCAGCATTTGATGGTGTGTTGTATAGTTGACTAATGTAATATTTTTACATTTTGAGCAGTTGTTAGTTTATCGATTTTCGAAAGGAGCCACATGTTAACCAAGCACGTGGATACATGCGCGTGCACCATAAGTGCGCTTCGGTATTAATAGCGGTTTCGCGCGCGCGCTGCACCGCATTATCCCAGCCTGGTGTGACCAAGGGGCAAACTCCCCACTTCCGCATTGAAGCCAACCAGGAAGTAAAATAAGTTGCAATTCCTCGACTGACCGCTTGAGGCTCCAAAAGGGAGCAAATTCCCATTGGAGCCCATGTTAAAATGACCAAC
>JAQMCX010000056.1:1144627-1158101 GCA_029814765.1 Acanthurus leucopareius | reverse complement strand
AGCGGCCAGTCGAGGAATTGCAAGTTTTTTTACTTCCTGGTTGGCTTCAATGCGGAAGTGGAGAGTTTGCCCCTTGGGCGGCGCCCAGGACGAGATTTCTGAGGCTTCACTTTCTCTCATGCAGAAACCAATGGCTGACGTCACGGAGGGTTTGTCCAGTGTTTTATACAGTCAATGGATGTGACCGTTACTCTCTCCCAGTCACATGACTGGACGGCGCTATCATCATTATTATTGACTGTGTGTGTCGCCAGAAAATGAATGGAATAAGTTCTGTCCACGTTCTATTCGCTTTATCTTGCATTTCTTTTGAGGAAAAGTTTTTTCTTGATAATTACCGTTTTGTCACCCAGCCCCAAGTATAAGAGGTTTAAGATGTTAACTATTGCTGTGATTATACATGATGTCCACAGTACTCTGCATTTAAAAACCCGTAAAACAAGCTCACTTCTTTATTTTAGCTTTAAAATCACTAATTTAAATTAAATATAAAAAAAACGAACACTTTGACACGATGAGAGTTAACTAAATTGACAGAAACCGTCTTGTAGTTTAATTTTTGTCATTCAAGTGATGTCCCATCCGTCAACATGGAAAGGGCTGGATTTATGAGCTGTAGCCACCAGGGGGCGAGCAAGATGTTTCTGCTTTTCATATAACAAAGTGTAATTAAAAAAAAAGATCATCAATTAAAGAAGGCAGGAGATTTAAAACCATTGATTCAATTATTTGTAATGGTTTACCTATAAAGGTACTTAATTAATGCAGTATTATCCTTTAAATACAATGCAGTTCGTAAATAAATGTATGTACATTTTACAGGATCCAGCAGTCTTGAAGGACTTGTACACAGAATTCTGGAAATTCACAATGAATTGACAGTTGTGTCTCTAAAGAGTCATTTTAACCAGCAGCTAAAAGTAAGGACCCAGCCTCTACCAAAATAACACTGGATTTGTCTCCACAGTCTTTGAATTTTACTTTACTGGTGGTGATTATGTGGGAATTTAGAAATCTGTCTTGTTGAAGACTGGTGTAGTCGTCATGTTACATTGAGCCTCATCATCTCAGTACATAACATAATGTCTTTTTTTATGTCTCCACCAGATGGCACCAGTTTCTAGAGTGTTGGATTTTGTCTCTTTTGTTGAAAGGCTGAACAAAAACATTGAAAAAAGAAGGAATAAATCTGTAGCCACAAAAAACAATATGTTCTTACAAAAATTTCCACATCACTGGTTCTGTCAATATTACAGCTTCTTTGCTTATAAAAAATGTTCAAACATATCAAAGGGATTGCAGAACTTGTTCTTTTTGAGCCACTTGAGGATTTTATACTCTTAACAAACAGGAGAAATCTGTTTCAAATCAATGCATGTTTTTTCTGTTTTCACTTGTCAGGAATTAATGGTCTTGTCTTCCTCCTTCTGTCTTCATGTTCTTCTCAGGTATGCCCGTCTGGGTCTGCCTCGGGTCGGCTTGCCTCCTGAGCTGCCTCTGGACCCGGAGCAGGTGGAGGCCATGTTGAAGCAACAGGGCAGGGTGGTGGTGTACTTCAGTCTGTCCCTACTGCTGGCTCCGGTGGTGGAGACACTGGTGCTGCTGGACAGGATGATTTACCTGCAGGAGAACGGTGAGCCGCTGGACAATAAGCTGCTCTCATCCTCTGTTCAGTTGAATCTGTTTTTATTTGTCTTGTTATTTGTCCCCTCTCTGCAGGTGTGGACAGTCAGCTAGTTCCTCTCTTCAATCCAAACTTTTCTCCAAGGAACTTTGTGCTGGTGGCTCTGAAGGCTCGTGGGTAGGGAAGAGAAAAGGTCCCAACTGAAGCCACACTGGTCACACTTTGGTGAAAAAGTCACACTTTACTGTTTAATAATGAAACTTGACTTATCACTGAGGAAAAATCTTTTTTAAACACCCAAACTTGCGCTTGTGCTGTGTCCCAGCCAGTGGTTTACAATTAGTTTTGTCTGTTTTTAAATTTGTCAAAATTACATTAAAAATATATAAATTATGTTCCTCAAATGTCAACTGGGATCAGCTTCAGTTTTCCTGCAACCATGTTAATAGGATAAGCTGTTACAGAAACTGAATGAATGAATGAATGTATTAATTAATTGTATTGCGTAGGTATGCAAACACATTCAGTCACTCAACAAAGTTTTGATATCTTGTTTTTATTTATTCTGCTGAGAGGAATTTGTGAGTTACTGTCATAAAAACCCACAGTTTACCCTGCAAACACACACAAATTGTGATTTTTGTGCAAACCTGCTTGTTCGTTGTAACAGAAAACATTATTTTTGGCTTTTTTACTGCATGCAATTGCATTTTCTTCTCTCTCTATCCCACTCTCCCCCTTCATGCCTGTTTGTGGAGGGTTACACAGGCTGTCAAGGCTTGTTGCAGTTTTCAGATTAAACCTTTTATTTTTTGTTATTTGAGCTGCCATTTTGTTCGGAATCAACCAAATCAATGTGTGCAAATATGACATTTTATTACAGAATACAAAACAGAAAAAAAGGTGTTTGGGGTAATTTGAAATAAGTCAGTTTCTAGTAAATTTTACTTTTTGAGTGCACTGATGTCATTTTAGACAATAAGGTTTATTGACAAACTAGAGATAGATCAAAAATGGACATAACTCCAACATATCTACTTCCTAATATTGATATGCATTGGCTCCAACAGTCAAGTATCAGTGGGGCTTTAACTAAACTTTGTCATGTTCATTTTATATAATATTTGGTTTATTTATATGTTCTGACAGATTTCAAGCAAAGAAAACATCAAACTAATCTTGCAACACTGGTGTTGAAATACTTTCCATGGAATAGTCCAGCTCATTGTTCCAGATTTTATGCAATAAAATTTCACCCCCAGGTTACACAGCATGCACAAGATCACAAACAGATGTTGTGCTTCTTACAAAGCCCTTGGAATTGAATTCCTCAGAGTAGGGCTGCTGCTCTGGGACCAGTTTTGCTCTAATTGTATGTTGAGCATCGTATTGATATGTACCCCTACCAGTGGTCCCAAATCAGTGCTTTGTTTGTAGAAACTCCATTCGTGGACTTCTACTCCACCTCCAGAGCAGAGCAGCAGACACACAGCTCTCAAATCTCCATAAGCTTTGTTGAGCAGCACAGGACTGTTTTTGAGATCACTGAGAGCCATGAAGACTCTTGTGTTGGTGGTTTTGGGTTTGCTGGTGTCCCTTCAGCAGGCACATGGAGGGATTGATGACAGGGCAAATTGCAAGCCAATAACATCCAGCTTTTGTCGAGGATTGGGATACACCACTACCCTTCATCCAAGTGGAGCTCCGGGCTACAACCTGCAGCAAATCGGTCAGATTGTGGAGACTGCTTGTTCACCAAACATTGCCACAGTAATGTGTCGTGTTGTTGTGCCTGAATGTGGCTCCGCGGACGATAACCGCATCAAGCCGTGCCGAGCTCTCTGCGAGAAGGTCAAGACAGACTGCGAATCTGCTCTCAGAGCGAAGCAGTTGTCTTGGCCAACAAGTATCCAATGCAATGCGTTACCATCATCAAACTGTGTACAGGTTAGTATCAAATTATAAGGATATTTGTTCTTGTCCTGATTTTTACAGCATATTCTGGAATTAGGTTCTTCTATAGACTCTTTAAAGAACTAGTTAAAGACTTTAAACAGGGAAGCAGCTAGCTTGGTTCTATCCAAATGCAACAAAATCTGCTCACCTGCATCTCTCAAGCTTAGTAATTAGCTTAAGTATATCTTGTTTGTTTAATTCATAGGAACAAAGTTTAAAAGGATAGCTTGTGGTTTATTGCAGTAACTGCAGAAAGTTTTGGCACTCGGCCATGAAATAGTCCAGCAAATATGTTGAAATTTCAGGTTTTTTACAGGTCGCTTATTTCAGATGGTTATTAGTAATTTTTAGTGGCACTGAAAGGTTCATTTTGAAATTTTAAAGGGGCATCTCCACCCCAACAGTGTACAGGACAGTCTGGGATTATTTTTGTTGTACCATAGCAGTCATATGGACATCTGGGCTAACATCTGGTCCACTTAGGTCAACCACTTGGGCCAAACAGATGATTGATGTCCAAGCAGGGAAAGAGAAATCTAGTTTTTGTCAGGTAGATTTGTGTTTGCTGAAAACTACTGAGGTGAATATATTGTGTCTGATAGCACTGATGTCTGTTTCTGTTTATCCAGGGCAATCCAGCATCCTCTGGAACATGTCAGACAATCACTGATCCTCTCTGCACAGATCTGCTTTATACTGAGACTATCCTGCCCAACAGTCTAGGCCACAGAACTCAGGAGGAAGCCGGCCAGACATTAAATACGTTTACACCACTTTTGCAGTGGGGTTGCTCCCCTCATCTGAAGCCTTTCTTGTGCTCTGTCTACCTTCCTGAGTGTGTTGCAGGAAAACCTCGACCTCCCTGCAGAACACTCTGTGAGCATGTACGCTCCAGCTGTATGACAGTGTTGAGTACTTTTGGCTTCCAGTGGCCAGAAGCCCTCAAGTGTGAATCATTTACCACAGAGTCCTGCCAACCGGTAAGTCTGCTCTGACTTCAGCCTGAAGATAAACAAATAAGGAAGTTCATGTCTCATGAGCACCTAGATTGAGGGGCTTTAATAATAATTCGGCTCTGGTTTCACCACTTTTGCCCTGTGATGAGGATAGAAAATGTGCTGTATGAACTAGGTGGTCTGTAGTAGTTCTTTTTGAGCATAACATAATCTGTAGGGGCATTTATGGTAATTTAAGGCACTTGGCTTACAACAGTACCACCCTGACCACGCCTGCTGGCCTCTTACTCAAAATTACCAGGTGCTAGAAGCTTCTGGGGCAACTAGGACTCAGTAGGTAGACAAGGTTTTCTGCCTATTGGATGGTCATTTTTTTGACCACTAAGTTTTAAGTTTCACTTCAGTTCATTTTGTAGTGTTTAAAGGTTATAACTGTCTGCTAGATTTTTTGTTGTCCCCTAAGGGACTCATCCAAGACCTCCCACAGAATCCTACCCCTAGACCAACGGGCCACAGGCCGCAGGTGTTTGTTGAAAACTTTGTGGAAAAAATGTTCAGATAAAAGAATTCACCTATTTATGTTTATGTTCTTTCAGGGTACAGACTTCAGACTAACATCACTGGCAACATGTCAGACGATCACCGTGCCTCTCTGCACAGACCTGCCTTACACTGAGACTTTCCTGCCAAACAGTCTAGGCCATAAAAATCAGGAGGATATAGGCCTGGAAATTCATCAGTTTGCACCACTTGTAAAAGTGGAGTGCTCGCCTCATCTGAAGTCTTTCTTATGTTCCGTCTACACTCCCGAGTGTGTTGCAAGAAAACCTCGGCCTCCATGCAGAACACTCTGTGAGCATGTGAGGTCTGGCTGTGAACCAGTGATGAACAGGTTTGGCTTCCGGTGGCCCGAATCGCTCAGGTGTGAGAAATATACCACAGAGTCCTGTGAAAATGTAAGTCTGCTATACTCTGTTATCAAGATAAGCAAATGTTCACAGGGATGTTCATGTTTTAGAAGCAGCTAGATGTAGAGTTTCTAATATTATCTACATTTTTGGAGCAGAGTCCAAAAAGTACAATGTGTTCTGCATGAGGCAATGAAAACCAGGAAGAGCAACAAGGCGCACAACCAATGAGAACATTATGATTAAATACTGTTAAAATTTAAATGGTCATAGTTGAAGTCAGTTTAATTGTTTTTACTGTTTTGGTTCAAACACGCATCTCTTCAGGTTTGGTTGCTCTCTGAAATACGTTTTATGGTTCTTTATTGTCTGTGCACTTGTCTAGCGACCTGTAAGGTCCAAGAGACAACATAGAAATAAGTTACTTGATTAAACTAGCTAACATTAGTGCAGATTGTTTCACAGAGAAGATAAACAATGCTTTGACCTCTAGGTTGACGTGACTGCAGAAACTGGTGTAAACTTGTGTGCTAAAAGCCAACTGTTATGTTTTTAGAGGTTTTTTTCTGAACCAAACCTTATATAGTGACCATATTTTGAAATAGGCATCACCACAGTAAAAGTAAAGCTGAATTACAGGCCATGCAAGTCTTTCCAAGGTAGACTTGCAGTGACAGTATGCCTTTGTGTGTCTCATTGCAGTATGGGGTGGGCAGCAGCGGGGGGATTTGTGAGCAGATCACAATACCGATGTGCCAGGGCCTGTCCTACAACCAGACCATCATGCCAAATCTGCTGGGACACCCAAATCAAAGAGACGCAATGATGAAGATGTCCTTTTTCAATTCATTTGTGCAAACAATGTGCTCAGTGGACATACGCCTCTTTGTGTGCATGGTGTATGCCCCCAAGTGCGAGATGGGGGAAGTGCAGCGGCCCTGCAGGTCATTCTGTGAGAGAGCCAAACGAGGCTGTGAAAGTATGATGACTAGTTTTGGCATTTCCTGGCCAGATGAGCTGCAGTGTGGCTTATTTCCAGAGGAAGACTGTGTATCAGTAAGTAATGAACACCTTTTTGATGAGAGGGGAAATTTGAAGAAATTTGTTTGGTAATAACTCAGAGTGTTTTCTAATTTCTAACTTCTTACTTTTCCTTTTCTTTCACAGGAAGACAGACCTGAGGTATTTCAGCTATGTGTTATCAGCAGTATTAAGTCTTTGTTGAAAAGTTTTGTAATTGTTGAAGGTATAGTATTTATGTTTGTTGGTGTTGATTAAAATTTGTAAAAAATGTGTAATGCCACGGTGCACAGTACATTGATGGCTCAGTGTGAGGGTGTGCAGGTAGCTCAGAGGCAAAGGTTTCATCCACCACTACTGTGTTTAACTTGGCTGTTTATCCGAACAAATCATAAGTAGCCATGTTTATAAAAAACAGGAAGCAAAGGAGGAATTAAGTCCTCACTGGTGCACTAGTGACTCCCACTGGCTGGTGAGGGTGTGTGCTGTGTGCATGTATATCTCGCCCTGTGAAGCTTTGGACAGGTTTATTGTGGGTTTTTATGTTTGTTTGTTTGTTTTGTTTTGTTTTATTTTTTGGAGATCACTGATTTAGATTCTTGGGAATTGGCCTGTCCAAGTTGATGATTACATGGAGAGTATTTCCAAAAAAGATCTTAGAGAAACAAATAACTTGAAGTTACCCTGAGGAGTTTTTGATCTCTGACACTGCTAGAAATTATTTCAAGCTATTTAATAGATATATACATAAAAATAATGGGCCAAAAAAAAATCTTAATTTATTTTTGTTTTCATCAGATGCTGAGTGCTGAAGGTGTTCTGGCTAAGCTGAACGCTGGTGGCTACTCTGTTCGTGGCAAATGTCAGTTGAATTTCCACCATATTTAGCAACACAAATTTATTGCCTGAATGACAAATTTTCTTTTTTTTAATTAATTAATTTTTATATAATTTTTTACCTATGAATGCATTTTTTCCCTCCAATATAGCTCTGAGTCTGAAGACAGCACGCCTGCTGTTGATTCTTGCGGATGTATCCTTTGTAACTCCCAAAAAGATGGTTCCAATAATTTATTCATTATTTTTAGCCATATTTAGGCATTCTACAGAACATATTACTTGTTACACTATAGGAGTTATTTGCAGTAAGGAATTGAGCTGCATGTCATCATTTCCTTTAACCAGCACTTTCAGGCTGACAAGTCTGATGACCTGGATGCAGTGGAGGTCTTTAAAATGGAGCACTATGTAGCTGCTGTCAGGAGGGAGTATGTGGAGAGCTATGAGAGGAGGAATCCACAATCTGTCACTAAGACCCAACTGAAAAAGACTCTGACTGCTCGTGGTAATGCATCATTTCTTTGCAGAAACCACATACAGTTAAAGAAAACAATGACTGACTGAGCAAGAAATCAGTCAGATTATTATTTTTTTTGTTTTAATTCATCATTGTCTAAATCTTGCAGAATTTAATCTAGATGATAAAACCTTCAGAACTCTGTGGAATGAACATCAATCCAAAGGTGGGATCGACTACGATGAATTTGTGACCGTCCTGACAAAACTTCAGATCCTCAGAGGTGACGACAGCATTATTTACTTTGTTTTTTGTGGCATTAGCAGGAAGTGGCATTATTTACTGCCACTTCCTCACCACAGTTTTCTGCTAGTTTATACTCCACTACAGTTCATAGGTTCATAATACATCTTTCATCCAGCTACATCTGTTTGAAAATTTTAATTACTAGTTACCTACAGATTCAGAGTAATAATACAAAATATAATGAACAAATAAATTATAAAACCTGGATACCAAGAAAGAGATGCTGTGCGAATCAAAACAGAATGTGATAATTTGCTGATCCTTTTTACCAAATACTCAACTAAAAACTGTACAAAGACAATCTGAGCTCATCAGCTTTATTGATATTTGTAAATATTTGGTTGTAATGAATCTGATGCAACAACAGGTTTCAAACAAATTCAAACAGGAGACTTGCAAAGTTTTACAATATTAAAAAAAACTCCTATTTGGCTCATTCCTTAGGTAAATAGGTTTATTGGTAACAGGTGAGAGTTTCATGATTGGGTACGAAAGGAGCATCCTCAAAAGGCTCTTCACAAACATGGACAGACAGAGATTTACCACTTCATGAACAAATGATCAGATAAATAATGTCACTACATGGACTCAGATACACTGAAAAAATTTTTTTGTGATTCTGGGTTTTTTCTCAAAGCGTCCCAACTTTTTTGGAATTGGTTGAATTTTGCACATATACAGATTTCTTTATTGTAGTAGATTTTGGGTTAAATTCAGTTTGTTCTGGTTTTAAATCCTTTTTCTTCCTGACTCAGATCGTTTCCAGGCCCATGAGCTGAGATTGCCATGTGACTGCCAAGTTGCCAGCTTCTCTTTCCAGCAGGTGAGTTTAAATGATATAACTAATACTTAAAAAGCAACAAAACTTAATGTGGCAATAAGAGGATCCTTTCCTGATCATTAGAGGAGAAATTCAGGCGTTGCACAAAACAGCAATGATTATAGAATATAAAAATAGTTACAAGTACATAAGTTAAAAAAAGAGTAGAAATAACAACAGAAACTGCACTCAGAAGTAAATCAAAACAGCACTTCTACACACAAAATAATGCTTTCCTGTGTTAAACAAAGTATCATTCTTTTCGTTGCATCCAAGACTTTGAGGTAAAATATAAGTAGGAGTGACATAATATAATGTAACAACATACACCAGAGCAGTGTGTTTTATGATTAAGTACTTAGTGTAGACTGTGTTAATAAAGAATTATGACAATATGTGATATAAAAAAGTGATATAAAAGTATCAGAAATAAAGTACAAGGCTAAATGTCTTCAGCCCTGTCCACACGCATGGTGATACTTTTCAAAATGCAGTTTTTTCTCTGCGTTCTGGCTTCCTGTCCCCATGCAAACTAATTTCATGCCACTGAAAATGGGTTTGGAAAAACTACTTCCAAGGTGGAGATTTTTAAAAACTCTGTTTTGTCCGTATTCATGTGGACAGCTGAAACAGAGGTTTGAGGGAACGCTGATCTCATCTCCTCAACTTGCACATGCATGCACCATAAATCCAAGATGGCAGGTTACTGGATTGTTTATGTCTGTTTGGTACTTTCAATATAAATGCCAACAGTGTTCTTCTATAATGTTTAACGTGACTGTATGATTACACATTATTGCAACCTACTGGCCTGGCGTGCTTATGCAGGGATTTTTAACTGTTTGTGCGTTGTCAAGGGGGCAGAGAAATATTCATAAATCAATTTTATCTGTATACTGTATGTGTGGACATGGGCTTAGTAAAGTAAATGAAATAGTTTGTGTGTGTGTGTGTCTATGTGTTCGTGTATGTCATTAGTATTATGTGTGTGTGAGTGTTTGTGTGTGTAACTAGTTTAGTTATTACACCTCTTTGTCTCCTTTCAGTTCATAAAATCAGCCTTAATCTGAGGATCAACGCAGCTGAGCTAAATGGATCTGAAGACAAAGTTTTAGAAGTTGGTAGCATGGAGCTGTTTGGACCTCACACATTATAAACGTGGCTATAAAGCTTATCCCACTTGACATATCTTAATTGTTACAGTGCAAAAACATACAGAACTTAACATACTGTGGATAAGCTGTTGGGAGTTTGAGCTGTTTCTTCCTGAATTTTTATTGTTGTTGTGCTTTCAGATCATATTTGAGTAGCCATTCTGTAAAATTGTTTCTTTCATTAAAACATGATTGCTGTAATTTCTTTTCCCTATTTCTTTTTTTTTTAAAAAACTAACAGATATTCTAATTGTATTACTATCTAACTAACATTCAAAAAAACCCAAATTAAATAACAAAGCAAAGAAAAAGTCCTATTTAACTTTCCCTCACACATAACAACTTCAAAGCTTCAGTTTGATAATTGTACACACTAAATATCTGTAAACTTTTAATGCTCTAAGTGAGATCTCTTTTGAGATCTTTTACGAAAAAAGGATTTAAGCCTTGCTTAAAATATTTACATCTTACCATGATCCTGTTCATAAAATACATTTTCCAGTAACAAATAACTACCTATGACCTCTGAACTTTGAGGAAGCATGTGTGAGGATGTCAGGCATAACTTAGTTCACGACAGTTTGTGGTCATTTTGAGACTCGGCTTGTAAAGTTTAAAGTCTCCTATGCTTTGGCTCCTGCACTGTGCTGCATTCAACAATAAAAAAATTAAAAACAAAAAAACCGTGCTGAGATTTGATTGACAAAATGAGAGCTGACTCAGGGTTCTCACAGCTGACAATGCAAATCATCAAGGTATGGGGGACAGCACAGGTTTCCATATGAAGGTGGTTTGCAGAAGGCACAAGGAAGGTCAAGGTTGTTTCCTCGTGCTAGTAACTCATGATTCAATTTGGAAATAATCCTGATCGGGCCTGAACTGTGAGGATATAAATAGCAGAATTTGCTGTATGGGCAACCTAGATTACTTCTCCATCCAAGAAACTGCTTTGTCCTATATGGGACACAAATACACTGAGGAGTTTAATGGTTCAGTCCTAATCCTGAATGCAGTGTAGACTGGCTCAGTGAAAGTGGTGTGGAAGGTGTGGAGGTGGATCAGCTTCTCAGAGGACACTTTGTAGAAGGACAGAGTGCCAGCAAGCCAGTCCAGGTACACTCCTAACCTCTTTGAATGGGGGATGTTGATGGATGTACTAATGTTATTGTGAAGGCAAGAGTAACCTTCATTAGAGCAGCTCAGTGTCCAGGACTGATCATTCTTGCCAAGACAGGAGTTTTGACCTTGTCCTCGTCTTCTGATCCCTTTGTAGGCCACTGCCACATACACATGCCCTTCCCACTCCACCTCCCAGTAACAACGATCAGTTAAACCATTGGTACACAGCAGCTGTTTCCAGTAGTCAAATCTCTGTGGATCATCAGGACATGGCTGCTTCTCTTTCCCCATTGTCACCTTGCTGTTTTGGTCTGACAGTATGAGCCTTTTGTTTGCTGTGTTTGGGTCCAGTGTGATTTCACAGGCATCTGATGGGAAAAAAGGACAAAATAAAGCAGCAGTTTTGTCTCACAAATCATCAAGTTTTTAAAACTTATTTATTAACACAGAGGATGACTTTTGAATGCAGTATTGTTAATGGCAATGGACACCATTGATTGTTTATCCCTTTCGGGAACAAAAACTCACTCTCAGTTGGGCTTTAGGTGATGCTTTGATATTCACCCAAGATGTCTGCTTGGCAATCAACAATGGAAGCTTTTATCTGAGTGTCAAATTCAAGGCATTGCAACAACATCTTCGTAGTGAAAGAAACCATGCTACTATGTGACTGATCACTGCTTCTCTCTACAGAGGGATATGAGGACACAGTCCTGTATAACCTCTTTAGATAGAGAGATAATCTGTGATCCTTCAGTGAACCCTAAGACACCAAACCCTTCAAGAGTGGAGAAGGAGGTTTGGTGGTTCTTTGCGATAAACACACCACACGAGTCCGACAGTATGAGGACATTAAAGAAGTGTTGACTCCTGCATGCTGCGTCTCCGTCACTGCAATAGGGCTGTGCAGGAGGTCTGCCTGACCCCAGACAAATTTATGTCTGCTGACTTGCTTAAATGTCTCAGACAGAGAGAAGAGGAGTGCAAGTAGACAGCTCTTGAGGTCTGAAAGGCCAAGTGTTATTTTTTAATTCTGTTACAATAAAAGATTTTTAAAAAGAGCGTAAAAGTATAAATGGCGGCAAATTATGGTAGTCAGATACAGTGCCTTGAGCACACACAGAAGTGCCAAACTAACCTCTTGAAACCATAGCTATCACTTTAGCAGCTTTAGAGCAACTTACTGTAACTCCAGCACCTACTAAAAAGATTCTAAAGCCACTAGCCAAGAGAGAAACAGGATTCACTGAAGGAGGAAGAAGAAGTACCGGAGACTTTTTGATAATTCTACAAAGGAATTGATCTGATCATGCTAAAAAGCAGCCTGGAAATGCTAGAACCAGATGCAAAGAATGACCTAAGACATGGAGACACACTTGGATCTATGAGATCTCTGAGTTCTCTCTCAGTGGTTGGTAAACCACTTGTGTTCAACACTGGATAGCCAAGGATGGGACAGGGGCTGATTAGAGCCCAACTTTGGCTTTAAAAATAAAGAAAGAAAAAAAACACTTACATTTCTTCAAACCAGGTTTCATTGACAGCGATCCACTGTGATCTATGCTGAAAAAACAATTAGACAAGCACTTAATAACCTTAATAAAAACTGTTAATAGTGTTTGTGAAATATGAATACATTACACAGTTTCTGTAAATAAATACTTTTAAAACTGTCATCCCCACAAACATTATTAGCAAGTTAAAAGATCTGAGACAAATGTCTTGGAACTAGGGCGAATAAAACAAAAGCTGAATACTACTAGTAGTAGTATTGTAATTATTTTTTGTTTTACATCTATTCATTTTTATTTTTGGCTTATTTTGACTCTTGACTCAAACAAACCCAACCTACACCCTTGTCTATCCATACCTGAGAGTCTCTAGTCTCCACCTTGATTCCCGCCTGCTATCAGAAAGCAGCTTCACTCCTGAGTCTCCTGGGTGATTGTAACTCAGGTCCAGCACTTTGAGATGAGAAGGGTTTGATCTCAGAGCTGAGGCCAGAGAAGCACAACCTTCCTTTGTGATCAGACAACCTGACAGCCTATAAACACAAACATATATAGGTATTTTTTTAAGTCTCTAGTCAATTTTAGTTTTGTATAGTCCAAGATCAGCAATTGCATGTTTGCAACTTTAATGTTAGACTACATGATGGACCCGTCTAAGATAAAAAAGGCAAAGTTATAACTGAGACAAGTTTCTTAAACAATACGTCCAAGAGAGGTTGTCATAAGTCATTGCTGTCTGATTAAATCTGTTGAATAAACTGATAAAACCCAACCTGAGAACTTCCAGAGTACAGTTTGGACTC
>JAQMCX010000056.1:1119195-1144527 GCA_029814765.1 Acanthurus leucopareius | reverse complement strand
GCCAACTTCAGGACCTCCTCTCTGTAGGCTGTCTCGTCTCCCCCTGAGATGAGTCCGACAACTGTGGTGTCGTCAGCGAACTTGACGATGAGGTTGTTGTTGTGGGCCGGACGACAGTCATGGGTGTAGAGACAGTACAGGAGGGGGCTCAGCACACAGCCCTGTGGAGAGCCGGTGCTCAGTGTCTGCATGGAGGAGAGGTGGGGGCCGAGTCTCACAGTCTGGGGCGGGTTGGTGAGAAAATCCTTTATCCAGGCACATGTGAGAGGGGGGAGGCCGAGAGTGTCCAGTTTGGTGATGAGAATGTCCGGAATAATTGTATTAAAAGCGGAGCTGTAATCCACAAAGAGCTTTCGGACGTAGCTCTGCTGCTGCTCCAGGTGGGACAGCGCAGAGTGGAGGGCTACGGTGATGGAGTCCTCAGTGGATCTGTTTGCACGATATGCAAACTGGTAGGGGTCCAAGTCTGGGGGGAGATAGTCAGATCGTCCCCCTCCTCTGAGCCTCTCAAGTGCTCGTTCATGTGGGAGTTTATGCTTCTTTCAGTTGTTAAAAATAAAGTTCAGTCTAGACTTTGTTTAAGTTTCTGCAGACGACTTCAGTTTTGATTTGAGGCCGTAAGGTTAAATCTGGGCCGGCAGCCTTCTTAGGGTTCACTGCCAGGATCACCCGTCTTCATGCTCGCTGACAGTGAGTGTAGTTGTGCAGGAACTGGGTGGGGGTGGGGGTGGGGGCAAGGCAGGGGCTGCTGAGTGTTGCTGTTGTTGTGTTTCAAAGTGAGCAAAGAGACGTTTAGCTCCTCTACCAGCGGAGCACTCAGGTGGATTTGTTGTGATTCTGCTCAACAGATGTGATGTGATCAACAGCTCAGTGAAAATGTGAAAAAAAGGAGAAAAGTTTGTTATTTCTGAAGGTTTTAGTGTGTGATGGTTGTAAATACACTCATGTCTGTGTGTTAAACACACAGCAGGAGTCTGGACCTGGTTAGCCCAGTTTAGTGTGATGACTGGGAGCACTGGGAGGCAGCCTGCCATCCAAAGCTCAAATAAATCCCCCTCAGTGCTTTTAAAACTCACAGATTTGCAAGTTCAACAGGTTTGTTTGAACGTTTACTTTGGTGACCTGAAGTCTCTTCTGATTTATACGAGAACTTTTTCCTTTTAATCATAAATTACTGATTAATGTTTAACCTCAAATAACTTGTTGTGTCAGTTAATAAAGTAACTATTAACCACAAAGAAGCACTGATATGAAAGTGATCACCTCATGCTATGAATGTCACATTTGCGTTGCTGGTTTATGAGTAATCAATACTTTAAGACAGATGCTGCAGTACTGTGATGACAGCGAGCAGAAACTCTGTAAACTTCAACTTTCCCAGGAGGAAGAATTCATTTCTTGCATTTTCGATGTTATGAAATGATTTTGGCTCTTGAATCTGTTTGGCGAAGTTTCAAAACCTGAAACTTTCACTTCAAGAAGAAAAAACACCAGAATTACTGTCGGGATTTTATTCTGTTTCTTTTCTTTGGTCGGCCACGTCAGTTCTGAGTGTGAAAAGGAAGCAGAAACTGGAAGTGAGCGGAGAAAAACACTTAGGCGTTTGTTATTTATGGAGTAACACTAATGTAGTACTGATGACACACACTCACATACCAACCACACCGTGTGGTTTCGTTTGTAAATTTCCCCTAAGATTTCTGTCTCTCTCTCTGACTAACAGTCTGATGCTGTTTTTAAAAGAAGTTCTGTGTGTTTACAGCAACTTCCACAATACTACTGTTACTCCACTACTTCAGTACTACTACTTTAATTACACTTCTACTGCTTCAGCACTACTACTCTGTTTCTACACAACTACAGCTGCACCTCTACTACTAATACAACTACATTACTACACCAATATTGCTACTATTACACCACCAACACAAGTACTGCAACTACACTACTTCTATTACTACTACGATTACACTACCACTACTTCAGTACTACTGTTCTACTTCTACTACTAATGCCACTACATTACTACACAACTACTACTCTGCTACTAAAACTGCACTATAAATACTTCTTTAATACTGTAACCACACTACTACTATTACTACATCACCTCTACTACCTCAGTACTACTACTGTTTCCACTTCTGCTACTACGACTGTACTTTAACTACTAATAAAACTACATTACTACACTACGACTCTACTACTACAAATGCTGTATCACTAACATGTCACTACTTCAACTACACTATTACTACAGCTACTCCTGCTACAGAACTACTACTACTACTACAACAACTACTACTACTACTAACAATAATAATAATAATAATAATAATAATAATAATAGTAAAATCCCAAAGAAGATTGTTAAACTGATTTCAGTACTCCTGCAGTGTATCGTTCAGTACATCCAGATGTGAGTGTCACGTGTCTGAATCTTGTTGGAATTCAAGAAAAATTTTCCAAAATGTCAAATGTCAAAGGTGAAAAGTGAAACCAAACTGCAGCCACGGAGAGATGGAGGTCATCGGGTTCAACTAATAAAAGCTTCTGAAGCGAAGAAAGTGAAAGTTAAACAAAATGTCAACGTGAGCAAAAGTAAATGTAAATGCCAAAGTGTTTTAAGTCAAACTGGTCCACACCCAGTTCACCAGCACACAGGCTAAAATGAACAGATCACTCACCTTCTGTGGTTTTTATGCTGACACTTAAGATCCTCAGGGGGAGGTGGTAGCGCCCCCTGCTGTTTGCACACCTGTCCTCTCATTGAAAGCTCATTTCAGTCTCTTTCTGTAAAAGATCCTTTAAAGGCCACTTTGATCCAAACTGTCAGACTCTCTCTTTTCTTCACCTCTTTTCTTCTTCTCCTCTTCCTCTTTTCTCTCTCAGGGGACTCAAGGTCACGGCGGCCTGCCGGGCAGCGACGGCGACCCAGGAGAAGACGTGAGTTGAGTTAAAGCTGAGTCACAACTTCTTACAAACTGTCCTTCGTCTTCACATCATAACAAACCCTGTTTGTGTCCTCAGGGTCCCATGGGAGTGCCAGGTGTGATGGGAGATCCTGGACTGTTTGGCCCAAAGGTAACAAACAAACAGGCTCCGCCCCCTCAGGAGCATCAGAGCGGCAGAGCCAGAAAAACATGAAGTGCTTCATTAATGCAAACCGTAACAACACTGATTCCTGTATTCATGTTCTCTGAGACTTTAAAGCTCAGACTAAGCAGAGTTCCTCTGACACCAACAAGCTTTTGTTCAGTTTCACTTTGTTAATTAGTTTCAGTGTCTGGTAGCAAACGTTCCTTCGCTGCAGCTAATTAAGAGGTAATTTTAGATAATTTTCTTTCCCCCTGAAAGGAGAACATCAGAAACACAGAAACATGAAAAATCTCCTGGATGATTTAACGATTCTGTCCAGTTACGTCACAGCCGTCAGTTTGAAATATTTCAAGTTTTTGGGGTTTTTTATTCTGAAATAATTAGATTTTTTTTTCTGTAACAGACAAAAGTCAAATCAGCCTCTAACTAGTTCCTCACAATCATTCTGGGACAGTTTCAATGTGTTGGATTTTTTTTTTTTTTACCTTGTACTGAAGGGGAATAAAGTGCAGGAACTGATCAAACTTCCCCACTTCGCTGTAATAATGTGATATTGTTCCTTGTGCATTAAATTAGATCTGCTGGTGAAGATATTTGTCGGGTTAAAAATCCCCTCTAACATTGTTTTCTGTTTTCCTGCACAGTCGTTCGTGTGCAGCAGCTGCTTCGCACAATAAATAATGTGTAAATAATAACATGAGCGATGGCTGAGTTCCATTTAGTTTCATGCATCCTGGTTTTGTGTGTGTGATTATTTGCACCATCTGTGTTTTTTGCTTTCGTTCTGATGAAAAGTCAAACTGCTGAGCTCGCACTTGGTGCTTTAACATCTGCTGTCTGTCTGCAGGGCAGTAAAGGGGACGGCGGTGTGAGAGGACCCCGAGGCCGAGTGGGCGCTGTGGTGAGTGAGCAGTCACAGGTTTGATTCCCGCTGAGTCTTATTGTGACGAGTCAGAGATGGAGACTTCACCTGCTGAGTCGATGTGAGGCAGAAAGTGTGAGACTGAATCTGAGCAGCAGGTTCTCACTTTGTAAAACTGCCCTTTTTGGGCCTTTTCATCCAGAATCCTCATGTAGGACAAGAACATGGACGCCTTTCCTGTCAGTTGGTAAATAGTCGCCACATGTGAACAGTTTTGCTTGTTGACTCGAAGTAAGAGACGTCCCTAAAACACGTCCAAACATCTCCAGATTTCCTTTAACAGGTCTGAGACAGTGAACATCTCCATCAGCTTCTTCTTTTCAGTTATTCTGGATGAAAGTTCAACTAGTTATCAAAGAGACTTCAGTGTCTGAAGGTTTGATTCCCGCTGCAGGTTCATCAGCAGGCCTGTTCTCCTGTGCGTGATGCATTTTAACGGAATCACTCACATTATTTATCACTATGGTCTCTTTACTTCACACCTTCAAATCCATAAACTTCTGGTGGAATCTGACTCTTTGGGAGTCTGAATCAAATCTAAATCTGCACGCTTTGCACAAACGGCTCTCTGACACTCCAGACTCTGTAAAGACAATAAAGAGGAACTCTGCAGATTTTACATGAAAAATGATATTTCCACACTATTTCTAGCTGTGTAATGTTTTCCGTGGACGACACATTCCAATAAAAACGAGTTTTTTATAGAATTTATGCCACGCTGGTGACTAAAAGTCTGGATATTTTAACTTCTGCTGCTTCAGCCTTTTTTCATTTCCTTTTTTTAAAGCTGGCAAACATGCAGGATGAAGCCAGTCCTGACATTTGAAAATCAGGTTACGTTGCCATTATCCCATCTGTTTCCCCCACGAGGGAAGTGAAAACTACGTTAAAAGATAAAAGACAATGATCCATCTGTTTTCTGCTGAAGAGAACGAGGGCTTTCCCAAGATTACACACAGTTTTACTGTTTTATTGTTTTATTGTTTCATGTGAAGTCGATGACCTGCACGCTATTTTCTGCTTCATCAGCTTTAAAGAGAACATCTGGTTTGATTAAAGTTTCATGTTAAAAAACAAAAATCTGATGCTCAGATTCTGGTTTTGAGGTCTAAACAGGCTCAAGTTCTTAAGATTATTTTCTCATGTCAAGACGTCAGTGTGGATGAAAATCTTAATTTGAAAATAATTTCTGATAAATCCATTTAAACCTCGACCTTAATTCGTGAGAAGCTGCTGGTTGTTTCCTTTGCGGTTTTAATGGTCAGACAAACCTCAGTGACATTAACATGAGGGACGTCCCCTCGAAGCAGAAAACAAGAACAAAGAACACGTCGATCCAGATCAAAACAAACAGGTTCACACTGTTTGACTGACGCCACATGTGGAACATCTGGAGTTGGACAGCTAAGAAGAAAACATCTGTAAATACCCGTTAATTGCAGAGCACAGTTCAAACTACAGATGTTGTTTGACAGGTTTGACATTTGACAAGTTAAAGTGTAATCAATCAATATGCAAATTTATAACTGTCAAGTGTTTTTAATGGAAACCCTGAAAAAAAATCCCCAAAGTTGAAGTGAGAGATTCCACAGAGAAACGACTGACATGAACTCTCTCTCTTCATCATCATTTCAATATCTCACTTCTGATTAATCAAAACTAAAATAATAAATGACACATAAACACTTAAAGTGCTGAAAAAAAACCTTTCAGACTGTCTGATCATCAAGTTTGAACAAAAGCTGCTGCTGTTCACAGAAAAACAGGGGAAATAACCAGCGAGAGTCCTTTCACATTAAAGGTCTACTTCCTCTTATTGGCTTCTGTACTGAGTTGAATCTAAGTGAACTTAACCTCATTTCTTTGTTTTAATTTCCATGTTATTTTTATTTTTTTATTGCATTTTCATTGTGATTTTAATCTGATCAATACAAGATGTGTATTAATATTCACCTGTTATGAGACGTGTTGCAAATTAACTTAATAAATAAGTCACATACCCATCAGAGATCGTTGCTGAGGGATCTTCAAATGGAGATAAAAGAACCAAACACACACTTTGTAAACTCAATTTACTTATCATGGATCAATCATATTGATCGTGTATTTCTCTGGCTTGCTCATCCAACAGGGAGCTGCAGGGGAGCAAGGAGACGCCGGAGTGCCGGGAAAACTAGGACCGAAGGGCCTGCAGGGCTCGACTGTGGGTGAACACACACACACCCACACACACACACAAGATTTAAAGTTCAGTGTAAAATCTGATCCAAAACATAAAGAAAAGAAAAAGTAGAATATTACAATAATATTATTATTATTATATTACATCATATGTTTATTATGCATATAAATTATTATATTGGAATATTATAAATACATTAAAGTCACACTTACACTCCTGGAAAACACTCGGTGTGTCTTCAGGTTGTGTGTTTAAACGTGATAACGAGATATGATAAACGATAACGTGACGAGATAACGTGATAAACAATTTTTTTTTTTTCCTTCAGGGAGCCAAAGGTGAGACGGGACCTGATGGTGTGAAGGTGAGCGAGAAGTTCAGAGATTCACATCAAACATCATCAGACTCTCAGAGATCATGATTTATGATAAACATCGTAAAGCTCATAACTCTACATTTATCTATTTTCTCTGGTTAATGGTAACTTTTAATATTTTGATTAAAAAGTGAATAATAGAAGGAAAAAAGATGCATACTAATCTGTGAAGATAAAAAAAACCTTTATGATCTCATGTGGAGAGTCACGAGCCATGTAGCTGCACATCGACTTTGTAAAGTGATGAAGTCATTTAAGTATCAACACTTATATTCCACTGATATATGATTTTGAAATGGTTTATTTTGCATAATAAGTACGTTTATTCTTGGTACTTTAAGTTTATTTTCACACTAATATTTTTTTCTTGAAAACAGCTCTTTTACTTGTAACAGAATATTTCTACCTTATGGTGTCGCTGCTTTTACAAAAGTCAATATCTCAGTGTTTCTTTCACTGCAAATCAAAGAGATTCAGACACGTGGAAAGTGTCTGTAGGTGGCGTTCTTTTCTGTGTCTCTTCAGATTTACAAATAACCTGACACACAAAGTCAGCGAGCGTTTGGAACAAAGAGAGAGAAGTTTAAATCAGGAAAAACACAAAAACTGTCGTCTCACTGCTTCACGGTTTCATGACGTCCGAGTTTGAAAAATAAAAACATGCAGGATGTGAAGCCGAAGTATTGAAAAAGGAAATGAGATACCAGACTTTATCATAGAAGAAAAGATTCAGACTGAGAATCAAACTGACTCGATCAGCTGTGCATAAAAATCCTGCAGCTTCAATTTAAATTCTTGTTTTCTTGTAAAACGTATCAGAATCATTGAACCGTCTTCATGAGCTTTGATGCTGTCGTGACCTGAAATACTCCGGAGTTTCCCTCCTCGTGCTCGTCTTTCCTGTTTCACTAGTTTGTTTACTTCCGTTAATCAACCACATGCTTCTGTTGTTGTTTTTGTTACTTTCCTGAGATTGATCTCAGCTTCCTGTTTCGTCACATGATGCAGTTGTATTTTGTTTCCTGCAGGGTGCATCCGGGAAGAAGGGCGTCAAAGGTGTGAAGGGACAAAAGGTAACTCCACCTGTTCACTGCCTGTAAATGAAACCGTCCCACATTCGCCTCCTCTTTCTGATCTGTTTGTTTCCTCTTGTTTCAGGGAAGCGTGGGTGACGGCGGAGACAAAGGAAAGGTGCTTATTCTGTTTTTTTTTTTTCCCCAACGTCACAGAAAAACAGAGAGGTGACACAGAAAAGGCTCCTGCTGATGCCAAGTTTTACTAAATTAAACAGATGCTTGAAACATAAAGTTATTTTTACGATCAAAAACAGCTGCCACCTTCTTTTTTACAGGCTTCTTTGTAGTTGAGAGATTATAAATTAAAAACTTTTGGTTCATGATGACGAAACTGATTTTATAAAGAAGAAATAAGTTTCAAAATGAGGTTTTGCTGTTAAAATGTCATTTTAATTCTAATCCTTGTTATTTTTTACAGTTTCAAACAAAAGATACTCCTCAAAAATACACCACAGTAAATGACCTCATAATGCTATTAATTAGAGATAGTTTAATATTATATTTTATTAATATAACAGAGCATGTGTATGCTGGAAGGATTTTATTTCATTTTATTTATTTCCTAACTGAAACTGATCCGTTTGTTCTGGTTCGTCACAAAGGTGTCAGATGAGGTTAGTGTAAAGTTCTTCCACACAAAATGGTGAAAACTGTTTCTTTATAGGCCTGAATTGAGTCGTCTGCGTACTTTTACAGCGTCTTTTAATTCATCAAACATTCTGAGGAAATATCTGAACTAATTTAAAAGTTTGGCACATTTAACTAACTTAAAGCTCTTATTTTACACCTAAAACAAGTTTGTACATCAGGATCTGGTTCATGTTATATGAAGTTTAAACTGTTGTGTTAAATGTTAAAAAGACAATAATAACTTTTTTAATCTTTACTTCTTCCTTCTTTCCTTCATTCCTCCTTTTCAACAGCGTGGACCGAAAGGCGCCGTCGGTCGTAACGGCGTCCCCGGCCCCGTGGGACCGCCAGGGATCCCGGGTTCCAGAGGAGAGCGAGGTCCAGTCGGCGACCAGGGCGTTAGAGGCCGAGGGGGACCCAAAGGTGCTCCAGGTCCCACGGTGAGTGTCAGTCGGTCGGTTTAAAGTCAAGAGATTAACTGATGCTCGGCAGAGTCGCCTGTTCGTTCCTGCTGCTTTCACAGTCACAGTTTACACACCACTAGATGTCACTAAATCTCACACACTGGACCGTCAAAAGATTCAGGAAAACAAGACCTCACATCTTTATATCTCCTGAATCACTGATTTTAATTTGGTTTGTGAACTTTCACCCAAAAGTGACAAAACTGCGTCAAAATTTAATGTCCTTCTTTACATGATCATCCTTTGTTGATTAGAAATAAGCTGAAGTTTGAAAAGGTTTTTTTTTAAGAAAAATCCAACTCAGCACAGTTCAGTTCAGTTTTTCTTCGTGCAGATGTTGTGACTGATTCTCAAGTCTGTTTCTGGGTGAAACAGAGAAGAAAACCCGTGTGCTTTCTGTCCTGCAGGGTCCTGGTCTGACTGATGAGCAGGTCCTGCAGCTCTGCAGAGGTGTGATCACAGCCCAGATCTCCCAGTACGCCTCCTCCATCCGGGCCAAGTGCTCCCAGGGCTGCCCCATCAACAACCGGACACTCATCGGACCTCCCGGGGCTCGAGGGCCACCGGGTTCACCAGGCAAATCTGTAAGTCCCACTCCTCCCTCACAGCTACTTCAAATGTTCAGCCTTTAAGGAGAACCAATAATTAAAAGTCACATAATTTAATTTTTTACATCTTAATACAGAAAAATTTAATTATTTATACTGATTTAATGACTGGATTTACTGTTCCATTAGTACAAAATGTGCCTGTTTCCAGCTGCAAGAGGATGCTGATCATCTCAGTTTAGATGAAACGAGGTTGTCTGATGAGGAAAAAGCTCAGTAATGTTTCAGATAACAGAGACTGGAGAGAAAAATGTAAATGATTAGCAGTTTCACATTTTAGTGTTTATAGATGTTTAGAGACATGGGTTTAAAGCTCATTATACAACTCTGGATCGCATAGTAAAATGCAATTGAAGCTTCCTTGATGCTTCATTAGTTAGAAATAAATTAATTAGTTAATAAGTTAATTCTTAATTAAATAAGAATTTAGGTAGAAATATCTCGTCACTGCAGACGATCATCATGCAGGAGAATCCTGATCTTATTGTTATCCTGATGCAATCATATCAGAAGTCACTGTGTGATGCTCAGCTCCTCTTGAAATAAGGACGAATAGAAACAGCATCTCTGCCTCCGACCATCAGGGTAAAGCAGGAAAACCTGGAGCCAAAGGAGCCAGAGGAGTTCAAGGCGACAGAGGGCTGGAGGGGCAGCAAGGAGGGCAGGGCAACAGAGGTACCGACAGGTTTCCTTAACATATTTATTTTAAAGTTTCCAGTAAACACATTAAGTGGCAGATTTGTACTGAGTTCAGTGATGTCGATTTCAGGAGGAAGTTTTTTATCTGCTCAGTATTCTTTCCCTTCTTTTCAGTTTTGTTGTTAATATAATGTCAGAAAACACTGATATCTCCTAAGGTTTTTTTGGCTGTTAAGCAGACTGTTGTGTTTTTGTTGACATCCTGCCGGTAAAAACATGCAGCTGACCCCAACAAAAGATCCGAGATAAGTGATTCACTCAATCAGGGGAAAGTTGATTAATTGACCAAACAGAAAAACTGACTAATTAAGAGTTAAACTTGACTTCCTGCCTCTACCTCAACTGATGGCTTCAGCAGCTGTTCAGCAGAATAAGAAGTTGAAAGTTTTTGTAAATGCAGTTAAATTTTTTTAGCTGTTAACCAGAAACTGATTGTGTTACTCTCAACAGGTCAAAAGGGATCCAAAGGCCTGGCAGGTGATCCAGGTGAAGGCCTGCCGGGACCCGACGGACCACAGGGCCTCAGAGGTGCCACACTGTTCATCTCCACATAATCATGACTGAACATCTGTCTGGTTGTAAAACAACAGACTTCTGGATCAGAATGAGTCACCAGTTTCAGTTTTTTCAGTTCAATGTGAAACTTCATCTTGCAGAGTGATGATGAAGAACTTGAAACCTCATTGCTAGAAAAAAAATGATGTCACTTTTTTTTTTATTTTGATTTTGGTTACAGTTTTAGTTAATTGTAACAAACCTGCTGGGAACAGTATCTCACAGGACTGGAAGTCTTTTGTTTTCTTGAGTAAATAAAAACAATAAGAAAAGTCTATAAAATAATAAACTCCATTCTGCTCCAGTCTTAATGCTTTAAAGCGGCTAGCTAGCAGGCATCAATCAAATTTTGGCATTTTTATCAGTTTCCTCTTCTCAGACTTAAAGGTCATGACTGGAATTTTAGATAAGCTTCTTTTTACATCATTTTTAGTCTAAAATTGTTCAGTGTGACATACTGAATTTTCCCTCCATGGGTTTAAACATTCTATCATTTCCTCTCCGCAGGTTTGCCAGGTCATCCGGCAGAACCTAAAAATGGCATGGAGGGTCCCCGCGGTCCACGAGGTTTCCCTGGTGCTGTCGGTCAGACCGGCATGGTCGGGAACCCAGGTGCGCCGGGATTTTGCGAGGCAAGGGACTGCAGCATTCATGCACCGGTGATGCGCAAAGAGCAGGGTCTGGTGAAAGGACCCGTCAGTTCAAAAATCTAAACACAAGTGACAAGCACCACTGTGAGTTTATAGAGGATCTGAGATTCACCTGGTGGCCACTTCAAGGTTCACCTCACTGAATTCCAGCCGGTATTAGAACTGGGTTTAAACAGGACAAAAAGTTTGTTAGATTTATGAGAATAGTTTGTTTAAAAAAAAAAAAAAGAAGGAAAAGATTCAATCCCCCATTGCCTGTTGTTGAAAATCTAAGTGGATCAAGTATAGTACCATGGGGTGCTCCACTGGTGGGCAGATGGGGAAACTGTGCAGGAATGAAACCAGGAAAAGACTTCAATATGAATGAACTTCTGACATTGTTGAGGTTTTATTCTTCAGAAAGATGAAACCCTGCTACAGTTTGATCAGGAATATCTGTCTGATGTGCTGTACTTTGATAAAAAATTATTCCCCACTGAATCCTTACTTCAGTTTAGTTTTCTCTTTTTTTGGGGTTAAAAATAATAAAAGCTTCATGTAAATATTTTGTAAAGTATCTCAAATATATGTACTGTGTTCTGAAATATGTTTCAGATAAACTGTCTGATGTTTTTTACTCTGAGTCTTCAGTTTGTTGGTCATCATGTTTAAGTGTTCCAAAGTGTTTTTGCTTTTAACTGGAAAATTATATTCCTCAAAATATTAATTACTGAAATAACCTGGTAACAAACTTGAGAGTCTGCACATGATTTGCACATTTATAGGTTTTTAGCTTTTCAAATAAACAGGATTGACTATCAGGCATTATCACCACAGTGAAGCAGTAATCTGATTTCTGTTTGTATCTCAGGATAATTTTATCCTTCAGATTTATCTTTCAGATTTATGAGAACTCCAAACTATTAAAACACAAATGCCTGGAATTTCAGAGATGATGATCTCCAGACAAGATCTCATAAATAAAGTTAATTTTATGTTGAAAAACTCTCAGACATTTATGATTAAAACCCGACATAATGAAACACAATTATTAAGTACATAACACTGAGACATTAACAGCTGTTTTGTGGAATATTTCTTACACAAAGCTCAAAATAAACGTCCATACTGTTTTTACAATGTGGAATTTCAACTAAATTTTTTTTAAACAACTCTCCAAAGTACCCCGTAACATCAAAAATGTTTTTGCTTAAGAAAGTTCGGACAAAATATATTCTAATAGGTTTTTTTCTCTAAATAAATATGCAGTTTACACTTCATTTTTTTTGTCATCGGGTGATCTTTCAGGCCACATGCAAAATTTTTTCACAGAAATAGAAGCATTTTTTTCACCACATTCATCAACAAACTCCATATTTAAATCTCCTCATTTTTGGAGAATTATGAGACAGACTGTGCAAGGGGTTCAAAGAAAAAGTTTTATTGTTTTTTTTTGAATGGTAAATATGGAAAGAGTCACACAATAGGAAGAGCTGCACATAGTTTTAATCCTTATTGTTTGGGACAAAACATCACTCAACAAAATGACACTTACAGTACCAAAGAGTAAATCAATTAATGGATTTGGGAATAAAAAAAGTAGAAAAATATCAAGATTTGATAATTCATATAAAAATATCAATAATTAGACTAAATATAGCACGGAGATGAAATACAAGGCTGGTTTCACATTATTTAGTCAGTGGGAATCACATGAATGAAAATAAAAAAGAGTCAAGTTTATCCTGAGTCAAACTTTGAGGACAAATGTTAAGCCCGAACCAGGTTTTGGTTTTTGAGAACATACTCTCTATGAAATTTATCAATTATAAAAGCTCAAACTTAATACTGAAATTATCTTATTTATTAGTTTTAATGAACATACCCCCCCCAAGAAAAAACAAATAAAATGACTATAAAATCACCAATACTTTGCCCAATTTTGCATAGTAACACTATTATATTTGTTCTTACTTGGCCTTGTCCTGTTAGTGATTCAGTCAAGCTGCCTTTTAATGCTTTTTAATGGAGCATTAATATCATAACTGTAGACACAAAAGCACCTGATGTCTGACCAACACCATCACAGTACCTGTCACAGGGCACCTTATGCCTGATTTTAGTGACCAGTTTTAAAAAGGTTCGTAAGGGTGTGAAGCAGGAAAGAGCATCATTAGAGCTCAAATATTTCTATTTAAAACCTCAGTATGATCTGAATAGATTGATTTTATTTACAGACTTAATAGAGGAACTAAGGTCTAAATTAAAAGTTGAAAACTTTTCTCATTGTAGGTTTCTCACAAGTGGGTGAGAAACCTACAATGGATAGTTTTTACTGATTTGATACATTAAGGCCCGATAATGTGATATAAAGTCGACAATAACTATGAAATACATCAGTGCAAATTTACTCTCTTTTGTGACTTCTTGGATGTTAAAAAATTTACTCAATTTGGGGGCATTCAGACATTTTTATATCCTTGATTAAAGCAAATTTAGTTCATTATTTTTGTCTAAAAACATCTAAAAAACGGCATCCCTCATTAAATTGGCCTTCTATTGATTAAAATATTTAAAAAGAACTATTTTCATGAGACAGATAAAGATGCTCTGAAAAAGACTTAGAGAGAAAGTAAAGTATCGTAAACAGTAAACGTGTAGTTGATAGTAGAAAAGATAGTGTTGTGAAAGTGCATGTGTGAAGTTTTAGCTTCACTTAAAAGTGCATAGGTTGATTTACATTAGAATTTAGCAGACATATTCATTAATTTTTTTTAAAAAAAAAGCTTTTTACAAACTTATCCAACAGTGGAGAATCATAGTTTGTCTGTTTTTACAGTCTTATAATACTTAGTTCGTTTTAGGCCTCTTCAGAGACTACATGCCACATTCATGAAATTGCAGTTCTCTTTTTGATATTGTGCTTTTTTCTGGCATAAATCTGCTTTGTGCTTCGTCTGGTTTTCACCATGGAACAGCAGCCATTACACTTGATCGGTTATGGGATATGACTAAACCAATGATGTCCAGATGCTCTTTCCTGCTGCAACACACCTCAACCTTCATTCAAGTACATTTAGACTGTATAGTAGAAGTGGATTCTAACTGGGTGTTGATTTTTCATTACGCCTTTGATATTTAAAGACAAATAAAGTCATTGGGACATTTTATAGTGCAAAAATAAAGTCTGGGCTTTTTTATTTCATTTATTTTTCTTCATATCTTTAGTTTAATAAATATAGGGGTCAGATTAAACCTGAGAAACATGACACACCCCCCACCCAACACACACACACACACACACACACACACCCTCCCCCACCCCAGATGCTTAATAGCTGGAATTATTCATTTTATTATTGGCTTCACTGTATTAGCTGGCTGACTAAAACATTTGGCCACTGAACATTACTGTTCTGTAAACATTTCATAAGTATAGCAGCAAAAAATCCCCTTTAAAATTAACATCCCTCCTATCCCGGTGTGTTCTGTTTAACTAGAGACAGTTATAGAGATATCTACTGGCTCAGTACTCACTAAGTGTCCTGACAGTCAGTGTTTTACTATTTTGAGAGGTAGCACTGGTAGGGAATGTGGGCTTAAAAATGTTGGGTCATTCAAAAAGTGGATGAAAATTACTAATGCTAAACTTGAAAACTTGAAAACACTGTTTTTTTCCTACATAAATACATTCCTAAATTCAATATAAAATTCGACTCTGCCACTGGAGAATACAATCATTTTTGTCGAGGAAAGGACAAACAATAAGAGACAAAACTGATGTGCATGATAAAACTTTTTTGCTAGTTTTTTGCTATTTCTGCTTATGTTTTAGTAATGTAAGCGAATGGATAAATATATATGCTAACTTACTACTGCAAGCAAATCAATTTCATAACACTTTCTGCAAGCGTTGCCTTTAGAGGTAGTGAAGAAAACATTTTCTAATAAATGTATGTAAATTGTAGAGAGCAGCAGGCAAAGCACAGAGGAACAGTGCAGGAATGGTTTTGAAATCTAAACCATAAGTAGAAGCATTAGAGGTAGATACTTGACGGTCTCACAGTTTGATGAATACAGTCATCAAAATCAGCAGCATCAGAATGATGGACCCCGCAACTAAAAGAACAACAATAAAGTTCATCAGCCTTTACAAACAGATCAGAATTTCACCTGTATGACACATGAAAATGTTGGTTAATCCAGACCGAAATATCTCAATAACTATTGAAAACTTTGATCATAATGACTTTGATGAGGCCCATTTATCTCTTTTTGCTGGCCAACCTGGTGATATTTATGGTAATTTTATTGAGTTTATTATTGTGTAAAATGCCATTAAATTCTCTTCTCCCCTCAAGATAAACCGTCAAGACTTTGATGATGCCTCACTTTTCATTTTGTGCCACCATCGGGTCAAAATTTAGCATCCAAACTGAACTGCTTCAAACTTGAATTAATCCAAAATGTCATTGAACTGCACTGTTTTAAATCAGTCTGTTGGCAAATAAAAAACAAGACCCACCCTGATTTCCTCCCGCAGGAACAGGGCTGGGGCATGGCTCTGGGACGAAGTGGATCCTCTCCTCCCGAGTCACGATCGTCCCCTGCCAACAGATGAGTGTAAATTTCAGTTCCTTTTTCTGTTTTATGATTCTGGCTCATGGATTGTAGGATTGAAAATGTTTGCCAAAATTATGAGCTCACACATTTGAGTTTCAGCCATTACATTTTTAAATTTCTTTCTACATAAACTTTTACATTTTTTTTTTTCAGTCACACTTGCCTGACAGGCATAGCAACAGTGACTAAGTAGAGTGGGGCTTGGTGAAATACTGATGGTATACAGCTTCAGAATAAAGTCAAAGTTAAACATCAAACAGTGAGAAACCTACGTCTGTGTGCACTGTTTTGTCAGTGACGGCAGCACATTCATCAAGGGTCATCACGCCATCTTCAATCTTCTTACATGGAGGGGCGCATTTGTTGGAATGCTTATCGAAGTAAGCAAATGTCTGTTAAAACAAAACAGTGCAACACAGTTCACTTCACGAGAACACATGGACACACACAATGCCGGTGAGTGACACTAAATGTAAACATTTTTTTCTTTCACCAGTAAACTTTGGCCTCTTCAAAACATTAACCTGAATGGACCGAGTCAATGAAATGTAGCAAACTACACTGCAGACAGGGAATTTTTTTTGGTCACAAAGGGTTAGCACATATGCTAACAGCTTTATGAGGCAGCACTAAGGTTCAGCAGTGTTTGTGCTAAAAGCTCATGCTCAAACATCCTCAAAGTGAAAATGCTGACCATGTTTAAAATCTAGTTTTACATTTTAGCATGGTAACAAGCAAAAAAGTCACAGCTGAGGACCATGGGAATGTCAGTTTGACGGGTTTTCACCCTCTGGGAAATTTAAAAGAATATACAAAATTTTATAAAAATCCATCTGGTAGAAAAGTGCTGTGAAAAATAATTCAGTAAATTCCTAAGTGCAGTATCAGTATGCCTACATTAAAATTATTTTAAAAATTACATTCTGCTTTATAACCTTAAGAAAAATGCAAAATAAAACTATAATTTCCCCTTTATATCTGCATAATAATCATAATTTTTACTCACGTAAATTAAAAGAAATGGCAGTTTGCAGTAATTGAGAAAGTTTGTAAAAAGTTGTCAGTTGTTAGATTTTTATGCTTTTTTTTAAACCTGTCTGTGTGTTCTTGGGGCTTGTTTATTTCTTGGAGAAAATTAACTTAAACACAGAAACATAACAGATGAAACAAAATATGAGTCTCCCTTTAATGATATGAACACTAAATTGTCATGATGCGTGCAGGTTGTTTTCACCATTTTATTGATTTCCCAGGTGTGCTCACAGCCTTGGTCAAACCCTATTTCAGGGTTGCAGCAGGTATAATAACGGGTGCTCTCAATCACCTTTGAGTCGCAACCCACAAACCCCGCAGCCGCTCCTAAATAAAAGGAAGAAATATGAAAGGGTTATGAATGAAGAACCCCTGCTGTCATTTTACCCATCTCTTAAAACGTCAGTGTCAAACCTCGGTGGTCTAAAAGTCTGCTTTTCTCTTTTACACACATTTATTATTTCAGTAACTTGATAATAGTGTCCAGAATGAACGAGAGATTAACTACCTTCATAAACTAGGAACAAAATCTAGTAAACATGCAAGAAAAAGCATGTTAATTACATTTGGATATCACTGGAGAACTTGGCTTGTTCGTGCTCTCTTTCGTCTTTTTAATCAGAAGTGTCTCATATCTATCATTTTAATCTTGTTGACCTTAGACATAACACTGACGTTATTCATAGTGGGGATTTCCTCCAGTTTTTGTTGTCAGTGTTATCACTTCTCTGGAAATACCAGCGGGGCTGGCAGGGAAAGCACAGGGAAACCCCACAGGATTTAACTGCGCTCATAAAGTTTTACGGCAAATTTTACGGTAAAAACTTTTCAGACCATATAACGTCCGAATAACATTTTATTTCATGGTTACAACTGTTAGTTTGAGGCGTGAAAAATACAAAAAGCCTATGATACACTATTAATCATGTATTAGATAAACAGTAATGTATATTGCATCATATAAAAATGACGCAGCAACTTTTTATGCTCACAATTACGTTGATGCTAATTCAAAAGAGTTAATGAATAAAAGCTAACGCAAACAAATCATAAACAATACTTCCATCGTCAGCAGGCACACGTTCATTTATTTTCTAATTTACACTGTAAAGACACTGATCTGCTCTCCCTAAAAAAAACCGATGCATTTGGTTAATATGTGGGTTTCGGTTTGTACCTGTTGATCTTTAACAGTTTTAAAAGAAGTCAAGTGTTAATCAAAGTCAACATTGATATCAAGAGTTACTCACCCAAAACGATGAGTGTGCAAAAAAAGTGAGATGTGAACTGAGCGCTTCTTGCCATGATGAGAACTTTTGTTTTTGCAACGAAATGAACGTCGAGTGAGATGTGATGACAACTGCCCTTCTCTCTGCAGCTCTTCATCTGAGAGTAACACGCGTGAGCGCAGCCGACGGAAGGGGCGTGGCCTGTGGTCGGGTTCTTCCCGAATGAATATGAATATAAAGACAACTCGCTCCGTTACCGTCCGTACCAAAGTCTGTGAGCTTACGGTCTGAAAACACAACCATGCACGCTGTTTACCGGAACTTTGCCCTCCTGTCGGCGCTGTGTGAGTATATGAAACTGTTCGATAAAACTCATGATGCTCCGACGTTACTCACTGTTCATGTTTTTGTAAACACAGTCTGTCTGTATTTCTAATGCATTGCACATTGACTCCATAAACTCGTGCACAGGGTTTTTGTATAAAAGGTTTACATGCATTTATAAAGCTAACTCGTGTTTTTCCGTGACTCCTCAGGTGCGCTCGGTGCTCTCTGCGCGGCTGTTAAGGAGGACATGGCCGAGGTCATAACGTTTCTCGGGGCGGATGTTAGTCTTCCGTGCACGGCAGAGCCCAAGTCTGGGGTCCAGTACAGAGCTGTGAGGTGGTACAAGGTACGAACAAGACGTTTATTTCATGTTTTCATGTGAGGGGGTATCACTGACCGCAACTGACGACCCTGGACATGTCAGTTTCTCATTGGCTGTTATGATTCAAAATGAGACTGCTTCACTTTCGGTTTCCCCTCACTTTAAGTTGTGGTGATATTACAAGCCGTTGCCAAATGTACTTGAAATATCAAAAGTAAAAGTACTCACTATAGAGAACGGCACTTTTCAAAGTGTTATATTATCATAGAATATATGAAATTATTGCCCTTTTATCACTGAATGAACATGTTAATGTCGTAGTTCTTACATTTTGAGACAGTTTTAGATACTTTGCACACAACTGGGTGGAATATTATCACTCTTAGTGCTGCATCATATGTAATAAAGGATGGTGATATGTTTTGTAATGAAAGAAGTAACTAGTAACTACAGCTGACAGATGAATGTAGTGGATTGAAAAGTATAATATTTCTCTTTGTAATAAAGTAGTAAAGATTGTGGATATAGTCAAGTAAAGCAAGTAAAGTCCAATAAGACTGTGTTGGAGTGCAGCACTAAAGTAAAATACTTGGTTACTTTTCACCTCTGTTCTGACAGTAATAGATGAAGTATTAGGATCCTTTTCTAAGTAATGAGTAAAAAAGATCAAATATACAATTATAAGTAAAGGGGAAGCGTTGGGAATTAAAGTATCATCAAAAGAAATACATAAAAATAACAGTACAGTAAAACAATCTTAACTTGAAGCAGTAGTAATGGCAGAAGCAGAGGTATTGATGTACTGATTATGTTTGTATAAACTGATCAGTTTCAATAAAAGGTGTTCATGTCCTTGTGGTTCAGTTGAATCTCACTCTGTGCTGATGATGTCACAGGTGGGAAAGCCTCCGGCGCCTCGTCTCAGCGGCCTTTTGACCAGAGACCTTCCCAACGGCACCACACGGTGGTACACTGGCCTGGAGCGAGAGGTGGAGCTGCTGGAGGAGAGCCGCAACATCCTCCTGCCCAACGTGACGTGCAGTGACGGCGGCGTGTACACCTGTCAGCTGTCAGCACCTGTGGGAGAGCAGAACCGGGAGGGGGAGGTCCTCCTCGTCCTGACAGGTACCAGTCAAAAAGTTCGGGTTGTTTGGGGTCACTGGGTTTGTCTTGTGCTCTCAGATCTGAGATTTTCCAAACTGTCCCAGTTCTCTGATGTGAAACAAACTTTGACTCAGTGCAAGATTAAAGAACGCCTGATGCATTATGGGCTTTTAAGTTTAAACCAGGGAACTTCCAGACACAGTGAACCATCATAATTAAATCATTCACTGTAAGACAGGGATCTTTTACTCCAGGGAGGGAGTCTGGGTGTGATACAGTGAATCATCAGTAAAACACTACCATCAAAACCACTTCAGATAAAGAAGAATTAGTTTTTATCCTCTTAGAAGGAAAAGAAGACCAAAAGTCTGCAGCTTTAACTTTGAGCTGATGGTGGCGTAAAATGAAAGGTGGGAGGATTGTGAAAGTTATTAGATTACATCCAAAGAAGAAAATGAATGTCTGAACCAAACTTCATAAATTCATCTGGTTGTTGTCAAAGTGTTTCTCTCAGAGCAGGAAACTTTGGTGACAACTGAGGGAAAGTCTGGGATCAATTAACTCAGTAGGATTCATCGTCTGGACACCATTTTTTGTGATATCTGCAGAAGATTCACATTTAAGATATTAATACTGATCAAACTTTGTGATTCAAGGCTTTATGTCTATTAAATCAAACAGAATGGACTGTTAAAGTCTGACTCTACTGATCAGCCTTTACTGCCTTCCTTTGCTAAGAAAACCAGCATTTTAGAACCGCGAAAAAGAGTTTCAGCTGTTAAGAAATTGGGAAATTTAAAGAAATCTTACCCAGCAAAACAACTCTTTGAATAAATACGAAGCAAAATGTTGTCCAGGCATTTTCTTTAAATGTTCAACACCTAATTTAAGGAGATCTGGGAGCAAATAGAAGGTTGGTCAGAGTTCTAACACAAAACTCTTTCTACTGACCAAAGCCTTTAAAAAGTACGACTGAAAGAGCACTCAAGCTGAATTCAAGCTGAACATCCTAAATAAGATGTGAACAGTGTTGCCATCATGAGTGTGTGACCAAGTTCATGCAGGTTCAAACTGGAGTAACTTTCATTTCTGTTTTCATTTCCAGATTGTCCCGACAACTCCACAGAAATTCAGATGAGAGATGTCTTTGAGGTTCTTATTCCCACATTAGTGCTGATGTTTGCGCTTGTAATATTCATGATGAGCTATGTGAGTCATGGAGAGTGCTTACACACACACACACACACACACACACACAAACACACACACAGTGATACTTCAAAAAAAATGTACATGGTTTAATGTAACGAAGCCTGTTTACATGAATTCTTCAATTTACTGTTTGCTGTTACTCTGCTGCACTTTCTCTTCTGTTCCTCATCTAAATGTGTTTGTCTGTGTCTCCACCACAGGTGAGTTTAAGGAATATCATCAGAGACAGAAACAAGATGACAAAGCCAGAAACTTGTTTAAATGCGCCGCTGAAGCCGCTCAAACAGGAGGACTTAAAAATGATATATACACTGGGTCCAAAAGAAGCAGCCAAAATGAAGCATTTCCTTGTTTGAGGATGGAAACTTGTGCTGAAACATCCAATCACCAGAGGAGATCAGCTACCTGACAACCAGGAGGCCTCCAAAACATCAAAAAATCCACAAAAAAGCTTCTTTAAAACCTTTTCCTTGTCCTCAATTGGTATCTCTATAAAATCTTCATAGAAATCAGATGCAGTTTGGACACCAAGTCAAGTCAGGTCCACCTGCACCTGAAGGCCAACCCATCCACTGAGCAGCAGAAAACAATGAGATATGTCTCCACAGCTATAAATCACATTCACTCCTTTAAAATAATGCCCCTTAAGTTTTAAGTTCAGCTGAGGATAAGGACTGAGTCTTGGAAAACTCTTCAGAAGCTACAAAAGATGTGGACACAGAGTGAGATGTTCCTCCTTGGGGAGCCAGAAGGAACAGAGTCCGGCATGGACGCAAAGTCGGACTGAGAGAGAAACTCCCATCCGGTGAGACACGGTCATGGCTCAGGAGGTAAACGGGTTCAGAGAGGTTAATGGGTCGATTCCCGGCTCCTCCTGAACCTTATGGATGCTCTATTATTATTTCATTCAATCTAAGAACAAGTGAGATCAATGAAAAAAGAAAAGGGGGAGCAACTAAAAACAGATGATATAAGTGTGTGCAGGTGCCATTTTAACAGGTATCTGACAAGTAACTTTAAAAACTACAGAGAGAGGAGTTCAAAAACTCTACTTCTCGTGAGCTTCTACAGACTCTTTTGCTCCCCATTTGTTTCATCAAGCTTTGGTTTTGGAGTCTGTTAGCTCTTCACTTTATTAAGTTCTCAATGATGTACTTCTAAACATGACTGTGTTGTTTTTGTTAAAAAGGCTTTTACAGAATTTATTCCACAGTGACGCAGCTGTTGAATGTAAAACTGCTGTTGGGAAAATTCGCCTTCAGAAATCTTTGTGTGAGGCTTTAAGTCAGGTGATCATTTAAATAAAAGTAAATACAGGGAGGAGCTCATGGTGGATTAGTGAGTCAAACACAAGACCTTCACCCTGCAGAGCAGGTTTCCAATCATTAGATGGAGAGTAAATATTGACTTTACTATTTTTAGACTTATTCAACTTATTGCTTTTGACTTTTGAACTATTACTTTTAGTTTTCAGTCGGGGCTCACAGAGCCGTGAGCAAAACTTCTTGGTAAGATTTTTTGATTTTTTCTGGATTAAAAAAACCTTTTCACTACATAAACATGAATATGTCTCAGAAAATCTTTTTGAGCAGAAAACCCTGAAGGCAAACGTCTCCCATGTGCTGTTATTCTTCAGTCTCAGGCTTTCTATGGCAGCGATCTTAAATATGTGTTTATTACAGTATGTATGTGAAAAATCACACAAGTGGTGAAAACAATATGTAGAATCTAAGAAATAAAAAGTGGTGCAGTGGCAAAAAAAATGAATGGTATGAAACATAAGAGTTATTACTTTGGTGGGCAGGTGAGCTTATGGTGGATTTTTGTCTGTTTAATGTGTTGAGCAGCAGAAAAACAGCTTTAAACTGGGTTTGGAGCACGCAGGGTGCCCTTTTAATTCAAGAAATGAAAATAGTGACGCCTCCGCTGTGATATTTAAAGACTATGACCTTTATTTTGACGCATGGGGAAACCCCACAGGCAGCGTGGTCATCACTGTCTAGACTATTTTTTAATGTGGCATTTGTTTGAAATGTATGATCCTACAAGAATAGTGGCCATTTTTTCTTGTGTTGTAACAAAGTAAAAAAAAAAAGCAGATGTCTATTTTTATGTTATTTGTCTTGTTTGTTTTGATTAGAAACTTTTAATTTTTTGTTTGTTTGTTTGTTTGTTTTATTGCACTTTTTCAGCGATTAAACTGTGAATACCACAAAAGGCAGAATGATACTGAGGAGATGGAAGAGAATTGCTTCTGATCTCTGTAGAAAAGCACTGAAAAGTTTGTTTGCATTCATTTTTATTGATTTCAGGATTTATAGTGAGACTTTACAAATGGTTCTTGTTTTCACCAGGTTGAGTCTCATTTTATTTAATCTGTAAGTCAATAAAGTTTCTCTATCAGAAATATATCTTGCTCGTCCTCTCATTTTAAAACTAATCTTCCAAACTAAGTTGAAGAAAATACTTCTGAAACTGAACTTCCCTGATTCTATGATGCATTTATTTACGTAAGAGGTCTCGTGTTTTTGCCCTCAGAAGGTCGAATGTCACGAGCAACCAGCTAGTTTTTCCTTCCTGTTTTTGTATAAATTTGGTTGGTTGATGTATTTGGAACAGCGTGACGGGTTTCATGTGAAAAAAACAGTAAAGCTTTCAGTTCCTGCTGTTCAGTTGTCTGTTCACTATCAGTAGAAGTGCAGGTGATCACTTGATCAGGTGATAAATACTTTGACAGACTCGATATTACAAACACTGATGCAGAGAGAAGAAGAAGAGATCAGCAGCCAAAGACTGTTTTCCTAAACATGAGGGAGCAAACTTGACAAACTTTCACTTGCATTCATGCATGTTAGGCTCACCTTTGTATGTGTTCAGGTGTATGGCTCAATAAAAACAGGTTAGAGTCATTATTGTTTGGTATGACCAAGGTTGGTATGAAAAAGGAAGAGGAAACAATGTGAGCACTTTCCCACAGAAATTATGTTTGACAGGGGAACTCCATCCGAGGCGTTACTGTGCATTTCTATCATGCAGAAATTTATCTTAAGTCAGAACTTTATTCTGAAAACTGACAAAAATTAAAAAAGAGAAGCAAATAAGAAATTTCTTTTCAAAAACATTAAGACAATAATAGAGATAATTTGCACCTAATGACTTTGATGATGAGAAAATTAGTTCCTTGTAAGGTTTAATTGTCTTTTCTGACAGTTTCATGTCTGCAGTGAAGATTTAAGCTAACATTTGTGAAACAGGAGTTTGATGCTTTAAAATCTTCAAGATTATTTCTTTGTGTGTTTGAAGCTGAAGTTTGTCTCTCCAAGTCTTTTATTGAACAGATTCTACTGATGGGATGTCTGAACAAACTGAAGGTTTCCATCCTGAACAAACAAATATTCAGGATCTCAGAAAAAGCTAATGGAGAAAATGTGAAACTAATATGAAGAAGAAATGAGGCTGTTTTCCTCCTGAAGCAGCACAAAGTTCAGTGTTCATGTTCAGAGCAGACGAGTGTTTGTCAGTCAGTTTCTGTCCTTCAGATTTTTATCACTGAAACAGCTTCGTAACAGAGAAACAATCACAGTTTCCTGTCACTTTTTGCCTTTTACATTCAACTGTTTGTTTGTGCACTTGGCCAATGATGAACATTAGAAAAATGGTCAGAATTAATTTGGTCAGATTTGTCAATGTCACTTCATTTATCGTGATGTTGGTTTTCATGAAGATGAAACTTAATGGAACAGAGAGGCCACGGTGCGTTCACTGACTCTGGTTAATGTTACAACAGTGATAACTATTTAACTGATGTCTGTGAGTATCTGGCTCCCCCTGCTGTTTCTAATTTTAACCAGAAGACAATCTACATTGCATTGAATGTCTGCATGTGATACTTTTACAACATGCAGAACAAATATGTCAAGATACTGCAGTACTACTGCTTATGAAACACTGTCAGCACTCTGCAGCATGTACTGGGACTCATTCAGTGAAGACAAATATCACATCGACACATACGATGATGACGATATATATACACATATATATACATATAAATACATAGATACATACATACATACATATATATATATATATATATGTATGTATATGATCACCTAAATATCAGAAATTAATTGTGAAATGTTACAGGAAAACTACAGAAACCAAGTAAGACATATAAATTCATTGATCAGCAAGGTTTTAAAGATATCTAATGTTAAAAATATACACAATCTTCAGGTTATTA